>CM042332.1:27230777-27325777 GCA_023566125.1 Zingel zingel | reverse complement strand
AGACACCTGGCCAATAGTAGTGCGTGAGTGCTATTAAAGGGCGGGGCGTGCCAAGAAGTAGGTTCCATAATAACGCGAGGTGGACACATTAACGTTACCGCTGCAGTGTTTGACAAATGCACTTTAGCCTAACAGCTAGCGGCGTTTCTTTCTGCTTATAGCTTAATCCCGACAAAACAGCACGGTTGAATTTTAGCCTGCATGCACGTTTTGTATCCTTGAACAGAGCAGCTTATATTGGTAGAGAGAGCAACAAGTTAGCGGACGGCAGATTTGCCCTGTCTGCTCAGCTGGTAGACCGCTGGGCTGCTTACTTTATTGAAAAAAGAGCTTTCTGAACTGTCCGTGGAATAGATTAACGGAGAGGGGAAAAAAGCAGCGCGACCGTAAATGTAACTCACACTGAGCTGAAATGGAAACACTGTGCTGCAACATATGTTGTAAGGTTTAAGCAGATGTTTTTTCGGGGGTAACATCTTTCACTTCAGTTTTGACAACAGAAGCCACTGTGTCTTGAGAACATTTCTGTTTTATTGTTCACTTTTAACTCACTTTACATCACCTTTGTTATCGCTTTTTCCTCTCGCTTTCCATCACAGCCGCACTCATTCGCTCCTCTAAGCGCTTGGTCTCCTTGCGTGACCACACAGGCGCTGACGTCCCTAAAACCGTAACTCTCGCCAAAATGCAACCTAGGGTCTTTTTGTGAATGTACCCGAGTCAAACTTTCGCTTAAAAGCATGTTAAGGACGGAATCGTCACTTTTAAGATTTACCGTATTTTTGTTTTTCGTTCAAATTGCCTTTTGAATGGGAGAGATACCTCAAAATAGCTATTTTTAAAACACTAAGAAGGCTCGACACAACATGAGACTTTGTTCCAAGTATGACCAGGGGCTCTACACCTTAACGAAATCATTGACAACATTGTTTGTGTACCCAGAGTTTACTAAAAAGAAAGGTTTTTAGCAACTCACTGTAGCTGTTGTTCTTCAGGTCGCCGTCTATCGAGCCAGTCAAAAATAGTCGAGGGAGGAGAGTAAAGATGGAAAGCTCCAAAAGCTTAGTTCCATATAAATGCACGGATAGTTCGTTGTTTTGTCATTAAGGAAAAATAATATTGACCTTGTAGTTGAAAAAGGAGCCTCATATAAGAATGACATTTCCTCCTATGGAGTCTGTTTATTCGCATTCGGAGATCGCCTATTTTGGACTGGGAAAATGGCGGATAGTGTAAACAACAACTGCTAACGTGAGTTGCTCAAAACCTTTTTTAGTAAACTCTGGGTATTTTGCATTTTGGCGAGAGTTACGCTTTAAGGCAGCTGCCATTCTCACTTTAACTTACGCTACTCTCGCAAGGAGGGCGGTTGCGGTTTACCGCCATATCGCGATGATACGTTGCTTCTTCACCGCGGTAAGAAAACATCTATACCGTCGCAGCCCTAGTTAGGAGCGTTAAGTTTGTTAAAATGTAATCACTGTCTGAACATACAGGGAAAACTGTGAAAAACGACCATCAAGATTCACAAAAGCCCAACGTGACCTCTTCAAATCTCAGCTAGTAATACCAACTGTCCAAAACTTAAGGAGTGAATTTACTGTCACATATAGAAAAGAAAAGCAGCAAATCATCACAAGTAAGAAGATGCACCAGGTAACTTAAGGCATTTTTGCTTTAAAATGACTTAAACAATAATAATAAAAGTTTATTCACACACTTCACATAAGTTAAAATGATCCTGGAAAACACACAATTTATTAATTAATTGTCAAAATAGTTGCCATAGCTTGCCTGTTTATTAACTGTGTATCGACTACTTGATTTATTAACAATGGTTTACGTTAATATGGATTTTTACCCAAATCCAATAATTTTGTTTACAGCCCTACCACCACCTCCCTCTCACCACACGTAAACTGTCAACATGTTGCAAACAATAGGGTTTACTGCCTATTACTCCCTGCCATGACACAGGGCGTCCCTCCTTGTGGGCCACGACTTAGACATTGATCTGCCACAAAGCACCATGGGAGCTGGTAGCGAGCGGTGCCAAACACTCACAGCCATTGGTCCCTGATTGCTGTCTGATCCTGTGAGGTCAACGGGGGGGGGGGTTACTTCACATGTGATTGGCCCGCAGGGAGGCGAACCGGCTCTGACTGACAGGTATGAGAACATATCAGCTGGCTGAGAGGGCAGCACAAGCCAATACAGGCCAAGAGGAGAGAAAAAGGGGCAAGGCGAGAGGAGGTGAGCCGGGCCTCTAAGGGATTAACACGGTCTGACAGGCTGCCAGGGAGGGAGGGGGACACACACACACACACACACACACACACACACACACACACACACACACACACACACACACACACACACACACACACACACACACACACACACACACACACACACACACACACACACACACACACACACACACACACACACACACACACACACACACACACACACACACACACACACACACACACACACACACCTCCTTTAGGGAGGGCTGCTCTGCTGAGCACGCACAATACACTGCTTGTTTTAGAACAAGAGGAAAGAGAGAAAAGATAGATAAGAGAGAGGCCAAATCACAGAGAAGGAATGTGTGTTTGACAGAGAGTGAGATTATGAACCACAGGTGCTTCCATGGAGAGAGAAACTCCCGCTGGGGTCCTAATGTAAATTCCATGACTTTCCCAATTATCCTTCTCTTCTGGTTTGAAGGAGTGAAATGTTTGGACTCCACCCAAGTTTCAATCAAAGCTGTCTACTGCCATAAATGTTTGGAAACTAGCACAAAAATACATTTATTTCAGTTTGCAAAATTCGCCACACATTGCCCAATTTCCACAGAGAGTCTATCCTCCGTTACCTGACCTTCCTTGTCTGGCACTCTAAACTCTCATTTGCATTCCAGGAATTCCATGACCAACAGGAACCCTGAAAACTATGACATACTACCCATTTGGATCCTCACACAACTCCTCAAACGTACACCCACACAGAGGCAATGCTGATGTGTTATTCTGGACTGCTTAGGGAGGCTTCTTTAAGGAGCACTTTACATATATTGATCAGTGTTCGGCGGCCCATCTATGAAAATTAACTGCCTCCAAAGTAGAGCAAGGTTTCTGCAAGATTGAAGTTTGATTTAAGGCTTAAAGAACCTAAACAAATGTGCAAATAAATAACTGTGGAATGTATGCCTGTGTCACTAAGAAGACTTCTCATTGGAAACTCTGCATAACATTTTCAAGACTGTATTCTTTTTTTTTTTAAATCCTTAAACTCAGTTAACTTCACTAGAAGGAAGTTTTAAAAAGGTTTTTCTGGAGCCTATTAACCTGTTTTGGGTATAGCCTACTTCTAGGGCTGGGTTAAAATAATGGATTCTCCAATTAAAATCAATAAATCTTTGCTGCCAGACGATAACACTCTGACCGGAAGACAAAGACTATGGATACGTCTGGCTACTACAACAGGGTGTAGAATAATTCTGAGGCACTGGAAGTCATCTACTCTGTGCTGTTTTAGGGAATGGACTGAACAAATGACGAGAATGCCTACGTATGAGCGAGTCACCTACAGAGTAATCGGGAGAGAGGATATCTTTAATCACGTCTGGGGCTCCTTCGTGATGGCAATGGAGGGGTTGTCTGTCTGAAAATAAGGCACCGGTTCTGAGCCAATCCAATATAGCGTTGACTATAGAATAATGGTAGAATAATGTAATGGCACATGATGTTGTTTTTTTCTTTTTTCTTTTCTTCTTTCTGTATTATTAAAACGAGACAGTGGATGATATAGATGTCAGTTGTGATGGGGACATAAGTTGTACTGTCTGTCAAAAATATTAATAAAAGAAAATCAATAAATCTTTGTTTGAGTGATCTGATAAAATCCCAAAATCCATATTTTAATATATGCTTTTTCACCATGGATGTGGGGAATTGACCCCCTTTTGGGAGTCAATTCTTAATGTAGCCTAGACAGACAGACAGACAGAGACAGACAGACATTATTAATCCCAAATTTGGAAATTAATCTGTTACAAGCAGCAAGTTACCAAGGACATACTAACATACTCACTCACACACAAACCAAAAATACAAGAAATATACTAGATGTAATAAATAAGATAAAAAAAATAAGATGAAATGAAATAAGATAGCAAAGTGCAAAATGCCAGAACAACCAGTGAAAAATATACTTAGATGAATGAACAAGAATGTACATGTATATACAAGTGTAGAATACAATTTACAACCTACATACATAGTATACATCACAAAATAAAAACATGTATAATATTAGATATTAAACCTGGTGCATTATAAAAAAAAAAAAAAAAATAAAAAAAAACATTTGAGGATTGCTTCTAGCGTGTACAATTTACAGAATAAGTTCTCTGAGAATCTTTTGTTTATACGGCCAAGCAAAATTGATATTGTAACTGAAATTTTCCTAACATAATTGATTGAATCGGAAAAGAAATTGAATGGGGAAATCATTGCCGATACCCATGCCCTAACCACTTCAGTTGCTGTTTTGCATTAGCTGCCATCTCAATCTTGTTTTGTTGTTTTCTCTGATCTCTGCGATACAAAGTAACTAAGGTAAGCTAACGTTGGGCTTGATGGCACATGCTGAAAAATTAAAACTACCTATAATTAGTTGTAGATTTGCCTGCTACAGCTTCAAATCTCAAACAAGCCTCCTCACTTTATGACTTCAATGCTTCAGTAAACCAAAGGCTGTAGGTAGGATTCATTTTTCTAAAACAAAATGTAATAAGTTTATCAAAATGATTAAGTCAAATCATGGTAAATATGACAAGTTCTCTTTTATAGCATTCGTTCGCGTCTCATTATGGGAACGCCTTCTGCGTGACCTCATCAGAAGCTCAAATAACATTACTAAGATATGAACATATTTTGTCCACTACTAACAGATGTTATCTCATTAACTAACCTTTCCACCCTCCTTGATTTGACTACATTACATTTTTATGAACACATTTCACCCATAACCCACATACAGCCTAAAGTCACTCCACAGGAGGCTGAAGTGGACTTCATGCCATGCTGAAAATAAACATTGATTTGTGATAAATATGCTGGCTGTCCAGCGTGACCCCCATCCTTCTTTTTAATAGGCAGCAGCCAATAGACGGAGGCCAGCTGCATTAATTACATCTGGTACAGTGAACGATGTGGCTGGACAAACACTGGATACTGAACAGGAGAATACACACTCAACAGCAGAAATATCAAGTGGATTATGATTATTATTTTTTTTATGTGAATAAAGAACAGCACCACATCATCCAGACTGTCAAACTGGAAGAAACTGTCAGAATAAAGTGCACCATAGCACTAGTCCAGACTGAGTGAATATGCTGCTTGCAAAACACCCAAACAGTGAGAAACACTACAGAACTGACTTCAATATGACTGAGCAGTGGTTGGCTGAAGGGAATGAGCTGCAAGGTTACTCATCCAATCATGTCAGTCCGTCTGTCTGTATTTATGTGTGTGTTTGTGTGTGTACTTGTACGCGTGTGTGATAGAGATGGGCCATAACTCTGCTGGACAGGCCATAAGTCTTGTGGTCGTGAGCTTTTGCCCTGCTTCTTAATGAACCGCCGTGGAGCAATTACTCTCACATATGCACAACACATACCGTTTGGCCATGAAATGTGACACGCAACACATTTAAAGCTGCATAGGCAAACACTTGTGGACATGGACTCTCGGACACATGCAGAACTCAAACTATCTCATGCCTACAGGGTGTTAGGAGGCTAGAACTGCAGCATGCTACTGTAGCTGACGGAAAAAAAAACAGGACCAGATTAACCACTAAAATTAACAAAATAAACACCTGTCCTCTCCACACAAGAGTTGAGAATATTATTAGTAATAAAGAGGGAAATGTTACATAAAAACTGGAAAAGGTCACATCACTGCTAGTAATATGAGCTTTACAGCTGCCACTGTGTGTGTTTACATTTATCGAGAGAGCTGATAAGGCTCCAAAGCTCCTTCACATCAACATCTTACTACTGTGAGCCTTCATCCATTTTCACACAGTGAGTTATTTGTGCACCTTTTCTAACTAAATTTATCATTTCAGGAGATTCTGTTCCCTTTTGTCTTGCCTGTAAACAAACTATACCGGCAAACCAGAAAAAGCTGCACGAGCAGATCAATCTTGATGTTTGTGGTCTCCACAGAGCCACATTTTTAATAGCACCTCAGGAGGTGGTTTGAGATGCTTTCTAGCAAGATGTTTAAAAAGGTGTAAATGCATCCGTGTCTCCAATATGCATACCTCATCTTTACTCCTCCGAAGTGGAACTATCAGTAAGGGATCAGTGGTAATAGCGACTCACTGAAATGAGCCATCCTTCTTGCACTGAGCTGTTGCAGCGTTTATCTGATCCTTGATCTGTTAAAGCTGAATGATCTGTAAGGGCGATGAAGGAGTGATGCGGGTAAGAGCCTGTGAAGACGATACAACTTTTGTCTTGCCCATAGTCCAAAAATGTAAGTCACCCATGTGTTGATGTTAGTTTATGGATAGCGAATTAGCTAGCTGGCAAAACTGTTATTGTTGTAACTAAACTTTTTTCGATTCCAATCTTATAAGATCCATTTAAAAGAAAACAAAATTACATTATGGCAAAATCTTTGAATTTTTATTTATTTTTCAGCTCTTACTACGTGAGCTTCATCTCGCGTAACGTAGAGTTTTGCCTGCATGCCTCTACGACGTTAACGTTAAACAGCCAATCACCAGCATTATTAGATCTTGGTAGAAGCATTCTGAATGCTTATTGGCTCACTGACACTGATGACATTTACTCCTTTGAAATTTAGTACTGAATGACGAGGCATTTTTTGGCTACTCGATACTAAGGAGGCAATTTGGTCGGCGCCTAAAAAGCATCAAATTCGGTACCCAGGCCTAGTTCTTCTTCTGGCTTCTTCTCTTTGTCTGTTACCAAAGAACCTCGGGTGCATTACCCCCAGCCTCTAGACTGGAGTAGGACCAACTTTAAATTTGCATGTGGCCTGGGAAAAACCAAGAGGGACCGCAATCCAATTTGTGATTAGGTCAGTGCAAACGCACATTTGTGGCTAAGCAGTCCCTCCAGGATTTCGCGATCGCGCCAATTCAACCAATCACCGCGAATTTGGTGCGACTCATGAAAGACTAACGATTTAAGAGTCGCTGAAGTTTCAATCCTGGCTGCCGGCTCTCTGCAGCGGGTGGGGCTGCTGTTTAAATTGGACCTTAGCTTTACTGGGACCCTCCACATATTGATTTACCACATCTAGGAACTGCAACACCTTTGACGAAGATGCATAATTTTGCTCTTAGCTGACAGTCAACCCACCCACCTGCTACTCAAAGTGCAGCAAACTGAGCAGATTACTGAATCCTGTTCACTTCAGGTCCAGAGCTGTATCACAATAACATCCAACCACGATGCTAGCTGGTGGATGCCTCTAAGAATACCTCCAACCATAACTAAAGATCACACACACACACTTCTTTTACAAGCCTGTCAACAACTGAATACATGTGTGATTGAGAGCGAAAGGTCTCTTTTGGTGAGCTCCTGTAGTCTGTGCCCATCACAGCCACATCGTTACCATGGTGACGCAGCCAGCTAGCGGCCACATGACATGATAAGAGAGAGACAAAAAGGAGGGAGAGAGAGAGGGAGAAGGACATGGCCAATGCACACACCGAGGGACAATGCAAACACAGATAAATGCAGTGTGTGTGTGTGTGTGTGTGTGTGTGTGTGTGTGTGTGTGTGTGTGTGTGTGTGTGTGTGTGTGTGTGTGTGTGTGTGTGTGTGTGTTCCTGGTATTGTAGATGTGGCTGAGGCCAGCAAATCTGTAAACCAGGCCTCCACTATGCTGCTGCCAAACACGCTGCTACTATCACCAGCTGCTGCTGAAAATAGGTACACGCCAGGCCGACACTGACCTTTTAGTCAAAGTCAAACACCAGGCCGGTCAACGGTCTTTTTCCCTCAGTAGTGACAGTGTTATTTCTTAGCTGAACACGCTTGCTTTTCATTGAGCATTTTGGTCCAGTGCCGCTTTACAAAAGGAGCAGAACTCCCAGGAAAACAGCACAATTCCCTTAATCTGCAGCACAATACAGCGTACGTAATTTCTTAGCATGTTCAATAAAAAGTCATCTTTGCAGCTATACAGACAGGGTGCGTGTAGGAGAGAGAGAAAAACAGGAGTGCGCAATATGATGTTATACTGTAAATTAGTTCAAGCTAAAATTCTAAAAACATTTGATGGTTCCAGCTTCTCAAATGTGAGGATTTGCTGCTTTTTCTTGTCCCACATTATAGCAAACTGAACATAACATGTATTTGTGCTTTATAAAGTTGGTCAGACAAATTTAAAGCACTACGAAATATTGATAGCAATTTTTCTGTATTTTCTTAAATGGGGTAATTTGGTGCCACCACTTCCATCAGCTAGGCAAGAAAGAAAAAGCACACAACTTCATAAAGGCACACCAATCGATGGGACCATGATTTTTGGTCTCAAAAAGCTGAACACAGAAAACAGACACCAGGTAAAGCTCCAACTCCAAGGACATACTAGCAATGTTTAAAAGATGATCATCGATCGACAATGTCAATAAAGCAAAACAAGAACAAAATATAAATCAACAATACATATCTGAACATAACCAGGGTTGCTGCATTGTATTTAAAGAATAACATCAGTGCCATTGGTGAAAAAGTTACTCTGGAATCTGGAAATAGCTGGTAAAAATCAAACAAAATCTGATCACGCATCACTGTGAAAACAACCCAGTCATTCTACCCAGACCACAGGAAACCCATTATCTCCACACAACACACACTTTCCTGTCTGCTTCCTGCTTCCTGTGCAACAGGGAAAAGGAGGGCGTGGCCACTGATGTCACAGCGAGCATGCTTACATGCTGCATTCACATCCCAAAGGAAAGAAGGTGGACACGAGCTTCCTGCTAGTAAATGCCTTTCACCTCAAATGCAGCGAGTCAGGGTTTTGACAAAGTACTGTTTACCAACATTTTTATTTTGTGCAAAAGCCGGTAACTGCTGTTATTTTGGTTTGTGGTTCAGCATATTATGACAACACAGGGAACTTCTAGCATGACACAGTGCTGTATAAAGACAAATAATTGCTTTCATTGTCTGCTTTCCTACTGTATTTTTTTTTTTTTTAAACAATACAGTACTACTGCTGCACCACTGGGCATGTTTTTTTTCTATTAAGCTGTGAGGAAACGATTCACCAGATATGTGGCCTCACTCTTGCCATAAACCTGTACCCTTTAGTCACCTGCAAATGTTACATACCCGTGTTTCTCCGTCTTTGAACCTACCTGGGCCACAGTAAAGATGCTAAACTGGATATACAGTATATCAACACAGAGTCCTCCTATACAGCCATGCATAATGGAGCTGAGGAATATATTGAGAGCCATATTAGGATATAAGGCTGATTGACTTTTTAACCACACATTTTTCCATCTTATGATCTTACTCCACGCCTATTCAGCCTGTTGTACGGGACAGTCGAATGTGACTCGTGTCATTTTTTCCCACCATGAAGCAACAGGCACAGCCAGTTGCTAGTAGCGAAAGCAACTAGCATGAAATTTCTGCTTGTTGAATATTTCAACAAGCAGAAAAACCAGACCAATTAACAAAAAGAGAAACCAGCACATGTCCGACCATCAAAAGTTGTAAATGTGTAAATCAGCAACATAAGGTTCAGGACAGTACATTTAAATACAATATGTTTGAGTCTGTTCAGCTGAGCAGACATGATAAAAAGAAAATATCTGTCATACTGAGTTCATCATGTTCTGTCTTCCGAGCATGGAAGTTTAACTGTGGCCAACTGGAAGTAAAACTATGTAACAGGGCGTGATATTTAGCTTTAATTCCCAGCTCTGCTACAACCTAAAAGCTGCATAAAGTCTATTTAAGAAGACGTATGTCTAAGTCGGTAATGTACAGCCTGACATGCAATCAAGCCACATTGGCAACCTAGGCAAAGTTAATAACTTCATGTATAATAACATGCGGCATCTAACAGAGATTTTGAGGGGTCACTGTTCAGTTTCCTGAAGGACTTAGTCGCGAACTGGACAGACAAAAAAAAAGCCGTTTTTAAACCATAAGCCTCTCTTGAAAAAAGTAAAAACATTCCTTAGGTCAGCACTCGTGCAGGACTAGCGCAGGAACTTTAAAACTGTCCTACCTGCATCATGCGGTACAGTTTGACGGATCGGACTCTTGCCTAAACTCAAACCGTTTTCTGATACAAGATACAGACAGGTTTACATGATTCAGCACTTATCCAAGGAAAATTACACTTATATACAGGTCTAGTTCCCTCATCATTTAGCCTAACTTCAACTCGAAAACTGCCCCAGCCAAGGAAAATGTCAACACAATACGTCAGATCTGCCTGATTAACAACAATGTTACATGTAATTACTGGCTTAAGTAGTACTACCTGCTAATTACAAAACTGTCACATGCACCTCTTTGTGCCTAATTGTATCCCTGGATACACACTGCCTGAGTGCAGCGCACAGTGAGTGAATGCTGAAAGTTTTTTTACTTTTGTAGTGAATATGAATCACCTACTCTCTATCATTAACTTGCATTCGGGGTTTAATATTTACTTTTTCGTCGACCAGCCAAATAGCTAGTGAATGTTCAAATTTTACCAGCCACGCAATAACCATGGTTTTTTTTGGCTGGTGAGTGAAGCAAATCTACCACCCATTTGCATATTTTACCGAATTTGGCTGGTAGATTGTGCTAATTTTGAACGCTGCTTGCATTGTATACAAGGCCTGCTTGTCCTGTGTGTCAACATGTACTGTTAATGTTTTACATGTGTCCCCCCAACACTTTTGTTTATAGCTTGTTTAGGCTCACGCTGCCAGTGAGAGCTTGTATACAGTAGAATAAACAAGCTGACATGTAGAGTTGGGTATCAAGAACTGGCTCCAAAAGTTATGAAAACCAAGACTTCCTTCAGAAACTTGCTTTTTCCATACTGCGCTCTATATCACAAGTTATATTTAGGACAATCTTGGCGACAACTTTTCCCTTATGCACAGCTTTTCAAGCACAAGGGAGTGCTGGATATCAGTTGTCAACATTCAAACTTTTAATACACATGAAACCTTGTGTTTTGGGGAGGATTCCTTCTGATGCTGCAGACTGTGCTCACAATCCTAAAAAAAAAAAAAACTAAAAAAAAAAGCGCTTCTCTTCAAACAGGAGAGCGTCTTTTTTTGTGAATAGCAAATGGTCTCAACTTGATGAAGGACTAAACCAGAAACTGCATTCACAAGTGTTAAAACACATGGTCAATTAATAATAATAATAATAATGTTTTTAACCAGAACACGGTCCAGCTCTACCACACACACAAAACATAAAAGGATTAAAAATCACCAAATCTCTGTCTAATAATCTTTTGTTTACATACTCGTGTTCACTTATAAGTGGACAGTGTGAACCTAGACAGACTAAATCCAAACCTGAAGCAAAGTAAACATTCCCACAATCTTTTTATCCAAATAAAACAAACTGTTTGTGTGATTGCATCCGACTTCCAGTACACGTATTGTGCTACATCTTTCAAGCCTAGTGTTTCCTGAATTCTGCAACAATAAGCCCCGTGTCTCTGCCTATGGTGAGTCCCCACGTGACACGAGTACCTGTTATGTTATAGCCCCACCATAAGTCCCACAGCAGGACCTATTCCGTTTGGGTTGGAAGATTAAAAAGTTTGAGAACCTTTGCTCCAGCCATCCATGGCTAATCTAATCACACAAATGATCTCACCGCTCTCCGTGGCAGTTTGGTCTGAAATTCAGAAATTAAACATTGTCTATCAGATGTGTGTGTGATAAATCAAATAAAAAAAAATCAGTGTCAATCACAGATCGTACTGTAAAATATGTATACAAATGCAGCATATTTCATGTACAGCTACAATCAGAAGCAGTCTAGACACTTGTAGCTTGAGCTCGGGGGCTCTGCCAGCTGACATATGGGTAGGGTGTGGCGTGGCAAGGAAGGCCATGCATCTGCTTACTTAATCATGTTCTACTGGACTCAACTCTGAGCAGTCTTCAGTAGTAACATTGAAGCAATGCTCCTTGTACAGTAAGAGAATTACTGCCAAGTGAACTTCTGGACGGGGTTAATCATTCCTCACAGAATGGCGAGGTTGTGTGTGCAGTACACAACGGCTGGCCAGCTTCAATCCTGATAAATTAATCGGCTCAAGAAGAGGAGAGGGGATCCTGTGGCCCCCCTCCACCCTTATCTAAGGAGAGGTGGGGGTGGGCTGCCCGCCTAAAACACTGCAGCTGATGCAACCCCAGTAGCTCTAAATTAAAACTACTCAGCCATGAGATGCACCAGTTAAAGAGTAAGGATAAATGGTTATTGACTAACTCCTTAAGGACTAGAACATCACCAAGCCCTTGCTGTTATGTGGTAGCTAACTAGCTAAAGCATGCAGAGAGGAGTTTCTTATCCTGTCATGTTAGTAAACAACCACATCCTGAGTCCAGACGGGATTTAATTACAGCACTGCTGTTGCAGGGTCAAATTATTGCTGGTCAAACAAGCAGCTCGCATCAAGCTAGCTAATGTAAGGACAATGCAGGGCGACATGACATGGTCTGTATATTGCACGGACAGGGAGATTGTGTTATGTGTTTTTTGGCTAGTAGCACCCGTGCTTTGTGTGCCCTACCTGGCGTAAGCATTTACGCCTAGCTTGTTGCTAATACTTTAAGCTTTTATCTATTTCGCCCTGCGTATCAAACCGTACCGTGTTAACTGGGTTTGTCAGCCATTGCAGGCACTGCTGCAAGCCCGCTGCACGACCAATACACACAGCTAACATTGGGATAGCTGGATATATACAACTTTTGTTTATCATTTAAATAGCAATGCTATGTGTTTTTTATATATATATATATATATATATATATATATATATATATATATATATATATATATATATATATATATATATATATATATATATATATATATATATATATATACCGCTAATTAGACCGGCCTGTTTCTTGTATTTAACACAATGGCAGGGTTTCTTGTTTGCTCCACAGGTAATGTGCTTGCTAACTAGCTAGCTAGCCCCGATTCGTGCCTTTCCCTCTTGTATTGGAGATAACAACACACCAAACTCCATTTAAAATCTGGCATTTCAGTGTTGCCTCTCTTATTGCACACGTACACATATCCGTGAATACTCCTGAAGATATTCAACAAATCATTGGAATTCACTTAAAATTCGGCATATTTATCATGCACAAAACACAAAGTGCTTCTGTAAACTGTCAACTTTGAGAATTATTCCTACTATAACGTTACCTACTTGCTAACTTACAGATACACAGCGGTGGGCGGTAGCTAGTAACATTAGCTAGCTTACGTTACGTTAGTGTGAAATGTTTCTAAAAGGGATTTTACCGAAACACTGTTAACGTTACTGATATTTAGACAAATATTTCCCTGTTTAGTCGCTATGAAAGCTCAAACATAGGGACACGTCAAAGGACTCATGCTGTATAATGTGTGTATATGACGACAGAGTAAATCGTCAGATTTTTCAATGGAGTTTGGCGTTCATTCTCTCTTACCACTGAGTAAACCACGCTGCCCATAACAGCTTGGCTTTCAACAATTCCAAGCCAAGTGTCAGCCAGTAGTAGCTCTACGGTCTCCCATTTACCCAGGAGAGGGCCTGCGGGACCGCGGCCTCTCCTGCTACTTTGGGGTGGTCTCCTACCTCTGTGGGCCGGCTGATCTCGAACAGGTCGAGCCGGTTGGCGTTCCAGTGGTTGATGATGTCGGCCAGTTTCCTCCTCTCCTCCTCCCTGCTCCCCGACATGGTGGACAGCCTTTCTGACCCTCTCTGTCCGTCTGAACCGTTGAATAAAACTTCCCGTAACGTTAGTCCACAGGAGAAGAAACCGCCGCAACAGAAACCAAAGGCTCAGGTCTGCCGTTTTTTCGCCGGTACTTTGTGTGGTCTGTCTCTCAGCTCACCGACCGACCTGCTGCCTGATCTGTTTCTGCTTCCCGTTCCCGGTGCGCTTCTGCGCGCTCCCGATACACTGGATGCTTGTCCGTGCACGCGCAAAAATGTTAACTGTTTGAGGCCCAATGAATGTGATTCATGACGCTGTTTTCCTAAATGCACTCTGGTATGAAGGGTTAATAATAAGTACTTAGTGTAGTAAGCAGAATTACGTCATTATGTGTTAATTAAGCCCCCCTTTTTGTTTTTATTTTAAGCTTCTAACCGATTTACTTTACTAATTTGACCACATTAAAGTCATTTCTGAGATAAAGCCCACAACTTGTTCATTTGTTTATTTATTTATTTCATTTTTTGTATGCACATTAACCATACAATGTTTATGAAAAGATATGTGCGCATGAATACATACAAACACACTTTCACCAACATTTACTCAGATTCATTTAAAATAAACAAAAGCATGTGAAGAGATGGTATTAAGATAAAAGCTTATATAAATACTTCTACTGGAAAATACACAGAATTACATCAACAAAATACAAACAAAATAAAGTTAACAAAAAGAAAGAAGAATTTGTTCAACAGTCAACACTGTAATTGGGAAGTTACCAATTTCTTTTTTAATCTACATGATAATATATTATTGTATTTTAATATGTTGACAAACATAGCCTACTATACATATAACACACTTGTCAAAGTATTCATCTGTTTGGTCTGACATAGTGCAATTTACAGTTTATTCTGTTGATTTTTTTATAGCCTAATGCTTGTTAGAAGTTATACAAGTCCATGGTGGTTGTTAGCTTCAGAATGATCATTTTGGAAGTAATACATTCTTTTAATCATTTGCCTGTTCATAGAATAAAATAGAACCATGGCACCGTAATTGTATATCTGAGACCATTTTGCTGCACACATATACCATTTAAAGCTCATTAAAATTAATAGTTAAGAAATTGTTTATGACTGAAACATTTCATATATAACACTGCCGTTGTTAGCCCCAAGAAAATGTAACTTTAGTTATCTATCTATCAGACATGTTTCTCTCTCAAACGGTGGGAGAGTAGCATTCTTTGTGTTTTCTATTGTCATACTGTCTCCTACTTCACTCCTAGCCAGCAGGTGCTGAATGCCACACAGCACTGCCAAGTCACTCTGTCCAAGAACACACACACACACACACACACACACACACACACACACACACACACACACACACACACACACACACACACACACACACACACACACACACACACACACTATCCTGTCAGTACACAAGTCTGTCTATCTATCTATTTATCTATCTATCTATCTATCTATCTATATATCTCCCTCACACAACCACATTGCTACATAATCATAAGTATTTTTATCTATCCTAAAATCTTTAATTTCATTCTCAAGAATGAAATTCTTGGGGGCACTTGGGGTAAAGATACTCACCTCTTGTTTCAAGTAAAATAAGAAAAAAAAACTGAAACTAAATTTACAGGGATTTCTGATGACCTTATAAGGCAGCATTTTTTCCTAACCTCAGCACATATGTATGGGATGGATGAGCCATTGTCTGCAGTCATACCTAACTGATAACATGTGTCACTGCAGGATTTTTTCCTTCCTGTGTATACACAATAACATAATCAGCAAATGCTAATGTTTCCTGTGTGTGTGTGTGTGTGTGTGTGTGTGTGTGTGTGTGCGCGTGCGCGTGCGCGTGCGCGTGCGTGTGCGTGCGTGCGTGTGTGTGTGTGTGTGTGTGTGTGTGTGTGTGTGTGTGTGTGTGTGCTCCGTCTATGCAAGCACCCGCCCTTTATTAGCACAAGACTGTCAGTGACTCTGAAAAGTCACCAAATTATCAGGCAGATACGTGTGAAGTGTCAGGACAGGAATACAGTGGTGAGGGTACTACAGAAATAGCTGCACTGTGGTTAGTCATGTAGGCCTCCCACCTGCTCTCCCAGATGGGGTGAAGAACAGTAGCTCCGGCTTCTTATAAACACATTAGTCACTGTGACCGAATTTGTGGGTGTTGGTGGTGTATAAAGGATAACTGCTGCGCTGACATCATGTGTGAGTAATAAATGAAAAATAAGCTTTTAACAGAGCGGCTGATCTGACTGTACACAGTGCATTAAAGACACAAGTTAACAACAACAACAAATAAACTGAAATACAACCTACTTCACCTCATATCACACATTTATTGCAGAATTTCATGTCTTCAAATAAAAACTGGAGAATGAAAATAGTATGTGAGAAGCCGTGATGGAAAATAACTATGTACATTTACTTACTTTACTTGCTACTTTATATGTCTGTATCACTACATTTCAGAGGGAAATATATACATTTGACTACAGATAATGTATCTGAAGATGTAGTTACTATACTTCTGATCAAGGCCCAAAGAGGCAAGACTATGTGATGTCTCACAAAAAAAATCCAAAATTTGAGAAAAGTCTAGAAAAAAATGAATATAAATCTGTTAAGCAGAACTTAGATTTTTTTTAATTTCATTAATTAGCTCACGACCCCTCAGATTTATCTTGTGACTCTTAGGATGGGTCTGATCCCTAAAACAAGCACTTTTAATACACTAGCCTAACAACATATAGCTGCTAATACCTCTGCACTTGCAGTGGAGTATTTTTCACATTGTGATATTCGTGCTTTTGCGAATACAACAGCTGTGGCTCAGGTGGTAGAGCCTGCCAATCGGAAGGTTGGTGGTTTCGATCCCTGGCCCTGTAGTCCCATGTCGAAGTGTAGCAAGGCACTGAACCCCAAATTGCTCCCGATGCTGTGCCATCGGAGTGTAAATGTGTGTGAATGTTTATCTGATGAGCAGGTGGCACCTTGTATAGTAGCCTCGGCCACAGTGTATGAATGTGTTGTGAATGGTGAATGGTTCCTGTACTATGTAAAAGTGCTTTGAGTAGTCGTTAAGACTAGAAAAGAGCAATATAAATACAGTCCGTGTACTTTTACTTAAGAGAAACCAGTGGAAGATGTGAGAAGATGTGCGAGTATAGTTACTTGAACTCGTTTGACATCCACAGCAGAAGTGAGAAACCACAAGAGGAAACCAACTTTACCAGATAGCCCTGCCGCTTCCTGTATCTGTGATGCTGTCACTGCTATAGTCACCACACACACACTGAGAGGTCACAGGAAGTCGCTGATTGTTACAATTTGTACTGACAAAGATCATCTGCTGCTTCTTTGCATTTCACACACTCAGTTAAGAATCACATGCAGGTTTGATGTCCTTGCTCGCCTGACTACTTATCAATTAATTTTTTTATAACAACCCTGTCTTATCAGTTACTTTTTAAAATAAATGATGATAACATTTTGGAATGCAACGGAGTTTACTCCTTATCTTACTTACAGTAACAGTTTCAAACAAATGTTTGTGGTTGGAAAAAAAGCACAAAAGTTTGATTGTAGTTGAAGCAAACAACGTCTAAAGACAAAACAGTAAGAGCTATAAACGCAAGCAAAACTTTGATAAAAAAAGAAAGAAAGAAGTTCAGCGCTTAATCACAAAGATGGAGTACAACAGGGTCATGGGCCTCAATTTTAGTACAAGCAGATCTACATGGAACAAAACAATGCCATTTGAAAAAAAAGGAGTTGGCTGCATCAAAATGAGGAAATAGCAAGGTCAGCCAAAAGTTAGACTGAAAATATGTAGAGGAAAGGATTTATTCAAAAGAACTCAATAACCCAAAACTCAACCACATCATCTCATGTGGGTTACAAAATAACAGGTGATTTGAGTCTGAAAGAACCTTAAAAGGGTCATTTTGTCATTTTCACCGAAATTACAAAAAACATATAAACACATATGTTGATGTTATCTAACGATACAGCAAGTTTTTAGTCACGCTAGCATCTAAGTCGGTTCACCACTTTAGTCCAGACTGAAATAACTCATCTATGAATACGATACAATTTTGTACAGACATTCATGTTCCCCAGATGTTGAATCCTAAAGATTTTAATGATCCCCTGACTTTTCTTCTAGCGCCACCATGTGGTTTTGAGTGAAATATCTTGACAGCTACTGGATAGATTGTCATGAAATGTGGCGCTGACATTCATGGCCCCCAGAGGATGAAATGGGATCACTTTGATGATTTTTAACTTTTCATCTAGCACAGGGATGTCAAACTCATTTTAGTTTAGCCACATACCCCTAGTTTGATCTCCAGTGGGCCAGACGAGTAAAGAGACCAGAAACTTTATCTGCCACAGAGTTTCTTGTCAGCTTGAAGTTGGCAAACGCAAGTTGCTTCTGCTACGACAGCGTTCTAAGGCCATTGTAGAAAGAAAAAAATGATGTTACGGACCCAGGAGAGAGGGGTAATATTCCGATAAAAAACTCAGACTTTCTAAGATTAAAGTCGAAAATTTATGGAAAAAGAACTCGGATATTCTCTGAGATTAAAGGGGCAATTTGTAAGACTTATAAAACTAACTTTCTGTCATATTTTCTGAAACTGACCCTATGTTCCAGTAGAACTACATGAAGCAGGTAATTAAAAAAAAATAAATCCGGCTCCTCTGGCACCACCTACAGCCTGTAGTGTGATTTGCAAAAATCCACTGCTCCCTGTTCAGATCGTATAGAACGTATACCTCCTATGGCGCCATTTTGATGCTAACCCCCTGTTAGCATCCCATTGACTGCCATTCATTTTGACGTCACTTTGACAGCGAATAACTTTACATCTGAAGTGTTTAAAGACTTTATTTGTCCATTGTTTATTTCTAAAGAATCACTAAAATGTATAAAAGGCTTACCTTGTATCTCAGTTAACATTAATTACTAATGTTAACTAGCATTTTAGTTAGCAATAATTAGCCTCTGCCTATGTTATCTCCTTACATATACCTACGCTCTCCGTCTCTGCAATATTCGGAATGATTGAGATTTCTCTTGGCACAGCTACCAGAAGACTTACAACTTTCAGACAGGTTGCTCACCTCACACTTACGTCGTCTCTCTCAGTTGGAGGCTGCGCAGTAATGCTCGGCGCTCACCAGAAAAGTGCTTTTAATATCCTTCACTGGTCTTCGTCCAACGGGATCGTCCAACAGGATCTGTTGGTCCATTATATATACAGTCTATGGTTCAGATGCACTAATCAGGGCCAGGGGGGTGTCTATCTGCGTGTCAATCACTGCTCATGCACACACATTCATTCTCCCTTGTGGGAGGAGGAGCTTAGGAGACAGTTTTGGGCTTTAGCGGAAAGGGGGGAGGGACTGAGAAGTTGTCAATGTTCAAATTTTTTTGATAAGTCCTGGATCTTCACAATCCTACCTACGGCACCTTTAAAGTGGTAATTTTGAAATTGGAATTAATTACTTCTCTGCAATTTTCACACTTTGCAAAGTCATCCAGTGGGCCTGATTGGACCCTTTGGCAGGCCGGTTCTGGCCCACGGGTTTGACACCCCTGATCTAGCACTATCATCAGGTCCAATATTTTAATTCCTTTCAATACTTTGGTGTACGACCAAACACCTGCAAAACTAACGACATTCCCGTCAGCTAAGCTGTACTTTGTGTTTTGTGCTAATTGGCGAATGTTAGCATGCTAACATGCTACACTAAATGATAATGAACATGGTAAACATTACACATGCTAAATATCAGCATGTCGGCATTGTGTGCAAGTTAGCATTTTGCTCAAAGCACCGCTGCACAGCCTCACATAGCCGCTAGCATCTGCAGTATATATGTACCTGATTGTGTGCTGCTTTATTCTTTTAAGTCTTTCTACAAAGAGACTTGAATGTTATTTATATCAATGAGCCGAGTAGAGTGACACCCGACCTCTTGACTTTGTATTGTATCACGTGTTCATGAGCAGGAGTGCTGTTCAGTCCCTGGCCACTCGCCATAATTTATCATCAACTGTGTGTGCTGTGTCATTTTAAGTGTGTTAAATGTATTGTCTTCATGGTGGATGGTCACCTTTTTAATCTTCAAATCTGTACTCTGCTGTGGAGCCAGTATGAAAGATATGGTTTGGTCAAGAGAGTTAGATAATAAAAATGGATGGATCAAAATGGGAAAAAAGCAAAATGGAGACATGAAAAGCTCATAAAAAAGCTGAGGAAAGAATAGGAACCTGAGAGAAGATGGAGGAATGAAGAAGCCATGTGGAGGGGGAGCATCAAGCTGAATGCGCTTTTGTGATGATTGACTGTATGTTTGACCCGCGGCACAAGGTCAGCACCTGCTCACACCAAATGTTAATCTCAAACACAAAAGTGCATATTTTTCTTCAAAATTCAGACTAAAAATTCACCTTCATCTTTATCCCACTGATTTTTCAGGGAAGGGAGAATATCTCCAAGCGAGGGAGATTTAAGTAGGTTATCGTGAGCAGAACACACTTCTGACAAAGATAAGAAAGGAAAACGTCAAACTTTAACGTCAGACAGTTACCGAAGGGACTAATATAGAGTTAAGATAGTTGCACAAAGAGCTGCAATGTTTAAATATGTGCATTGGAACCATTTTGTCTCTCTTTCCTTTAGAGGTACAGTATTATATAAGATATAATACTCCGGGCTCAACAAAGTATTACAGTAAGTGTTTAAAGTGCTCATATTATGCTCATTTTCAGGTTCATAATTGTATTTAGAGGTTATATCAGAATAGGTTTATGTGATTTAATTTTCAGAAAACACCATATTTTTGTTGTACTGCACATTGCTGCAGCTCCTCTTTTCACCCTGTGTGTTGAGCTCTCTGTTTTAGCTACAGAGTGAGACATCTCACTTCTGTTCCATCTTTGTTGGGAGTCGCACATGCTCAGTAAGTACTGCTAGCTAGTCAGAAGCAGAGTATGAGGGCGTGCCCTGACAGTACCTAGGTAAGGACTACTAGCCAGTCAGAAGCAGAGTATGAGGGCGTGCCACGCTAGCAGCTAGGGGAGCATTATAACGTGTGTTCCAAAGTGACCATGTTTGTCTCTGAAGTAAAGGCTGGACTACAATAGAGCTGTTTGGAGCAGTTTGTGAACAGTGTTTTCTGTTGGAGATGGTAAGTCCCTTTGGGGGGGGACTTTGGGCTTTTTCACTTTGTAAACCTATAACGTGCACAAAAAGATATATAACATAATAAAGGAAAGGGGAAAAGCCAAAAAGTATAATATGAGAACTTTAAGTTGTCATCCCTCCCAAACCCTCCCATTTACACTCAAAGTCTTAGCTCTGTGAAGTCTCATGTAAGAGTGTGTCCCTTCATAACTTAAGTAACAAAGAGATGTGATCAGACAGGCGAACAGAAAATGCATGCACCCCTCTTTCTGCATGCCGCATGATTCAGTGTGTTATCTTTAAACACACCTTTCTTTTTCCTGTTCTGTTTCTCACCATCTGTTGCTCATATTCCAAGAAAAACATTTTATTTCTTCCACACAGTGCAACAGGAAACATCTGCTGCAGTGTGAAATATGGCCATTCAGGATACATGCAGAGGGGGAGAGAGTATTATATGAATATAAAAGGTGTGAACAAATGACTGTACACTCTTATAGCAGAAATAACACAGTGTACCGTCTCCCTCATGGCTTATGTAAACTGCTTATTTCTATAAAACGTGATGTGACACAAATACTGTGGATAAATACCAAGTCTGCTGTCAGCATAAGCACTAATGTGATGTTTAATTCGTCACATTCATCACACTGAGACAGGTCTTTCTGATTGATGACGTCTTGTGTGTAGCGTATGTGTTGATCAGGTTCATCCCTATTCATCTCGGGGCTCCATGCAGAGCTTTCAGAATGGCAAGATTCTGACTTTACAAACATGATATCAGACTAATCATATGTCTTATATTATGCTCATTTCCAGGCTCATTCTTGCATTTTGGGTTTCTACTAGAACATGTTTAAATGTTTTAATGTTCAAAAAACTTTTTTTATTCTCTCATACTGTCTGTCTTGAATTTGAAATGCTCCATTTTTGCGCCTGTCTCTTTAAACCCTTCTCCCATAGAAGCCCAGTCTGCTGGTCAGCGTTTCCAGGTCTTCTGCATCTACGCCCTCTGAGTCCTGTGCCTTTAAACAAGTCCTGAACACGGGCTGTGTGTATTTCTCTGTGGATTGAGCGTTTTGATACTTTCACAGTATTTATATAGCACCTTGACCTGCTTTATAATTTAAAAAAGAGCTGGAAATCTCACTTTTCACAATATGGCACCTTTAATCGCAATAAAGTCTTTGAAAAGCCTCTTGGATCAGCTAGAAAATTCACCGTCACAAAGCTGAAAACAGGGCTGTTTTTCTGACACCATGAAACGTTTTTAAACTTTTTAGAGATACGTGGTTCTCACAGGACAGCGACGCTACAAACGCATGATGATCTTATAGAATACGATGCATCGCTGTAGATCAAACTACCCAACAGTACATAAAGGAGTTAAAATGAGCACAACCTTAAACATCTACAGCACTAAAATGCAACATACACATTAATGCAGCAGGAATATGAATCCAGAAACATAAGATAGAATAGGAAAACATTCACTGCACAATGACTACTTTTAGTTTAGTTACAACATTCAGTACATTTTGCTGAAACATACTTTTACTTAAGTAAGGTTTTGAATGCAGGACTTTTACCTGTAGTGGAGTTTTTTTCACAGTGTGGTATTAGTACTTTTACTTTAAGGGACTGTACTTGATATTCAGAAAGAAAAGTGGTCTGGGATTGCCTCCACACGGCTCTCACAGACCGTTCCCGAACTTGTTAAATACCGATGGCCCTCGGTGTCAGATACTGACGCACAAGGCACTCACGTGCACATACATGCACTTACGTGCACTAACATGCACTCGCGAACAGACCGGCTATGAAAAAATAGAACAGAGAAGCTCGTATTACAACGCACACAGAGGTAGTGTGACTTAATTCGCTGCTCAAGACGCCATTACTCCACTACATCTTTCCACAGAAAATATTTGTTTACTGCTATATTAATGTTCTGGATACAGCCCCTTTAAGTAATGGATCTGAATACTTCTCCCAACACTCAATAATGTTTACACAATATGTAAACATGTATGCAAAAAAACTATTATTGATTTACTGTAAACGGTACTGTGTCTTCGTCAGTCTTCTGTCTGTCTTCTGTCTGTCTTCTGACTCAGCACTCCTCAATAAATCAATAAATGAGCTACGCCAACATGCACACAGGCCGGCTGGCTTCTGCATGCAGACTAACATGCATATGTTCTACAGTGGAAGTACTACTACTACTGTGGTGTTTGCAAAAACCCGGTGTATGCACAGACACATGCATTTACAAACACACACACATAAATGCACGGCACTGTGAGTCATTATTTTACGTTTTGTCCTCTGACATCCCCTCATTCCCAAGTGACAAATATCCTGCACTGTTAACTGTGGCACATAAGTCTCTTTTGTTCATAAGACAAGTGAGAAACGTAATCACATGTGGTTCAGCCTAAATTAATTCCTATATATAGAGCTCTTCCAGTTCAAAAAGCAACATGTAGTTACTTTTAAGGGTTATTTCAGGTGGTATTGGATGTCTTTATTCATCCAATGTTTCTTTGGCACGTTTTTTTTCCCCCTATTGTTTCTAATGTTCATCAAAGGTCTACTTTTTCAATATCATACTCTTCTCTTCTTGTTTCAACTTTCTCATTGCCTCAGTACAAACAAGGCAATGAGCCTCACAACACAAGTTGAGTTGAGTTTGTTAACAGAAAATACAAAGAAAAAGACCTCACAAAATGGAGAAAATAAAACAAAGCAAGGAAATAAGGATCTCTTTGGGCTTTATGTGTAGATGTTTATATAATGGTGTACTGTATGTAGCACATGATACTGTACCTTTTCATGTGTTAGGAAGGATAGTAGAGTCATACTGTATGACTGCAGGGGCTTTGCAGCATCTGTTGATCTGTCCTATTGACTGAACATCTATTAGTCATGAAACACACACACACACACACACACACACACATTTTTCTCATTGTTTCTTAGTTATAATTTTATTGATACTCTTGCAGTACATTTTCTACAGCCTGTTATTATTCTTTGTATTCATACATTTGTATTTTATATGTGGAACTGTTTATGGCAGTTGCTCTAGTCTTCAATTTCTATCTGTATTTATATTTCTGTTTCTCTTTCCTTATATTTGCTGCTGCAAAGCCCAAAAATTACAGTACATAAAGAAAACAAAAACCCTGTTTGGTTATACTGATAGATATATTACTGTATTGTGTTTTATATACTATTCTATTCCTATATATATATATATATATATAATACTAATACTTATGTTTTTGGATTTTTCTATTTAACATTTGAATACGTACAAGACAGGACTTTGGAATGAATTTCAACATTGAAATAAAGGTAACTCATTGGAGGTTTGCAGCCAAAAATGGTACCTTCATCTCCCACATAAGTCAGGCATCTAAACGATGAAGACGAACATGAAAGGCTGTAAAATGTTCTTATGCTATAGAAACCTGCCTTCACCACGTTTGTTTTAATAATCTGAGAATGTGCTCACCAGATTATTCCAACCCTGTTATAATGGTGACATGCATCAACCCGAAACAGCCCCGCAGCTGTTTTAAGAAACCACGTTTTAGAAAAGAATTCTCCACTCCAGCCACTGATGTCTTTTCCAGATGTTTGTCAATGGCCGCTCTGCCCAACAAGAGCTCCAGAAACATCTGCAAAACTTAAGTCCTCTCTGTAGGTTTGTCACGTCCTCCCTTGCTTTTCTCCACTGTTTGTGTCTCCACTCCATCTCCTCATTTTTAATGTGTAGCTGCTGCTTTGAATCAATGCAGGGAGTGCAGGGAGTTTGAGTGCAACTCAAACTGGATTGCAGATGGTAAGTGCAGTGAGACAAAACAAAGATGTTCCACTTCCACTTTGTTGCTTTGTAATTGGTTGTTCAACAGCGTGGAAGTTAATGGATCTGTTTGTTACACTGCACCATTACTCCAGTCTCATAGAATGGACGTGTAAAAGCAGCATGTTTTTTCAGTCCCACTGACCTTCTCTTTGGGCAGAAAGGAAGTAAATAAACTAAAACTACAATGATGAATCGATTAGTTGTCTACTATTAAATTAACCGCCAACTATATTCATAATCGATTAATTGGTTTTAATCATTTAAAAAAAAAAACAGCTTCTTAAATGTGAATGTTTTCTGGTTTCTTCACTCCTCTGTGACAGTGAACTGAATATCTTTGAGTTGTGGACAAAACAAGACATTTCAGGAAAACACTGATCGACATTTTTCACAATTTTCTGACATTTTACAGACCAAACAAAAAAACTAATCGTGAAAACAATGTTGTGCGCAATCACAGAAGGCTTGTATCATGTGGATGGACCGACAGTTTTGTTGTCATTACTTCGAATTCCTCATGGGGGCGACAGAAACTACGCACTATAGCTTTAATAATTTCTTTCTGTAATAATTTTTCTAATAGGTGTTTTTCCGTATTTTGATTTTTGGATTAACAGAAATGTCCGTTTAAAGGTACAGAGGATATACTGTAAATCTACAAAATTTTCCCTTTTTGGATTAAAGGGGTGGTTCAGAATTTTGGACATAGGACCTCATTTCCAAGTTAGCCAGTGTGTTATTTATCAGTGGAGACCATTTTCAACACTTTTCATCCAGTCCTTCCAGTTGCAGAGTTCGCTGGTGCTAGGCTAGTGCAAATCAACAGTATCTGCTAGCCTGCCACTAAAAACAGTCTTACCCACTCCACAGTACACCCGAGGCAAATAAATTATAACGCCAGACTATCGATGTAAATGTCTGTGTTGATAGAATAATGTTAGAAATAAAACTACCCTTGCATCTCAATGATCGCATTACATTTTGAGGGACTAGTTTCTCAGCAGCAGCGGAATTTTACTTTGCTCATGTTAGTAGTACTGCGCCGAAAAGAAGCTTACCCCCTTGGATTTTCCAGCTCGCTCAGTTAGTGGTGAAGGAGTTAGCTAAGGTTAACGCTAGCGATGCTAAGCCGATAGTTGTTGTCGTCTTCCCTCTTGTTAGCCTGGTCCTACCAGACAGTAGTAGGAGGGCAGAGCCAGGCTACCAGAGTGGCTCTGGGCAGATCCAATAGTTCAACAGAGTACCAGCCTTCAAGGAAGTTAACACTTGTCAATGGAGAGTGGCCAGACTCTCTGTACAAATGAAATGTACCAGAGTCTGGTAGGACCAGGCTACAACAAAGGAGGACTATGCCAGCGTTCCAGCTTATTTCCATATATTAGTCACAGAGAGAAGATATGCTGAAGACTCCACAGTACCTGACAGTGTTCTCTTAATGGCGGTACAGCGGACATTAAATGACGTCAATGGACGGCGGAAGAACTACAGGCAAGGGCGTAAATCACAGGGTGGTCGGGGGGGTCAGGACCCCCCCCCCCTTCTCAGGGTTGTCCCCCCATTGAAATATCATTAAAACAATGCTGTGTATTGTAAATAACATAATGATGTATACTTAAAATATCTGTGTAAGTAGTAAAACAATACAAACCCCTAAAATGCTTTTTAAGTTTAGAAACATTTTGAGTCCCCCCTCCCTTGCCTCACAGTGGTTTGATCCACTGCATGCTGTACGTTACCCATCTTCACTCGACTCACAGTCACATCGGTAGTGACAGGAATGTAGTAAGTAGGTGGTTCAAGGCTGTTTTATTCACATTAAACATCGGATGAAGTTGTTCTTTTCTCAAGTAGAAATGATGCTGAGTAATTAATGAATTAATTATGACAAAAAGTTCGCTATGTTAGTGTAATATAATGTAACGTTAGCTAGCTTGTTGGATAGAAATGCACCCACTACAACTAACGTTACCATGGCGATAAGCCTAACGCTATGTGTGGGAACTGACATTAGGGTTAATATTGAAGATCTACAGTTGTGTTTGAAGTGGCTGATCAGTGGGTTTGCTGCAGTTAAATATATATCCTCTGTCCCAGACCAAACCTAATATTTATGCGGAGGACGCAAGTATTTTTGTGGCTTGTGTACACATGTCCTCTACGAGTATAATTTTGGCTGTATTATTTGTGTCCCCTTCAAAAATTGCTCTTCAGAAATTTTATGTTTATTGTCCCCCCCTACTGTTAGATCAGATTTACGCCCATGACTACAGGGAAACGTTAGCTGGACAGACAAAAGTACTTCACAGTATACAAGTGAGGACATTATGTAACTAGTATTCAGATCCTTTACTAAAATTAAAGTACAAATACCACATTGTAAAAATACTGTTAAAAGTCCTGCTTTGAAAATGTTACTTAAATAAAAGTATAATCAGGAAAAGTATTGAAATGCCCCCTATGACTTATATTCTATTATTAGATTATTACTACTCATGCATGAATGTAAAAGCCAGATTTTACTGTCGTTGGTTGAGGAGGAGCACATTTTGAAATACAAAATTTTTTATTTTCCCAATGGATTGACCTGCTGATTATCTTCTCCATTAATTGATTGAAAAACATGTCACAATTAGGCAGAGCCCAAAGTGACATCTTCAAAATGTTTGTTTTCTCCAACCAACAGTCCAAAACTTTAAAATGATTGAAAATAAATTGATAGGCTATAATTAAAAGGAAAAGCAGCAAAGCCTCACATTTGACAAGCTGGAACTATGAAATGTTCTTGCTTAAAAAATAACTTTTTAATGATTATCAAAATTCCAATTCATTTTGTCAATTGTCAATCAGCTAAAGTGAAAGAAATTTTAATTTGTAAAGTAACTCAAGCTGTCAGATAAATGTAGTGAAGTGAAAAGTGACATGAAAAAGCAAGTACAAGTACCTCAAAATGTGTACTTAAGAACAGCACTTGAGTAAATGTACATTATTAAATTCCACCATTGGGATTACTTCACACTTTATAATATGTTGTCAAAGTCACAAATGGAGGCAGAGAGTCACAGCACAGCTAGCTGAGATGATAAAGACTCATCCTCACTTTGGAGGACTTGTCTTATCTTTTTGTTCTCACAAAGTATTTTAAATGCAAATATTTGACTCCCTCTGGCAGACAGATGGAAACACACCCAAGCTTCTCAGCCAGTTCTTGTGTTTTTCTCCAGAAAACATCATTCCCTGAACAGCAGCAATGTGGAAAGTCCTCATTTGAACCAGGCGCAGCCATCATACTGCAGCCCCTCCTCTGGTTCTGATATTGTGTAGCTGGAGTGATAGTTCCAGCCAGACCGAGATCAAAATAGTGTTTTTAAAGTGCTCATATTATACTAATTTTCAGCTTCCTAATTGTATTTTGAGTTTGTGCCAAAATAGGTTTACATGGTTTAATTTTCAAAAAACACCATATTTTTATTGTACTGCACATTGCTGCAGCTCCTCTTTTCACCCTGTGTGTTGAGCTCTCTGTTTTAGCTACAGAGTGAGACATCTCACTTCTGTTCCTATCTTTGTTGGGAGTCGCACATGCGCAGTAGCTAGGTAAGCACTGCTAGCTTGTCAGTTGCAGAGTATGAGGGCGTGCCACGCTAGCAGCTAGGCGAGCATTATAACGTGTGTTACAAAGTGACGCACGTTCTTCACGGAAGTAAAGGCTGGACTACAATAGAGCTGTTTGGAGCAGTTTGTGAACAGTGTTTTTTCTGGAAGATGGTAAGTCCCTTTGGGGTGGACTTTGGGCTTTTTCACTTTGTAAACCTATAACATGCACAAAAAAATATATAAAACAATAAAGGAAAGGGAAAAAGCCAAAAAGCATAATATGAGCACTTAAATAAGTCACGGTGTTCTCCCCTTACCTTGTTAAAAGCAGAAACACCAGTGCATTTTGACTCAAATTCTGTCAAAAACCATATAGCAAATGTATTTCTCTGTTGAATCAATAAGCAGACCACCCAGAGCATAACGCTCATTAACATTTCAGGGGGAAACAGAGATGACATAGGTCACATGAGTCAAAGGCCTTGTTCGGTTCTAAAGGTCATTTTATTGAATGGAGCATGGCAACAGTGACAGCGGCAACAGTTCCCACAACCATTAAAGTGCTGCTACTTCCACACACGCTCATACACATGCACTGATGCTGATATTATTTTTTACATGAGCTAAGAGAGAATGTGACTGTGTTTTCTTTGTGTAAACTCTATTGTTCATAACAGTTATTTTGAAAGTAATTTTAGTATCTTGATTTTCACATTGTACTTTTTTTGAGTGCTTTGAGCAGCATGAACGGAATTTTTTTTACTGAATTTTTCCTGGATAAGTGTCAAAGCTATAGAGATGGGTATCTCAAATCTTTGGCACACACACAGCCTAAACCACCTGCATGGCAATATTATATGCCATGCAATTTTATTTTGTGATTGGGTGAACTGGCCCTTGAACTATAAAGTTAGCAGAACAGAAAATGTTGGAATAATCTAATATCTAATATATAATCTAATAATCTAATATATATATATATATATATATATATATATAGTGTGTGTGTGTGTGTGTGTGTGTGTGTGTGTGTGTGTGTGTGTGTGTGTGTATCAGCCTCTACCACTCAGCATAACTCCATTAAATCAGCTTTTGTCACCAGCAGACTGTGACAGAAACACACAAAGGACCCTATAGAACCAGTTCTATTAAACCAGTCATTTACACACACACACACACACACACACACACACACACACACACACACACACACACACATAAAAAAAATTCAAAAATTAGGACAGAGTCGCTAATGTTAGCTCGAATTATCGTATCGTAGCATCTAGAATCATTAATGTTTTTTTGTAACTAATCTGTTACTCAACAGAATTCAGTAAATGCTTCTTGCTTTAAGTAACGCTGGATTTGGTTACTACTGTATGTAGCAAGCTAGTAAGCCGGACTTACTAATGTTTGCAGCTCATTTTAAATCAGATAAACACTGTCTAATCATTCTGTACACTTTTGTTCTTGTGTTTTTGGTTTTCAAAATGCTTCAAAAAATGACACCACCCCTCTATCTTATCTCCACAACTATCTTTTGATATAGAGTACCCTATCTGTGTGTTTAGACCGTAATGACAGGCAACTGAGTCTTTCTGAGCGCAACATGACACACCTGCACCTATACTGTAAGTGTTGGCTGAGTCAAACACTGTTTGTGTGCAGACCTGAGATGAGACAGAGGGCAGCACTGCCAGTTAGACCAGTTTCAAATATTCAAAGTACAAACATGTCACAGAGTTTGAATACTGCCACACCTGCCTTACCTGCATGACTGTGTGTGTGTGTGTGTGTGTGTGTGTGTGTGTGTGTAAGCAGCAGAAACCAGTTTGCGCAGAATCAGCTGTCCGGCTCGTCCGTGGGAACAATGGGATTAAGAGCTATCTGGCATTCCGTTTGGCGAGGTAATTAACACAGGCTGAATTAAAATACAATGAAAGTAACAAGAGTGTAAATCTGCTCTCTGTTTGCTGACACAGCTCAAATGTCAATTTACATCTTGTTTTGGAAAACAATTACATACAAATGACAAATGACCTTCCTAAATCTTGTAAATAAGACGCTGACGTGGATCATGGTACGAGTATCGGCAACACTTTGTCTGACTCATCATGAAATAGGCAAGTTAGAGAGCGAATAAGAATGTGGTCAAATGCGTGCCAGACCCCTTCGGCAAGTGATTTGAGTCATCAGGTCACAATGTTGGTCGTTCACACTTTTATATAGTGCAGTCCACTTGTAATCCGATTGCCCAAGACGCATTTAAACCAAAGTGTAAACAGGGTCTTAGGCAGTTGTTGAAACTCCATCTGCAAAGGAAGCATGTGTGATTCAGTTGAAAGATCCAGAACAGATATTAATGGACCTTGTGGTGAGATTGTTATGTCAAATGAAGCTTAGCGAAAGGTCGATCAGGAAGACTCCCTTTACTCACTCATTCATTCTCATTTGTGGAGGGCTTTGCTGTCAAACTTTAAAATCCGTTCTCCTCTCTGCTGTCAGCGATATTTGTTTTTGTGTGTCTGTTTTCTAATCTCTTAGAAATGTTCCCCCCTGTGCCCACGATGCCTCCTGTTTCTGTGGGTGCATCAACACCGTTAATACAATGAATTAATCAGCAAGTATATCCTACACTTCTTCTCTGCTCCTTCTAACCAACATCGTGATTAACTTTGAATCCACTGATAGTCACTAACCCTGCTTCCTTTTCTTCCCTCTGCCTTTAGAAATCCCCAAAACACTCCTGGTCCTCTGCCATCCCTGCAATAAAAGGAAACACTTAAGCTGCCTACGTTTCCCACAGTCCTCAGCTGCAGGCAGGCAGAAAGGACTGTAATTTGCCTGTCTAATTACCAGGCTATTTAAAGTGGTGTGCATGTGTGTGTATGTAGTTGAGGGGGTGGACACTAGGCACTACTGCACTGTTATACTGCACTTACACGGTATACACATACATCGCAATCACCCTGAGCTTCACACACACACACACATACACACACACACACACACACACACACACACACACACACACACACACACACACACACACACACACACACACACAGAGGAGCTACAATAAAGCTGTCAGAGTCTGTAGCAGCTCGGAGAAGAGAGCAGAAAAAGAGAGGATTGAGAGATAAATGGACAAAAGGAGAGTTGAATAATTCATGAAAGTTTTTTTTTCTGACGGAGCTTTTCATGTCATCTTCTCTCTCTCTCTCTCTCTCTCTCTCTCTCTCTCTCTCCACCTCACATACACACAGCGCTAAGCAAGGAGAGGATGTTCTTGAAGTAAACTTTGATAACAGCTTCTATTGACTTGCAGTAACACAGTGTGAAAGACACTGTGACACGAGGCTGTCTGTATGGCATGTTCTGTGAGCTCACATGACATCACAGGAAAATGAATGGATGATTATATGTTTATCATCAAATATATTATCAAAAGTGTTGATTCCTGGGAAACTTAACGCTGTTAACATGTTAACTTGATATTGACTAAATCTACATTTTACATTTTCTTTTACATTCTATTCTCTTTGTTTTATTCACTGTTCAGCTCTTTATACTAACAAATATATATTGTAAACACATATACAGTGTATATATATATATACACACACAGTATGTATATGTATGTGTATATATATATATATATATATATATATATATATATATATATATATATACATATATATATATATATATATATATATATATATATATATATATATATATATATATATATATATATATACATATATATATATATATATATATATATATATATATATACATACATACTGTATATATAAATTACATGTATTTTCTCCCACTTTGTATTTTGACCATTGTGCACCACAACACCAAGGACAATTCCTTGTATGTGGAGACCTACTTGGCAATAAACCTGTTTCTTTTTTGGCTTGATTGAACTGTGGACTGTACATAAAGACTATGGTTTGAACAAAATTAACTTAAACATTGATAGAGATGTTTAGAATACAGTCAGTCTGCCCTTCACTTTGGTCTAAACTTAATAACTGAATAACTATTGGAAGGATTGCCATGAAAGGAGGCATGTATGTTCCCCCATAGCATGAATCCTAATGACCTGGATGTTTCCTCCAGCGTCACCATGAGGTTTTGAGTGAAATGTCTCAACAACTATTAGATGGATTGCCCTAACTTTTCTAGCCAGCATGAGGTCAAAATTTCAATTTTTAGAAATTCTTTGGTTTATGACTAAATACATGAAAAACTAATGACATTCCCACGAATCTCAGCTGTACTTTCTGCTTAGTGCTTATTAGCAAATATTGGTCGATTGACTGACATGTTGGAAGACTATTTTGAGGACTTCAGGATGAACTTGCAGAAATCAGAGTCTAAATCAGAATATGAACACATGTATTTGAGAAGGTAAATGGGAGACTGATGTGTGCAAATCGTAAATAAGGAATGGGGAATATTCCACCTTGTACTCATTGTTCTTGCAAGATGAAGATGTTTGGATAATGTGAACAGCTTTTATTGCACATATCAAAATCTTCACATTCTACTATACAATAACTACATAGTATATATTTTGAATAGACAATTTATAGACCTTATTTATAGACCTGACTTGAATGCCAATATAATCATTAGACTATTTGCTCTCTTAATCTGCACATCTACCGGTCTTATATTTCTTACGTCTTTTAAATTCTGTTGTGTATAACTATTCTTAAACTTGGCTTTTATCTTGCTGTAAGCTGCTTTAATATAATCTTATCTTTCGAAACACAAGATAGCATATATGGAACAATGACGCTTTAATAAGTCATGCACATTTCTCGTCTCATTTTCTACATTTCGCTTTAAATGACCCTGAATGCAACATTCAGAGCACAAGAAAACAAGCAGATTTAAATAGCTCTTTTATGCCTAAAATTATTTCTATAAAAGTATTTTTCCATGCCTGAAGAAAATGATGTCCTTTACTGTAAAACCTTCTGAACCCCTGTCCTCTCACTCCTTTTGAGATGCAAACACACTATTTTTCTTTGTTTGCTCTGTGTGTGTGTGTGTGTGTGCGTGTGTGTGTGTGTGTGTGTGTGTGTGAGTGTGTGTGTGTGTGTGTGTGTGTGTGTGTGTGTATGTGTGTGTCATTCAGCTAAATAAAGCCATGGAGTGTTGGGCTCAGCATCTCTGCATTGCCTGTTCATTGTGGTACTGGGAAAGCAACAGTAGCAACCCCGCGGATGATGCACCATGTCAGCAAACACATAACAATGGATTGTCTGGTGTGTCTAACTCACACACATACACACACACACACACACACACACACACACACACACACACACACACACACACACACACACTAATGTAAAACACTAAGCCTGTTGGCAACAGATAGCTTGGTACAAACAAGAAACACACACACAAACAAATGCGGCCAGAGATTAAAAACTAATAAAAACAGCCTTCTAAAGCAAAAGAAGGCTTTCTGGGATTTTTTCTGGAGTAGAACTTTATTACAACGCAAAAATCTGGTTATTTAAATGTACTTGGTTTGACATTGTTATGCTGGATTCAGAGTACAAAATATTGATGTCACTATCTCAGATTTAATTCTTAATGGTGCCTTAAATTACTGCCATGACTGGACCTCAACCAATCAACTTGTGGTCTTTCACGACCAGCATGAGGTTGATTGGGTGAGAGGGACAACAACAATCATGGTGTCCAAAGTGTCTCAGAGTACAGTGTACGGCTCTGTTTTTCCAATCGGGACCTCATGACGTACTGATGACTACAACGACTAAAATGTTTCTGCTCAGCAGTTATTTTGTTTCCAAACACCCAGTGGTGGCACAAGTACTACCACAGTTATTTTGCTACACTGTGGTATTGCTATACAGTACTTAACGGCAGACAAAGTTAGCAACTATCTGGTGAAACGTGAAGCATTTAGCATTTAAACAGACACATATTTCTTTGAGGAGTGGGGTAAGACCATCACAGAGATAAGAGGAGAATACATATCGGCAGTATGCGATTTTTGATCATACACAACAAAATGGATAGTGCCACTCGGCCAGCCATGCCAAAACACTTCTTTATGAACTTCAATATTCAATGGAAAAATCCTCTCAAAATAGCACAACGTGGTGTCAACATAAAACACAGCGCTTTCAAACCCAAGAGCGGAGAGCGGGGTTGACTTTGTGGCGAAAACAGAATGCTTTCAACCAGGAAACACTCGTTCGTTCCTTGGGAGTGTTTTAATCAAACCACCTTTTTCCTAAACTTAACTAGTCATTTTGGTGCATAAACTTAACTGTCATGCCACAGGACACTCACTTTTTCTGGCTAAACGTCATCTGGCGGTGCCTGCAGCTCGCAGTCACCTATTGGTCGCTAAACAACTGCTGCTGTTAGCCGGCGTCCCGGAGCTCTGGAGCGGCTAATTACAACCAGCAACTCGGATTTTATCGTTCTGTCGCACTATAAACTGTTCACGTTACAGCGCTTTAGTCTACTTTAAAATAGGCCTACTTCTATTTTAGGTATATAATATATGGTATATTGGTGAAGTAGCATTGATCACTTTGAGGGGATAAAAATAATTAAGCAGAGGCAAAGATAGGCAAGAAAATCTCACCCTTCATATCGGCTTGTTTCTGCTGAGCCCAAGTGGATAAAAAAATAATCAAATACCTGTTAACTAATTAACTAATTCATTTTAGACATATCTTTCACTTTTATTTATTAAAAGCCGAGTCCATCTGTATTCTTTTTCGGCCGACTCAGCCTTAGCAGAAAGACTCATATTCTGACTAGAATCTGAGTACGACGACGTCAGGCTAGAGGCGCAGGACCCCCACGAGCAATCACTGTCATTCAAGTCAGTGCTAGATATTCCACCAGCCGCGCCACGCCGTGTCCCAGAAGCGTGCATGAAGTGGCTCTCTGCTCCGCTAAAGATAGGTGCCAGGTCTATTTTCACGCGAGCCGTGGGCCGTTCGGACAGCCGGGCAGGAAGTGGAACAGCGAGACTATCCAGTCAATTGACCAAAAGACACCCCCCAATATCGTATATGTCTCCTCTACAACACCAAGGACGAGTGATTCATCTTGGAGGTTGAAATACGACATCACAGATCTTTTTTATAAGGACAACGCCAGAATAGAGAAGGCATGAAGTTTAACTGCAGGAGTGCTTGGATTGGACGGTAGATACTAGCTTAATAAACACGCAATTTGTTCTGTAAAGTACTTGTAGAGACAATACAACCGGAACGCAGCACAGACGTTAAGCAATCTAACCTTACTACTGTGGACGGCACATTAGGCAGTGGTAACATTAGACCAGCGTCTTCCGTGTTCTGCGAGGTGAAATGACTGTTTCTGTCAAAGGAGTCTGGATTTTCAGAGAACAGTATTATACATATAATATAACTTTGTTTTAAAGCTGTATTGCTTAGACTTCCAAGTGTTGCAGAGTGCTGCCCTCTAATGTCTTTCTGTGTCTCGGTGTTCTTGCTGATAAGGCTGCCTAAATAAGGAAAATAATCCACCATTTAATAAAACTGATGCAGAAAGTGTTGTAATGGTATTTGTATAAAAAAAACATCAAGATACAATGTGTTGGGTCATCTGCTTTAGGGGTGTTGGTAGGTGTGTTGAACATCTGACAAACCCATGCTAGTCTTTATGCTAAGCTAAGCTAATTTCCTCCTCAGTTTAACATAGAGACATTAGCATGGTATCAATCTTCTGATACAACTCTCATAAGCTGCTGCAGTGTGTTTTGAAGAATGAGAAAGGTTGCCTCTTATGTAACTGTGTCTGTTGCAGAGAGGGAGGCTCTGACTGTTCTTTGAGCCCATGTACTGAACAGGAAGTATGGATTTGCTCGCGTCGTTACTGTCACCCTCTGTTCTGATGTTCCAGTTTGATTAATTAAATACTTGTTCAACGTGATCAATAACACACACAGGATGTCAATGTGAAGCACTTAGGTAGAAGTTCACACAAGTATACCAAACAAAAAATCATTATTATTAAAAGTATTACGCAGATCTAGTAGCAGAGCAAGACATTATTGGTCTCAATTGTGAGCCTTACGTTTACAAGAATATTTTGTATTAATGTTGAATACTATACAGCCTACTTGTACATTTCCGACCTGCGGCCCTTTGCTGCATGTCATTCCCCCTCTCTAACCCCTTTAACATCTTCAACTGTCCTATATAATAAAGGCCTAAAATAACCATAAAACAGACTTATTTAAAGAACATTGGCATGAACAATAAACTTTTCAAAAATATGAAGAACACGTATCAGATCTGTGCAAACCACACAGCAGCTGCCTCTGGCTTAATAACCACAGCAGGGGGTATGACTGCAGCATTTTGCTTTTAGCAGCTGGTATCTGTGGCCAGCTTCACTTTTAGCTTCCAATCTCTCACGCTGTATTTAGGTGTCAGCCTCTGCCAGCCGCAGTGACACGTGTGGGTATTTCAGCAGTTAGCCGTCATTAGCGGTTTCAGGATTTTTTTGCAGCTTAACCAGAGATGAGCTCATCTTCTGTTGCTGCTGTTTCTAACACACAGAAAGTGTCTCAGTCTGTCTGGCTGTTCATAATGTCAAGTATGTGGAAGTAACACCTTATCTTGTTGCTGATCACATGTGTTATGTGTGTACTTTTACGTCTGCGTGTTTTTTTCTTTTAGGTAAATTCATTTTACTTCAGTTTTGACTATTGCATCACACATTGGGTAGCAACTAAGTACGGTGGCCCTGAAGTAAATAATAACCACGGCAGCAAATGCCACGGCAGCAAATGCCACAATGCAACAGCAAATGCCACAATGTGACAGCAAATGCCACAATGTGACAGCAAATGCCACAATGTGACAGCAAATGCCACAATGTGACGGCAAATACCACAACATGACAGTAAATACCACAACATGACAGTAAATACCACAACACGACGGCAAATGCCACAACGCAATGGCAAATCCCACAACGCGACAGCAAATGCCACAACGCGACAGCAAATGCCACAACGCGACAGCAAATGCCACAACGCGACAGCAAATGCCACAACGCGACAACAAATGCCACAATGCGATAACTAATGCCACAACGCGACAACAAATGCCACAATGCGATAACTAATGCCACAATGCGATAACTAATGCCACAACGCGATAACTAATGCCACAACGCGATAACTAATGCCACAACGCGACAAGAATTTGCCACAACATGACAGCATTAGTAATACTGAAACGGAAAGGGTAGGTACATATTGGACGCGGATCTGACTGGTCTGTAATTTACAAATGGGTCCGTGCTCGTTTTGATAGTTTGTTTTTTCATTTGAACCAAGAAACGATCAAACAGAAATAGCATGTTTTTTTCTGATTGTTGTTTCGATTAAAAAAAACGAATAAATGAAAATGCAGAGCCGCATTTCCGTTATGGTTTCTGATTTAAAAAAACTAAAATCACATTGACAGACAACCAATCAGGATGAGGATCAGTGTCCAACATGTACCTACCATTTCAGTCTTACTAATCCTGTCTCGTTGTGGGATTTGCTGCCGTGGATTTCACTTCAGGGCAGTTATCAATGAATCTGTCAGTTATGTTTTGGAATAATAAGATTAAGCATCTTTGAATTGTCAGAAAAATGCTTGAAAATGTTGCTACTCAGTCAAACCACCCAACAATATTGAATTTAGAATGATACTTTTTTTCCAGGTAGGGGAGCATACAGGATGTCCATCATTCACAGATTAGCATCAAAAAATCCAATATTACTATGATATAATGTCGGAACGAATTACATTATGTCATATTTAATCTATTTCTTTAGACTTCAAAGTAAATAATCATACTGAGTCTGTGATTATAATCTCTGCTCACTTCTTATTTCGGTTCCATTGTTTTAGTAAGAACTAAAGTAATGACTGTTTCCTTTTCCTACCTCCTCCCTAAACTACAACCTCTCACCCCCACCTTCACCTCAGGCCTCTCTTTATTTCTCCCTTTGCAAGGAATACACTTTTAAACATAATAAGCTAAAATAGTCGGCAGACACAGAGACTCTCTGAGAGAACGTCTACAGCAGCAAAACTACACATTCCTGCTGACCAAAATGTTCATTTTGTGTTTTGGTAAATACTGTACATTCCACAGTTAAACCTAAGCATACAAAAATTGTCAGGTTCTGTATCACAATAATTCAGGCAAGTTCAGATCATTTAATTTTCTGTTTTTGAAGATGGATTCAGTAATGTTTCACTGAGTCTTTGTTCAAAATAATCATTCAAAGGATACTTGATTGATCAATGTCTAGTTTTTCTAAACAGGCTGCTCCAGCTCTTTATATTTGCTGGGAATTTCAAATTTTCTAATGAGAGTCTTTCATCAGACTGTAATTAGGGAAAAAAAAAAAAAAAAAAATTATATATATATATATATATATATATATATATATATATATATATATATATATATATATATATATATATATATGCATTTTAAATTATTATAAATATTAGTATTCTTATCTGTAAATGTAATGCCCAAGATCTTTGTTCCAGAAGATTTTCTGCACTCATGAAAAGTTAACTCAGAGAGGAAAACTGGAAACTTTAACTTTGCCATAAAAGTAGTCAGATCTAAAGACACGGAGGCTTGACGGCATCTTCAATCCAGAGGGATCAGTATCGGTCTCAGCCTTTAAAAACTCATATCAGTCAGACCACAGTCTGGTTCACACACAGGTCTGAGATTCCAGGGGGGGATTAGGGGTGAGAGAGCTGGAGGATTGGGTGAGAAAAGGAGGAGGAAGAAAGTGAGTGTGTGTGAGAGAGTTTTTTTTCCCATGACTCTGTAGGAGTCAGACAGGTAGGGGTCTGGGATTAGAGAGTGTGACCCAGCTCTATCTGGAGTAATGAATAATTCCTTCGTAGCTTTCACTGGCCTATATAGAGGCACTTTAACAGAGACCATCAAAAGAAAGCGAAAAACCTCAAAATCTTCTCCTTATTCGGCAATGTTCATGCAAGGTTTTAAATCCTACTCTGCAACATTTTTATAAATAAATGTATGTTATGATACTCTTTATCTGCAAGACGTAACACAGTAGGTGTTTAACATAAATCCAGAGTAGTTTCTGTGTATGTAGCTCACATTTCCAGTTTATTCAGAATAAACTAAAGAACAGACAGACAGACTGAGAGCTCCACTGCAGAAAGGTACTTAAACAGAGACATTCCTGGGAAAAACATAAGTCATAATAAACAGCAAGTTTGATTGACAGGTGATCTCTTTAAAGTGCGTTGCAGTGACCCCTCAGCAATAGAGAAAAAAGGTTTTAAGTTTGTATTTATTCTGAAAAAAACGCAACAAGTCCTCCACGATATACAGTAGGTCGGTTTTTCCACAGGAAAAGCGGTGACAGGAAATACAACCTCATATCGCAGCCAGATAACAACAATCACGGTTTTAAACGTGTCATTAACATTCTCAAATAGTCCCAGTTTGGGTACGTTTAGGCTAAAATACTACTAGGCTAGGTTTAAAATTTTAAAAAAACCTCACCGTTTACTTTTATTTCAATCGTAACACAAACCTCGGACTCCTGGGTGAAAGTCCTTTTGTTTGAAATTTGGTGCTCTTGTAATTCATCACTTTACCCTCGCTTTGCTCCCATTATAACTACTACAGCCACTATAGGGCGCCACCATTATAAATGTTACTATAAGTCGTAATTGCTGCTTGAACAAACAACTTATGTGGCCGTTAGGGGGGAGGACAGTCTCCAAAAGCTCATGTGTTCATCTACATTTTATCTACATTTTATTGGGTTTCAGAGGTAGATCAATTCTGTAGCCATATTAGCACAAAAAGCCTGCCAAAGATTTTAACTTGAACATTACATGTATTCTACAAATATATGATCCTATCTTTCATAAACCAGCCTAACATTAGACATGAATTGCTCTCTGTATTAATGCCAAGTTAATCAAACACTCCAGCTCAGTGCCACTTACGGTCAAAATGTAATGGTGAGTAAATCCTTTTTCTGGCAGTGGGCACATCAGCGCTGTGTGGTGAGGTTTTTGAATTTGAACTAAGTCACAGTTTGAGTTAGATCAGCTGTTCCAACATTAGAACATGTTAATGATTGATACTAACACACCTTTCTTTCATTTGTGTGTAACAGAGTCCTCTTGTGGCAAAACACACACACACACACACACACACACACACACACACACACACACACACACACACACACACACACACACACATACACACACACAAACACACACACACACACACACACACACACACACAAGAGGTGTATTATTAAAGTGCCCTAAGCTGGAGCTTTCAGTTCATATCTGAAGCAGAGCAGACATAGCTGTCTGTCTGCCACTCTAATACCTGTAATTCTCTACCTGAGGGTCTGGCAGTGTGTGTGTGTGTGTGTGTGTGTAAAGAGAGAGAGAGAGAGAGAGAGAGAGAGAGAGAGAGAGAGAGAGAGAGAGAGAGAGAGAGAGAGAGAGAGAGAGAGAGAGAGAGAGAGTTTAACTCTTACTCCCCATAGGTCTATTTGTTGAGCCAATAAACCAGCCACTGTAGTTAAAATCCACCAACCAATCAGAGGTCTGCTTTGCTGTATGACTGTGTTCACCTGCAGTTAACTGTCTGTTGTTTTTAAAAGGCATGTTAAATACTGAGAGTACAGCATGTCTTTGAGCTGTGTTCTTTCTGCAGCGTGTCAGTGTATAAATGTTTTTACAGGGACGGTTAAATGAATGCAGAGTTGGATGTGTGAGGGTTTATGTATAGATTATATAACTATATCCCTTAAATCTGGGTTTGTTGATATGAATGACAGACTTTGGTTGATGTGAGGCGGCCATGTTTGTTTGCCTTTTCCTGCATTAAAAAAAATGCAATTAAAATCTGCATCTCCTTGTAATTACAGCTATGTTGATGTGATTGTTGCACTTACAAGTTGGGAACTTGTAGTTATGTTAACTGCTATATGCCATGAATGCATCATAATTAAATTATGTTGGCCGGCCAGATAGCTTAGCTTAGCACTTTCCGTCTGAAAGGTAACACAAACTTCTAAAAACTCTTTTTGAGGATAGGTTGGTCTTGCTTCCAACTTTTTGTAAGATGCGGTTGACAAGTTGGCTTGTTTGTACAGAAAATACCTAACTGGAAAGACTGCTTCATGTGTGCCAGGTTTGGCTGACACAACATGAAGAAATAACGAGTAAAAAGACAGTAGACACTGTGGGAGACAAATTGATTAAAACACGAGGGAGTGAGCAGCGAGGAGTTGCAGAGCGCTGTGACGAAAGGCAGAAGGTAAGAAATAGAAATAAAGGCATTGGAACTGGAGGGTGAGAAGTGTGTGTGTGTGTGTGTGTGTGTGTGTGTGTGTGTGTGTGTGTGTGTGTGTGTGTGTGTGTGTGTGTGTGTGTGTGTGTGTGTGTGTGTGTGTGTGGATTTTACTCTTTATATAAGCTCTGGAAAAAATTATTCACCTTATGGCCAAATACCTCTTCACAAAAAATATTTATAGGGATTCTTGCAGGATGACGTTGGGAAAGCCGCAAAGTTTCAACACTTTAAAAGTTATCTTGACATTTTTGGCTTCATCTGGTTTTAAGTTGTCATCACGCTCCTGTTATTTACAATTTTTTTTAAATTTGGCAGTGGGAGGAAAAGTCTTTCACATCCTTTTTCTGGGGGAAAAGAAGCAATAAAACAATCCTGCACATAAACTTAAGTAAAAGTACAGAAGTATTTTCTGAAAAGTGTTGTCAAATAAAGCGATTCTGAATTTTAACTCATGCACTAATGCGAAAGCAGAACTGACGTGTTGTACCTCATAGTAGAGCTGGTCGAGGTCGAGCTAATTTGAACTACTTTACAAACTCTTGAGTCGTTTCATCTTCAACAATGCATTATATTTGATAAACTCTTCACATACATATATTTGTTGTAGAATATTAATCAGAATCAGAATGGGCTTTATTGCCAAGTACGTTTTTTGCACATACAAGGAATTTGTCATGGTGTTGTTGGTGCATGTCACACGTTCAAATATAAGAAGGATAAAAAGAATATAAACAATATAAGTATAAACATATACACACACATAAATGTAAAATAAATAATAAAATAAGTTAAACCGTAGTAAAAAGGAATGCTACAGCAGAGTAGGTACAGTGGCATGTAGAGCCAGAGGTGTAGTGTAGTGTAATCTGCCAAGTAACTGCTTGTGAAAGGAATTTAATGGAGTATAAAGTACAATATGTCCCTCAGTTTACATTATAAAGTACAAGCACCATAAAACATGCAGTATTACTATTATGGCCTTTCGATATTATCTGACATTACTGATGTGTTTTGTCATCATGGGGCTTTTTTACGGGACAATTTACATGCCAAATTGGCTCAGTCAGCTCAGCTTAGTGCAGATTTTTGGGAACCGAGCTGGAAGGCCATGATGTGGAACTGTTGAACACAAATTTGCCGTTCTACAGAAAAAGTTTCACTTATACATGTTGTAGGATATCTACAGTATCACTGGACGTTTTGAGGTTTTATTTGTGGACTCTGACTCCCTCTGTTGGTCAAATACATACTTTAATAGAAAGTAGGCTGAGTAAAAGATAGATTTAGATCAGACCATTAAGAAGCCTTTATCTGCGTTTTTAAGTGCTGCTATATTATATTAGTGTCCACTGCTAGCAACAGTAGCTGCGTGCTAACGCCAGACGGCTGTAATCTTGGCGGCCAATGTTGGTTCTGACAGACTTTCAGAGCATCTCATACAGAGGGTGAATGCAGGTACAGCAGCCATGGGCAGTATGAGAAAAATAAAGGTTTTTTTGAACATTAAAGCATGTGAACATGTTCTATTAGAATCACAAAATACAAGTATGAACCTAAAAATGCTATGTTAGTTCTGTATAAGGCCCGAAATAATCTACTTCCTCCCAACATTCAAACCATGTTTAGAGAAAGAGAAGGGGGTTACGCCCTTAGAGGCGACCTTAATTGGAAACAACCTACCTGTAACACAGTAATGAAAAGCAGGTGCATTTCTGTCTGTGGTGTGAAGTTATGGAACGCATTGCCAAGGGAATTAAAACATATCGGGAATGTTTTTAAATTTAAAAAAGGGTTCAAAGATATGATACTAGATAAGTATAGAAATTGAGTAAGATTACTGCGTGCGAAGGTGGATAATCATGTTGTTGATGATAAGCATCATTACCATTATGGTTGTCATCTTTAATTATGATATTATTTACCTTAAGGTGGCAATTGCAATGTATATAAGCACTGACCCTTAATGGGTATATGTAGGTGTGTATGTATATATGTATGTATCTATGTATGTATGTCTGTGGCTATGTAGGTATGTATGTATGTAGGTAGATGTAGGCATGTTTTCATTCGGGGTTTTTTTTGTTTTGGTTTTTTTCTTTCCGTATAATTTCTTTTATCTTTTTTGTCTTGTCAATTTTATTCCCTTGAAAATGAGTTTGTTATTTTAAAAATGTGACAAGGGGCGGCCTTATATAAGCTGAAGCTTCCAACCCTACCCTTTGGTTACGACCAATAAATAAATTCATATAGGCCAAATAGGTCCACTTTAAAGAAAACGATGACATCAGCTGCATATATCCACATCAAAGTGTGTCTTAACAACAGGGTGGAGAAGTCCAAAAGAAGTCAATAAAAATAAATACATGAGAAGTCAATATATTGTCAGAGTTAAACACATCATTATCATAACTACAATCATTTTATGATCATTGCGGATTATGACTCAATGGCAAGCACTCTTCATAAATTATTGAGCTGGTATGTAGGATTACTCAGTCTGACACGTAGCTGCCACTTTAGTAGTTTACTGGTATTTAAAACTCATACGTGCTTGATTTTCACACTCACAGATACAACATCATTTGAAAAACTCAAACTTGTATGAATGATTTTTAATATCCATGTATAGCAACATATGAATCACATATGAAAAAAAACTAAAAACATTGTGACCATCCAGTCCAAGATTGAAATTGCTCTGATTGGTCATTATCGAATGTAGAAACCTGTAGTGCATGACCTCCCATAAACTTGACACTGGACACATTTTTACCTTGGTTGTAAAGAAAAGCAAGAGGTACAAGGAGCATAATACTCACAGTTCAACTTCCACTTTAAATTGGTTTGACCTGATGCCATGTGTGTCAGCTCTTACTCTCAATATCAAGAGATTGACAGGCAAATTCACAAAAGGATTAAGCAGCTTTTGCAGCCGCTAAACCAACACAAATAAGACAAAAATTACAATTCTAATTGTGTAATTCTCAAAGCACCAGCAGAGGGTGAAATGCACCCCAAGATCACCTCTGGTCTAATGGACGATCCTTGCACAACGACCAATTAGCATGGGCGGGTTCATTTCCCATTGTTAGGGATTTGGTTTAAAGCATCCTTTCCTGCTAACAACTTTTCACATGCCATTTGTTGTACACTTCAAATTCTACATAAAGATAGTGACAGATAAGATAGACTTTATTGTCATTGTAAAAAAATACAACAAAATTCAGGTGAACTCAAGTACTGCAGGCTCAAGTATATGTATATATATATATATATATATATATAAATAAATACATAATGTTCCCATTTATCATCCATCAATACTTACTTATACTCACATTCATGTCAGCATATACCACACATTAATTGCCAACGTAAAGCAAATAAAGCCGAGAGTTTACATTTTCAGACATGAAATCAGTGTCAAATGTTCGTGTTTTCAGTACATTACACTAACAGTATTTTACATTTTGTATGGGCTTAGCCCTTTTTTACGTTGAATATGAAGATAATATCCACAATAGTTGACCTGGAACTATATGGCTTCTCTGTGCTGATATGGACAGTAGTAGTAGTCACGTAATTGGCTGACATGATATTGTCATAAACTATTTCCTAATCTGTGATAGACAACTAATATTAGCTTTAAAGGGGAACTACCATTTTTTTCAACCTGTTTAAGTTAATAGGGTAATTGTCCAGCTTGTATTTACCTTCACAGGCTCAGATTAATATTCTAATTGTCTAAAAGTGTAAAATCCTTTTTTTAAACATAAAAACATTTGCGAAATTGCGTTCGCTAAAGCAACCTAGACTCTGTGAAAATAAACAGTAAATTTAGCATTGTAAAATATACTTTCATTTAATTTATTCTATATAATTTATTCTTTATATTATTATTTTTTCATTCATTTAACATTCAAACTCGACAGAAACAAAATAAAACTATGAAAAGCCATTTTGGGTCGTCTTTCCACTTTTCCAATAAAAAAGGTCTATCTCTGTAGGGATAGATCCATAATGTTGTCAAGACACTTTTAGTGGACCAAATTGACAACACATTTGCTGCATAGGGTTACATTGCAGCATGGTCTGTGGCTGCCGTTTACAGCGTTCACGCTTAATACTGGACCACATTCAAAGATTGTTGTTCCAATCAGTCACTTACACACAAAAACATAGGAAAATAGGGTCCAGGTTGAAAGAAACGGTAGTTACCTTTTTAAAGAAATAATACCATCTTTCAGGTCAAACCCAATCATACAGTATGTTCTCATTCACTTTATAAACATCCCTCGTTACTTTTTCAGGACAGAAAAGCCTCTAAAGTCCAAAACACTTTGTTGAAAGCTGCACAAATAGCTGTTTAAGTCTATTCATCTGATATAAGCATAATAAAACACTCGTTCATACTTCAAAAGATTAACTAAACGAACCACACTGCAGGGTTTAGAATTGGACCCTTTTTAATAAGAGGTTAACTAAAACACAGGCCTGACACATCAGTCTGAAGCTAATTTGTTTCACTTTGAGTGCAGCTGAGATAACAGAAAGAACTGCAGTGTTTATGTCATATTTTTCAAACAACAACATGCTATCATGTTGTAAAGGATGAGGCGGGGCCATTGTAAAAAGAAAAAGATCAGAAATATCACGCAATAAACCTTTGCTCTGTGTGTCACTGCTCCTGTATGTATGGACCGTAAATGTAATGTATATATGACAACTCAGAACTAAGTACATTTACTAAAGCACAAATTTGGGGTACTTGTGTGTGTGTGTGTGTGTGTAAAGAGAGAGAGAGAGAGAGAGAGAGAGAGAGAGAGAGAGAGAGAGAGAGAGAGAGAGAGAGAGAGAGAGAGAGAGAGAGAGAGAGAGAGAGAGAGAGAGTTTAACTCTTACTCCCCATAGGTCTATTTGTTGAGCCAATAAACCAGCCACTGTAGTTAAAATCCACCAACCAATCAGAGGTCTGCTTTGCTGTATGACTGTGTTCACCTGCAGTTAACTGTCTGTTGTTTTTAAAAGGCATGTTAAATACTGAGAGTACAGCATGTCTTTGAGCTGTGTTCTTTCTGCAGCGTGTCAGTGTATAAATGTTTTTACAGGGACGGTTAAATGAATGCAGAGTTGGATGTGTGAGGGTTTATGTATAGATTATATAACTATATCCCTTAAATCTGGGTTTGTTGATATGAATGACAGACTTTGATTGATGTGAGGCGGCCATGTTTGTTTGCCTTTTCCTGCATTAAGTCAGACATGTTGGAAAATCTGCATGTCCTTGTAATTACAACTATGTTGATGTGATTGTTGCACTTACAAGTTGGGAACTTGTAGTTATGTTAACTGCTATATGCCATGAATGCATCATAATTAAATTATGTTGGCCGGCCAGATAGCTTAGCTTAGCACTTTCCGTCTGAAAGGTAACACAAACTTCTAAAAACTCTTTTTGAGGATAGGTTGGTCTTGCTTCCAACTTTTTGTAAGATGCGGTTGACAAGTTGGCTTGTTTGTACAGAAAATACCTAACTGGAAAGACTGCTTCATGTGTGCCAGGTTTGGCTGACACAACATGAAGAAATAACGAGTAAAAAGACAGTAGACACTGTGGGAGACAAATTGATTAAAACACGAGGGAGTGAGCAGCGAGGAGTTGCAGAGCGCTGTGACGAAAGGCAGAAGGTAAGAAATAGAAACAGCTGAGATAACAGAAAGGACTGTTTATGTCATATTTTTCAAACAACAACATGCTATCATGTTGTAAAGGATGAGGCGGGGCCATTGTAAAAAGAAAAGGATCAGAAATATCACACAATAAACCTTTGCTCTGTGTGTCACTGCTCCTGTATGTATGGACCGTAAATGTAATGTATATATGACAACTCAGAACTAAGTACATTTACTAAAGCACAAATTTGGGGTACTTGTACTTTACTCTAGTACTGTCACTTCAAACTTCCACTACAATTCAGAGAGAATTTTGTACTTTTAATTCCACAACATTTATTGACAGTTGTAGTTACCAAGATTAATTCATACAAAACATATAAGAATAATAGTAATGCATTGTTTTAGATTAAAATAAAGCATAGTAGTTAAAAGAAGCAGTAATGCTTTATTTCCCAGTAATTTTATAATAATATAAAGATATAAATAATTGAGTACACATTACAGGGAAAAACATTCAATGTTGTTCCCTCATACCCCGCTCAATGCTAGGGAGCGAGAGAGGAGAGAGCGAGAGAGAGAAAGCGAGAGAGTGCAGCATTGGTCGAGCGAGCTAGAGAATGTAAAAAAGCAGTGATTCAAAATAATATTTCACAGTGGTTATGTTCTAAAGCACACATAAACACACACAAACACTTATGTAGAAAGGTCCCAAGTTGTCGGATTATGAGTGTGCAATGCTAAGTGGCAAAGCGGCGGTTGGGAAGGAATGAGAGGGCTGCGCACTGTTATTTTCTTGGGGTTACACACCCACGTGGGGCCCAAAAGCTATTTGTTACCACCCATAATCGCCCTGACTAACCAAAAGAAAAAGAAAAGAGAAAATCCAGGCAGAGGGCAGGGTCTCTGCAGATGCAAACACCACAACACACTTCTAGTGAGTCATAAGTGATTGAAAGGGATTCCTTTCGTATTAGTCTATACATTTGTTTTGAGGAAATCTGTTACATATTATACCTTTAAGACGATTCAGGTAACACCAGCAGTTCATTGGAATTAATTAATTGGAAGTGTGCCATTTGAACATTTGTCCATTTCTCTTATAATTAGAAACAAATTACATACTTCTTTCAGATGAATTGACAAACATAGTAGGAACAGACAGGAAGTTATGGGGCATGCAAAATATTTTTTACAATTCACATCTTAACCAACTACAACAGTTAAATGCAACTCGCAAATTCATGCATCAGCAGTAAATATCTTAGAGCACATTTGTCTTTTCGTTATTAAAGGGACTTTGACTTTGATGAAGTGTATTTTGTTTGTAAAACTTTTAACTAAGTAACATTTTCAGTGCAGGACTTTTGCTTGAGTATTTTTTACAGTGTTGTGCTTATTTTACTGGAGTAAAGTACCACTAAACACAGCCAGAGAGAAACAGCAGATTATAATTCTGAACCAGGAAGAAGTAGGTTGAAATAATGTGCGGGAAGAAGGAAACAGATGGACTGAAGAAAAAAGTGTTTATGGTTAAAACATCTGTAATGATTCAAAGAAGGGTGGGAGTAAAAGAAGGGAGGCGCACAGCAATTGACATGTGGAAGTGTGTGTGTGTGTGTGTGTGTGTGTGTGTGTGTGTGTGTGTGTGTGTGTGTGTGTGTGTGTGTGTGTGTGTGGTGGACTTTGTTTGGTGTATGAGTTTTTCACAATCCTATCCCAATCACTTTCAGATAAGAGATCTGACTTCACTCAGTGCAGCAGCTGTACGAAGCCATTAGTCCTGAAATAAATCCACTTAGGTTATTTCTTTTAGAGAAAGTAGAGAATCTGTGGAGGTTTTCTTTGTTCTTTTTTTTAAGAGGCAGCCATGATCAGCCGTAACTTCAAGAATGTGTTGGTGGTCTCTCTCGGGTTTCTGTCTCTGTTCACGGCTTACGGAGGCCTGCAGAGTTTACAGGTAAGAGTTTACTATTCAGTATAAAGAATAGATTGATCATTATTATCATATATATCTGGAACTTTTCCACAGTCGTTCAAACATTTTGCACATCATGCACTTAACCACACAGCCTTCTTTTTATTTTTAAACAGATATATTGTACACATTTGTTAAGGTTATCATGTCTTTTACATATTAATTGTTTAGTAGTAGTAGTAGTAGTAGTAGTAGTAGTAGTATTGTTTATTTCCTTTTAATATGTATATGTATGCACCAACCACCAAGGCAAATTCCTTTAAGTGTTACTATTTTGATTAAAAATACCAAAATGTAGAGGTTAGTATCATGGGGACTTTAAGGGATTCAATCTTGGGTTGAGTCATGAAGAGACACCTTTTGTGCATCATTTACAGCGTTACAAATGTTAATGGTTTTTGTTTTGGTCAAATATTTTCCTTTCTTTAATCGGAAAGACCAAAAGCCTTTTAATGTACCCTTAAAATTAGAAATTATATGTTTTGGATGGTCCCATCTCCCTTTAATTTCATTATATTAGAAGATGTATTAGTTGTATTCCTTAAAATGAGATTAAATGTTATTTAAAATGCTTTAAAAAGTGCGTAGTAGTAACTAAGTAAGTAGAGGTTTATTCATTGTTTGAATTATACATTGGTTTTTTTTCCAAGTATTTTGTGGATCATTTAAAGCGTTACTTACTGGTTATTTATGTGTAGACTCATTCATAGACAATGAACTCATTAAATGCACTTAACTTTATTAATTGACATTTGTCTGTATTTCATTTCAGGTGAGCATAAGAGCCTTTTAATGTACCCTTAAAATAAAAATAATGGATTTTGTAATATTTTTAATGTTAGTTTCCTGTCTCCCTACAATTTTATTAAATAAGAACATTTATTTTAACCCTTTAATGTCCTTAACTTTTAACTTAATTCAAATTAAGTATTTATTTAAAACACCATACCTCATGAAAGTATGATGAATCTTTATTTTTGGGATTTATTGATGGGTTGATTCATGGATGGACACGTAATAAAAGGAACTATTGATGATAATAATAAAAAAATGCCTTATGTGCATTATTCACTGGGTTCTTAATGTTTTTTTAATATGAAAAGACCTCCTTAAATTTACTGACTGGTCCATAACATGATCTTCTGACATTTTTGTCTAGATTTCTTCTAAAAAACACGTTTGTTTTTCAAGAATGAATGCTCTTTATTGTAATCATACTTAGAATTTATTTAATATATCTTTTTGTTTTGTTGTCTTCTGTGAAGCACTTTTAAAAGATAACTTGTGTGTCTGTGTGAAATACTATACATATTTCTATATTTAGCTCGTTAAAATGTCATAAATCAGCTACTTCTACAGAACTTCTGATATGTTGAACAAGAATGTATATGTATATTGTATATGTTTTAAATTGATGCAATACCTTCCAACCTTGAATCGATGGAGTAAAGGTATTTTTAAAGAATTGCCTTTATTGAAATCAGTACTGAAGCGACCTTCTCTTCACTAACATCGAGGCTCACTTAAAGCTTTAGTGTGTAACTTTTTTATAATAATGAAACTACGCACTATAACTTTAAGAACCACTCGGACAAAACTGTTTTCTAACACAGTTGTCTGTCCCTGTGTGTGCAGAGCAGTCTGAATGCAGAGCAGGGGATGGGTGTGGCGTCTCTGAGCGTCATCTACGCCTCCATCATCATCTCCTCCATGTTCCTGCCTCCCCTCATGATCAAAAACCTGGGCTGTAAATGGACCATTGTTGCTGGCATGGCCTGCTACGTCTCCTACTCCTTTGGAAATCTCTACCCGGGATGGTAATCAGTCAATCAGTGAAATCCTCCAGCTAACGCTGGCTGTTAGATCTGTCATTGCTCATTATTTTACTATATTTCTGCATTTTTAAGTAAGTTTGTTCCTGTCCGTAGACAATATGTACACCCCTGGTGTAATAAGTAGTGCAATGCTCCCACACCAAGTTGCATCCCAGCAGGATTAAACCCTTCACAGAAGTCTCAATGAGACACTGAATGAAGAGCACTAAAGTGTTTACTATGGGACACAAACACTACCACTACCAATTTAATGAGCATTGATTTGGTGATTTGTAGTGTAGTTTGTTTAGTGTCAAAAGGGGGTGGGGGGGGGGGGGGGGGGGGGGGGGCGTCTAGGTTACACTTGTTTTAGTCTATATCCTTGATGTTCCACTTCCGGGATTGCTCCGTTGCCGCCAGAAAATCCGCCAAATTTCACTAATTTAGGTCAGATATCCGTTGCCTTGGGCTTCCTTTGTGTTGACATTCTAAACTCCGGTGGATTTCTGAGGACTATGGTTAACTGCTCCTCAGATCTCTGCAGGGTAAATCCAGACAGCTAGCTAGACTATCTGTCCAATCTGAGTTTTCTGTTGCATGACTAAACAACTTTTAAACGTACACGTTTCACCAAAACAAGTTCCTTCCCGAGGCTATTTTGCAGCGGCACCGCAGCTTTTCTCTGGTGCTTAGCTCCGCCCAAGACTATTGTGACTGGTTTAAAGAAATGCCAATAAACCAGAGCACGTTTTCCTCCCATCTCCGAATGCTGTGTGGACTAGCCAGACTTTCCTCCCGCGCGCGAGACTACTCTTGTTTAAACAGCATTTGAATAACTATTTAATGTGTATTTACCACTGACAGTAACAAGCAACAAACAGTAAACTACGTCTAACTACACCTTAAAAAGAGTCTTTTTTTACCAAATGTAGGCAGTTTTAAAGTAGACATATAGATGTTTTGACTGCAAATCACTAAATTAGTGTTCTAAATGTTGATTAATTTCATATCCAAGTAATCAAATAATCGTTCAGTTTTACAATATTATAAAGAATATATATTTAAAAGAGAAAATTATGCAAGATTTCCATAACAATTTCCCCCAGTTGTTTTGTCCAAACATCATTGGAAACTTCAAAGATCATCAGTTTACAGATGTATAATACAGAGAAAAGCAGTACATCTTCACACTTGAGGAGCTGTAAATAGCAAATATTTGCCATTTTTCCATAATAAATTATTCAAATGATTTGAATCGATTATTAAAACTGTCCATAAGTAACTGAAAATCAACTGATCAATTAACCGACTCATTATTTCAGCACTAACTCAGTGTTTACTAGGAATCAAGGGAATAATTACCAAAAAGACAACAAGGCCCGAAGGCCTAAGTATCTGACTCCAATTACTCTAACCACACTAATTCCCGCGCGTCTGTTGATGGGACTTACGACACTGGAACTCAAAGACCAAATCTGAGGCGATAGATTCAAGTTAAGTCAAGTTTACAACACATATGTGGGTTCACAAATGACACTAAGTTTCCCTAGCTTCAGACACGAGTGTACGGAGCTCAGGTCAGCAAAGTCTCTGTCAAATTGTTAGCCCCGATCTGAACTGTCCCTCTGTTCTTATTCTCTCTTTCCTGGGTGGTGTCTTCTTCGTTTCAAGGCAGAATGGCCCTCATTTATCAACCTAACGTAGAAACCAACGCAGATATGAATGCAGAAACCATCTTACGACAGGCTTCGTGTGTGATTCATGAAACGTTCGTATCGCACCAATCAGAGCTTAAGAATGGTCGTACCTTCATAAATGCAGCGGCTGGAAACAATCGTAATTTAAATATCACGCCCCAATATATTCTCGGTTTTGAGGCCTCGCGCCTACAATTTACGACAAGGTGAGACGTAATCCGGCTAAGAAGTGGCACTTTTCACAGGTGGAGATTGAAACCCTGATATCTCAGGTTCATTTGCACCAACATGTACTATTTGGCAGCCTGAAAACTGTGATTAAAGGCTGTAGAAAGAAGCGGAATGGAAAGAGATCACTGATGTGGTCAACAGTGTTGCCGTGGTAAATCGGACTCCAGCTGAAGTTCATTTAATTTATACATCCTTGACATATGTTTGCTATAGTCCTAATATACAGGCTTATATTGCAAGCTCTTAGGCCTACATGGTGTACCTATATTTAAATAAACACACAGTAGAGGAGTTTATGCAGTGTCTTTTATTTTACTTGTGTTTTTTTCATGAGTCAGAGCCAGGCAACAGCTGTGAGGGAGAACGCGTGTCCTCCTAACCCTAACCCGGCGCATAGAGGTCTTCTAACAGAGCCAGATCTGCCAATGCTGATAAGTGATCAACTGATGACTTCTCCTTCTCCTGTCAAAGTGATTATATGTTGCACCGCAAGTCCACACTAACTTGAAAACTTGCGTACATGAGTTCAGACCAGATGTGAAATTTTATCGCAGCCTATGCTCACGTTCAAATTGATAAATGCCTTGCTTTGTGTAGGAATCAGCGTACGCCCGTCCTACGCCTGTTTTAGGTCGTACGCACGTTTCATAAATGAGGGCCAATGTGTGTGTGTGTGTGTGTGTGTTGCTATCTTCATACACCACAGCCAGGGTTGGGTCTTCTGTCTGATGCAACCTCCTCTTCTTGTTTTCGTAACCTTTAAAATGTACTTTTATGCCATGTAAGGCCTACACTATTTTCATGACTTAAGCTTAACTTTCTGTACACCAAGAGGTCACCCAGAGTACTTTTAACCACTTCCTCAATTTGACTGCACACAGCTCTTTTGCAACTTAACACATACACACATACTCTTAATAACATATTCCTACAGGAGCTATTGTTAAATGCTGCCACGGCGACTTTTTTATATTATCACTACTACTGCTAGAACTACTGCCAGTTCAGATCAGTCTGCAATTATGGCTGCTCTTTTTGTTCTGCTGTGAAAGAGCTAAAAGTGTTAACAAAAGCATTAGGAAAGACATGAACTCCCCTGTGCTCCCTCCCACAGGTACACCCTCATGCCCACCTCAGTGATCCTGGGTTTGGGTGGCTCTCCTCTGTGGTCGGCTAAATGCACCTACCTGACCATCTCCGGCAACATGCAAGCTTCCAAGGACGGCAAAAAAGGATCCGACGTCATCAACCAATACTTTGGCATCTTCTTTTTCATCTTTCAGTCATCTGCTGTGTGGGGAAACCTCATGTCGTCGCTCATCTTTGGACAGGACACCAACATAGGTAGGGAGACGAGATGTGATACATGTGTGAAAATAAACCCACACACTGTCTTAACCCTTGTGTTGTCCTCCCGGGTCAAAATGAAAATGAACACTTTTTTTTGTCCCTTGTTACGCTGTTTCCCCAACTACCACAATTATATAAACCACTAATACCAACTTGTTACCAACAGTTTTACAATTATTCTTGGAATTCATGGTCAATAAACCTTTTTTAAAAAAAAATTAAAAGCAGAAATTATTAATTATTTCTGAGAAATAGTTAAGATCAGAGGAACTTATGTTGAAGTTTATTCAGGATACCATTTTTAAACCATTTAATTTTTTTTCAAATGCTATATAATTGAATAAAAGACCCAAAACTCAATGAAAGTAGTGAACTGATCATTCATTTTACTTGCGAAGAGCATTGAATGGAACCATCCATGTTATTTTTTTTTGTTTGGTTGATGGAAAACCCAAATTTCTAATATAGAAACTTTGCAAACGGGTCAAATTTGAGCCAAGGACAACACCATTTTCTCACAATATTCTGAGTATTCTGAACTAATGAATAGCTGGTTGAATTAGTTTATTAATTGATTTATTGCGAAAACTACACTAACTAATATAAATAAATACATTTACTTAAGTGCTGTACATACTTGTACTTTACCTGGTATTTTCATTCTATGCTACTTTACACTTCCACTCCACTACATTTCAAAAGGGAAATATTGTACTTTTGTTTTACTCTACTATATTTCTTTGACACTTAATAAAATGCTCCTACATGTCTCCATTAGTGATAAAAAAAACAGTAATTCTGTAATGATATGTCACTGTAAGAAGCCATTCTGCATCATAAATGCAATTTACTGATGATACTTCTGTAGTTTTAACATTTTGAATTCAGGCCTTTTACTTTGGAACATTGTATTTATACTTCTAATTCAGTGAATGGTCTGAGTACTTCTTCCACCACTGGATTTAATATTTTAAGTTCAGCAAACAGCTGTTGAATCTAGAGGTATGTGATACTCTCTTAGTAAAAAATGAAAAACATTCAGAAACCTACATAAAGCGTTACCTGTGATGTTTTGTCTTCAGTCACATTAGTCTTCTGGTGAACTGCATTCAGCCCCGAAAAAAGGATGAGATGTCACGGTTATCATGTGAAGAAGTAAAATAGAGTTCTCCATTTCCAAACAGTTTTTTATTAGCTGTCCATGCCCATCCACACGGTCAGAGTGGAACAAAGGTGAACTCTGACCTCTGGAGATCTCACCAAAACAGGAAACCCAATGAATTATTCTGTGATGCTGCCTTCAATAGAAGTCAACAGGAAACAAATGGTGAATATTCTTTGGACAGGAGTGTAACATGATTGTGCCATGAGATGGGCACATGACCTTGCTGGAAATCTACTACTACTTCCTGGTCCATCTTCAGTGGTGACCTGCTGCACTGTAAAGTGGGTCACTTTACAAGTCAGAGACATGTCAAAGATCCCGCCATCCTACCTGTCCTGTTAAATCAAAATGCCCTTTGCTCCATAACTGACAGCCCATTGGTTTAACCCAGTTTAAATTGGAGATACATTATATCATATATTTCAGACTGTATGTCTGACGACAGAAGCTTAAAGTGCCCATATTATGAAAAAAAATCACTTTTTCTGGGATTTGGGGTGTTATTTTGTGTCTCTGGTGCTTCCACACGCATAGAAACTTTGAAAAAAAACAAAAAAACATCCATGCTGTTTTGAGTGAGATACGAGTTTTTGAATGTGTCCTGCCTTCAGTCTCCGGGTGAGCTGTTCAAAATCTGCACGGCTTTCTATGTCACTAGCCGAGACGAGGGGCCTAGGGGGCTAACCGTTAGCATGCTAGCTCGTTCTCAATGTCAAAACACTGCTACAACCCACACAAATTCACCCTAATCTACAAAATAAATTGTATAGAACTACTTACATGTGTCTGTTCTGCAGGTATTCCCACAAAGTTGGAAGTGCGTCCAAGTTTAGAAGAAGTCTCCCAGCTAATCCTGCCTTGTACAGGCCGAAGTTGGAGAAACAGCTAGCTAGCTCATGTAATCCTTACCTAGCTACTGCGCATGTGCGACTGACAACAAAGATGTTACAGAAGTTGAGAGGTCTCACTCTGTAGCTAAAACAGAGACCTGAACACAGGGTGAAAAGAGGAGCTGCAGCAATGTACAGTACAACAAAAATATGCTGTTTTTTGAAAATTAAACCATGTAAACCTATTCTGATACAATCTCAAATTACAATTATGAACCTGAAAATGAGCATAATATGGCCACTTTAATGAACTGCAGTGTTTGTCAAAGTCAAAATCCTGCCATCATAAAACAAATTGCCACTGATGGAAGAAATACTCAAATATTTTAAGTAAAAGTAGAAATGCCTGAATTCAGAATTCTACTTGAGTATTAGTATCAAAATATACTTAAAAGTAAAAGTACTCATTATGCACAACCCCCAACTGCTCCATCGACAGCTGCAGCTCCCTCACTCTGACATCTCTCCATTAGTGCATGTATTTCAGGTCTGTGTGTAATGTGTATTCTCACAACAGAGTGAAAACATTGTAATTTCCCTTGTGGGATTTATAAAGTATAAATTATTATTATTATTATTATTATTAAGAGAAATTAATTGTTTTGTATTCTGACAGCTTTCATCCCAGAAGAGCAGCTGCTGATTTGTGGAGCGGCTGACTGCGGCCTCAACATCAGCGTCAACAGCACGACCACCAGACCTGCTCAGCAGCTGGTGTGGACACTCGTCGGATGTTATATCGGTAACGCCAGCGTTTACTTTGGCATCACAATCAAAGACTAAACAAGGGTACTCTTCCATAACAGTGTAGGGATTTCTATAAAGTCCCCCGAACATACAGGTAGCAGCTAACAGGGTTTCAGTTTCAGTCATGACTACAACTGATTATTGATTTTGATTCGCTGCTGGAGGCCGGAGAGCATCAGCAGGGCAGATACCAAGTGTTCAGAGATTTAAGACAACATTTTAAATATAAACAAAAAAACGTAATAGTCACATACACACAGTACAATCTACAATCTATTTTATTTCTGCATTCGTAGCCCATCCTAGTATTAGGATAGACAGCTATTTATACAGCATCCAGGGAGCAACTTGGGGTTCAGTTCCTCTCAAGGGAACACTTGTGGCTGGAGGAGCCTGGGATTGAATCGCCAACCTTGTGGTTATGGGATGATTAGTCTATATCCATGACGTTCCACTTCCGGTATTGCTTCGGTGCCGCCGGAAACTTCGACAGATGCATGTCTTTTCGCCGATGTCCGTTTCCTTCCACTTTCTTTGTGTTGGCGTTCTAAACTCAGGTGGATTTATGAAAACTATGGATAACTGCTCCTCAGATCTCTGCAGGGTAAATCCAGACAGCTAGCTAGACTATCTGTCCAATCTGAGTTTTCTGTTGCACGACTAAAACAACTTTTGAACGTACACGTTCCACCAAAACAAGTTCCTTCCCGAGGATATTTTGCATCGGCTCCGTGTGGGTCTTAGCGCCGCCAAAGAGGATTGTGATTGATTTAAAGAAAGGCCAATAAGACCTACCTCCTCCGGAGCGCTGTGGAGGTAGGTCTGGCAACATGAGACTATGGGGTGATCAGTGTACCTCAGAGCCACAAGCCATCCTAGTGACTTTCCTAGAATTCATTCGAATTCTTCAATCACTTTTCAACCATTGGATATTTACATGTAAAAATGGCTAGAATTTGGATGGAAACAATCTAGAATTAAAATGATAAGGTTAGGGATGCTCTAATGGTAGTCTCTCCCCTCATGTCCTGTCATCTCTCTACTGTTGACTTGCTAGAAAAAAGTTATATAATGTAAAGAAAACTAGTTAAAAAAGAAAAAAAGAAATAGTTATATATTTTGGGAAATACACTGACAGTATTAACTGTCTTTCCGACAAAAGAAAACCTATAAATATAGATTAGATTTTAACACAGCACACCTTATGTTGGTTAAATAGCAATTTTACAGTTCTTGGCTTCACATTCTCCACTTCACATTCTCTTATTCTATTTTCCAGAGTAGCTGAATATTTTTTTAATTAATTTTAATGATGGATCTTTGATGGATTTTTCCAGGGACTGCCACTGTTTTGAGAGTACATATTTACATCTTTTCATGTTAATATTCTTCTTCTGTATTTGATATTCTTGTAGCAAGAGATACAGGAAACAAGAAATGAGAAAGGATTGTCACCCAGTTTACTGTAATAGACAAAAATATGTTTCATAAAGATCTAGAGCCCTAAACTAAAAGCCTAAATGTTACCACTCACTTTTACAGTGAAGCGAGTGGTAAAATTATGATTATTAAAATACCGCAAGTTATTCTTTAACACACCTTCAGTCAGCAGGGCGGAGGTGAACACACTCTCAGACCATAATAGCTCCCGTATCTCTAACAGCCGGTGTTGTCTGCCCTTTGTTGTGTGGCAGGTGTGGGTGTGCTGGCCATGCTCATTGTGGGGGTGTTTCTGGACAACATTGACCAGGAGCAGTCCAGTCAGTTTCGTGGGAACCGGGAGCCGTTCTGCCACACTTTCCTGGCCACGTTCAGACTTCTGAAGGACTGGAGGCTGGTGACCCTCATCCCGCTCACCATGTACAGCGGCTTCGAACAGAGCTTCCTCTCTGGGGAGTACACCAAGGTGAGGAGGTCTCCAAAACATGAATTATTGCCTGATTAACACACATCGTCAGCCAGACTTTTGTGAAAGTCTTATAGTGTCTAAGTGCTGAGTAATTCTCCCTTTTGTTAAGGAAAAATTCATGAGCAGCACAACTCATTTCACATACGTAAAGGAGGTTTAGGAGACTGATGAATTACACAAGCATTTAATGAATGCTCAATTGAGGAGACAATTAAGCAGGCAGTACAGTTTAACCATGATGTGTTATTGTGCAGTGCCGTCCCAACTCTCTGAAGTTCCTGTCTTCCTGAAGGTGTATTTAAACTCATGCTGAAGGCGTTACATTTAGCTGTGCTCATAATATGCTTTTTGGCTTTTTCACTTTCCTTTGTTGTGTTATATATATTTTTGTGCATGTTATAGGTTTACAAAATGACAAAGCCCAAAGTCCACCCCAAAGGACTTACCATCTCCAACAGAAAACACTGTTCACAAACTGCTCCAAACAGCTCTGTTGTAGTCCAGCCTTTACTTCTGTGACAAACGCGCGTCATTTGGCGTCACTTTGTAACACACGGTATAGTTTGCCTAGCTGCTAGCGTGGCACGCCCTCAAACCAAGCTAGTTAGAGCGGAGGCCATGTATCGCCATGTCCAGGAGACAGTTCAGAATTAAAATGTTACGTATAAAAGACTATGAAAGATTTGTTTACATTTAAATAACTTACCACTCTAAAACGTCTTGCTCCAGTTGTTCCACTCAAGTTGTTCTGCCTGTGTTTCGGGACCAGACTCACACTAGCTTGCTTGTCAGGGCCCGCCCTATTCTGCTTTTGACTGGCTGGTAGTCCAGTTACCTAGGTACTGCCAGAGACAGTTTAGTTTATATATGTCAATGTTTAGAACTGAGACGCCCCAACTCGAGCTAGTTTCCTGTATCTGTGTCACATGGGCTCCGCCACTGCCACGCCTCTTTAGGAGACTAGCGGCAGGTCTGAGTGTATTGATTCCAATGGGAGAAATGAACGTGAACACAGGTTGTGAGCAATCCTTTCGCCCCATAGTCACCAAAGTATATATTGGACCCATTTCTCACAAGCAACATATCTCCAGAACATTCTCACACTAAAAAATTAGCTTAAACATTTTTCAGATGGACACATCAGGAGAAAATAAACTTTGTTTCACTTAAATAAAAAAACTGTACTAACTGGATATCTGTAAGTATTTATTTATATGCGAAATATTAGATGTATAAATACTCTTTGTAAATCCATGTTGTGTTTCTTTGCAGAACTATGTGACGTGTGCTTTGGGGATCCATTTCGTTGGCTATGTGATGATGTGCTTTGGAGCCACTAACTCTCTCTGCTCCTTTCTCTTTGGAAGACTGGCTCGGTACACAGGGAGAGCAGCACTCTTCTTCCTGGGTAAATAGCCTAATAAAGCATTGACTTTGTCATCCTCACACATTTGTGGTTAAGAAGAGAGTAGTATTCAGATGGGTCAGAAAAACAGCCATTTTCAGCTTTGTGACGATGCATTTAACAGCTGATCCAAGAGGCTTTTTAAAGACTTTATTTAGCTTAAAGCTACATTGTGTAAGAATTTCTCCCATCTAGCGGTGAAACTGTATATGACAACCAACTGAATATTACTTTCTAGCCCTTCCTCTTACGGTGGCTGAACCCGAAATTAGCTGTCTCCATTGTTTACACACAGCTGTTCTAGCCACTCCAATATTAACTTTGGTCTTGTTGCTTTGCCTGTCGTGTTGTCGTTTGAATTCTCTTTTTCGCTTTCATGGAGAGTAATCTCCCCCTGGCATTCGTCACGGTGCCAATAGGTGTAAGAGGGCTAATGTATTGTAAAGATGGAGGCGCTATATGGCTGCCGTCATTCGAGCGAGTCGCTCGTATGTATTCTGAATGATTCTGAATGTCAGATTATACGCTTATGAGAATACTTTGATTAGTTGGTGGAAGTAATTACACATGAATGAGTACATATTTGTGAAAGAACAAAGGTTTTTTTGCTAAGACTCAGGTCAAAAAATTACACAATGTAGGTTTAAGAAGTAGGAGAATTTTCTCAACACATAAAGGAACACTTCATCCTTCAGTTTGTCACAAACATTCAATATCAACACATCTGGAGATACATGCTTTTTACTGGACAGGAAGGGGATGACAACGTATAGTCTGTAAAGTAACTAAAGCTGTCACACAGATGTAGTGGAATAAAAAGTACTATAATTACCTCTGAGATGCAGTGGAGTAGAAGTATAAAGATTCATAAAATGTATCTCAAATGTATACGCAAGTACTTGATTAAGTATACTTAGTTACATTCCACCACTGCTTTTATACATATAATTATACAGTAAATAGGAACTAAACATTACATGTACTGTGTTGAAAACGTGATGTAAATGAACTGCTGACATTCACATATCTGTCTATTTTCAGCTGCACTGGCCAATTTTGCCTGTATCATGGCTCTTTTGTTCTGGAGGCCTCATCCTGACGAGCTGCCTGTCTTCTTTGTGTTCCCTGCTCTGTGGGGGATGGCAGACGCTATCTGGCAAACTCAGACCAACGGTAAGAAACTCCCATCAGTCTTGAACTGTATAATGACTAAGCACATTCATTCTCCCTGGAGGATGAACCCTTTTTTCCATTTTTGGTGCCTCAATAAGCTTCCCTCTTGCCTCACCACTTGTAAAGCAAAATCATCTGTATTTTGTTTGTTCTATCAACACATTTGTCTTTAAATTTCGTACTTTCTGTCCTGCAGCTCTTTACGGCATCCTCTTCTCCCGGCACAAAGAGGCAGCATTTGCCAACTATCGTATGTGGGAGTCACTCGGATTCGTTATCGCCTTCGCCTACAGCACCTTCATATGCCTGGAGTATAAACTGTACATTCTGCTGAGCGTTCTGCTGCTCACCGTCATCACATACCCCATAGTGGAGTACTACGAATACAAGAATCCCACACTGCCCGTTCAGGAGGGGACCTACCTAAATCACAAGGAAAATATTCAAACTTATGACAAAAATATCATTTGTCAGACAGAAATGTAGAGACTAAATTTCAAATGTTTTGTTTGTTTTTTACATCCTGGTCTGGCCATTAAGCTGCCAATAAAGTGTCTAAAACTGATGCCAAAATGTTCAAATTACTGACTACTGAATAAACTCAAAAGCATGTAATGAGAATGATGGAACGTCAATCATAAACTGTTACTGGCAACCAGTCAAAACTGCACACTGACAATGCTGGAACTATAATACTGCGTATTTGACTCAACGATGAGTCTTTCTAGCTTTTTTTGGGTGGACTATTTTGTATTGTTTGCATTTAACTGATCCCTGTGAAGCTTGTGTTGTATCTACAGGTAATATGCAGGTTAAATACAGGTGATGTCCTAAGTAAATGTCGAGCTATTTGTCCTGACCAACAATCTTATCCGCCCCGATTAAATTTCCTTTTTGTGTGTGTTAAAGGCAGTTGTATATTGATGTGTGCAATTATCAAACCAACAGATTTTCTATAAATATTACTCTACTGTAACAAAAAAAAAAAAAAAAAAAAAAAAAGTTGAATAATGCAAAATAAATTTCAAGTTTTGTGTCAAAATGCTATAGAATTCATTACATGCTTTAGTCTTAGGTACCTCAAAATTGTACTTCAGTACAATATTTGTGTAAATGTACTTTGTTACTTTCCACCACTCCAGCTTTTTCTGGACAAAGACATTCAACACATTTTCATATTTCTGCTTTTTGTTTCTCAAAATGTTAAGACTTTATTCTGGAAATCAGTTTCACTTAAATCGACTTGTTCCGTCTTGTAATCTTATAAATAAAACTGTAATACCTCAGGTTATAATTACGTTATTAAGGATCTAGACTAAGATTTGGCGTTTTCCCCTCTGTAATCCTTTCTTTTGCATTAAAGTGCACCTATTATATAGCAATTTCAGGTTCATACTTGTATTTAGTGATTCTACTAGAACATGTTCACATGCTTTAATGTATAAAAAAACACTTTATTTTAGTCATACTGCCCATGGCTGCTGCACCTGTAGTCACCCTCTGTATGAGATGCTCTGTAGGAGCGCCTGTCTCTTTAAGCCCCCCTCCTGGAAAAGCCCAGTCTGCTCTGACTGGTCAGTGCATGTCTGCGAGTCTCTGATTCTCCGCTGTGTTGTTTCACTCCGGAGCCTGAGTCTGAATGCAACAGAGTATACGGCAGGACTTTCTACTTTGAAAAATCACCAATAAAGGCTTCTAAACCAAATACTAAACCACCGGACATTTCCCAGCAGTAATGTGACCAGAAATTGGGGAGAAATGACCAACATTGGCCGACAAGATTACAGCTGTCTTGCGTTAGCAAACATAGACTGTTAATATTTTAGTCAATGGTTAGCACGTAGCTTCTGTTGTTAGCAGTGGACACTAATAGAATATAGCAGCACTTTCTACCATCACAAATCGCAGATAAAGGCTTCAAATGTTAAAAAAAAACACTCCAGTCCTGCCTGCCTGGAGCAGATGACCAACCACAGAAGACCAGCTTAGAGTTGCGTAACACTTACCCGCAATTTCCACCAACTGCGGAAAGGCTGCGCAGCGTGTCGGCTCTGTGTCCGCCGTCCTTCTATACCCACCAGGTCCGGATTTGTTGCGGAACGGCTGCAGCCATGACTGACAGCTGAAGTTACGAGGACCCACAAGATCTCACGAATTCATGTGTGATCGCGAGATATAACAGGATGTAGTTTCTATAAACAGAACCACAAAACCAACAAGTTTGTTTCCAACCAGAGGAGTAGAGGGAAAACAACTCTGTGCTGACTTCAGGCCCGTCTCCGCCCATTATGACGTTTTCAAGGTGTAGTGCAGGGAAATATGATCCGCCGTGAGCACTGTGTATTTTATTTTTAAAGTTAACCGGATGTTTTATTTTGTTTCTGTGCTCGACTTCCTGTCCCGCACAATCTGCCCTGTGCTGAATTGCTGCGGAGCTCTCCGGCATCCGTCAAAAATAGAAGCTCTGCGTCTCTGCTCCGGAGGGCTGCGGATCGCCAGAGCTGGGACGGAGTCGGAACGCAGCCGTTCCACAGTCAGTGGAAATACACACATTGATTTTAATGGAAACATATTGACTACGCCGCCTTTCTGGAGCGGATCCGCAGCCGTTCTGCAGTTGGTGGAAATTCGGGGTTAGAGAGAGTAGAAAAACTGTTGAAAACGGAGCATTCAGAAGAATTGGAAATCTGAACGTTTTAGCTCACAGGGAATTCTCTGAAATAAGTTTGCCTTATTATTTGAATGTTTTGGCCACGTTTAACATGAAAATCCAATATAGATATGACAGGAAATACGGAAAAGCATAATAGTTCCTCTTTAAACGGTTGATTCAGTGAGTCACGTAAAGTCCAAAATAAACAACACCGTTATCAGCAAACTTGTTGACGTCAACAGGTTAATAAAGAACATACAGGGACAACATACTGCATTTCAAATGGTGCTTTATTGCAATGTGTTGCATTCCCACATTCATAGATGTTATAGATTTGTTAGTCAAAGCATCATTTCGTCAAGGTTGGCATCCTCACCTTGGAAAAAAAAAAAAAAAGCAGAGGGATCAAATGCACGAGGTGTTTGTGTTTTGAGTGTAGTAGAGAAGTGTGTGTGTGTGTGTGTGTGTGTGTGTGTGTATGTGTAAACTTGAGCAGCCACCAACATATGAATGAGCAAACCTCCAAATTTAGACTTCCAGTAGATGCAAATAAAGAGTTTTTGTAAATTGTCAAACAAAAAGGTTGTTTGTTTGTCTATCAGCCTACAGGGCTCTCACTCCCTGCAGGGACTGGACCCGGCCTGAGACTGATTGTCTACAACATTCCAAAGAAAAGGTAGATTTCTTTATATTCACGTTGCACACCTGAACAGGGGAGTTGTTTTTTTTTTTTTTAAAAGAGACAGAGAGAGAGAAAAAGAGAAAATATAACATGCATAAAATTCTCCCAGATGAACACTGTCACTCATATTGTCTTGTAATAGCTGCTCCGATGCCTCTTTTAAAAACAAACTTTACATGAGTGTAATATACAAAACTGGACAAAAATGAGTAAAATGTATTATATATATATATATATATATATATATATATATATATATATATATATATATATATATATATATATATATATTTATATATATATATTTATTTATATTAATTTGTACAAGGGAGAAAGTGGAACCTTGGTCATTTTTTCTCAAATTCTCCAGAGAAAGCATTACCGCCCCCAGAAAACAACACAAAGTGGTGAGTTAATAACGAGCCTTCTTTTAAAGTCTCTGAACCATATCCACCTCACCCTCAATACGACAGCACATACAATACTTAACTGATGCTGTTAACATAGAGTAGACATTAGTTTTGAACACCTGCATCAGGAATGCGTGGGAGTTAAAGGACTATGGAGAGTCTTAGCAGTGCACAAATACCAGTTTGGACCAATGACAAGTGAGGACGCTTCATATTTTTGACTTCCTTCAGAAAAAAAGACAAAAGCTTATCAAACTGTATCCTTTCATTTATGGAATTGAAGTCATGCGCCAATTGTTTTTGCTATGAATTTCCATGACACCAAACATGATTACCTACATCAGACAGCCAAATTCCACACCAAATATTGGCCCAATCCTGCATCAAATATTGTAAAAATTCCACACCAAATAATGGCCCAATCCTGTACCAGATATTGGCCCAATCCTGCACCAGATATTGCCCAAATTTCGCACCGGATATTGGCTCAATCCTGCACCAGATATTTGCCCAAATTTCGCACCAGGTATTTGCCCAATCCTGCACAAAATATTGACACAGTCCTGTACCAGATATTGGCCCAATCCTACACCAGATATTGTCAAAATTTCGCACCAAATATTGGCCCAATCCTGCACCAATAATTGCCCGATCTGCACCATGCATTGGCCTGATTCTGGTATCATAAGCACACCAACATATTCCACGTTAGGCAGCACGGAAGAGTGACAAGACAAGCAAAACAGAGAAGACATGCAACACGGTTAGTGTGTTGTCATTTATGTCAGTGCACAATTGTTGCTAGATAGCTGAGGTTAAGTCTCACACAGCCAGACTTTTACAAACAAAAAGCGAGTGTCCACCTTGGTTTAAGGAAAAACACGTTCAAAGCTGCGGCAAAGTGACTGCCGAGCGGCGGCGGCAGCTACAGAGCTAAGTGTTGACGGTTGTTGAAACTGTGTTGTGAGCAGGAATGTTCTGAGAGTTCAAGCTGGAGGTTTTTTAACAGTTTGCCAGGCGTCGGCTGACAGTGCAGAGAGGAGGGGAGGGGGGCGTCACCTGAAGAAGATTGGCATAGTATTTATACTGAGGATCAGTTGGTGTAGACAGAAAGAGACAGAGAGACATTACAAAGAAGGTCAAGTGAGTACAATTTCTAGTTGTCGTTTGGATAATGGGTATCCACTACAGTCAAGCTCTTTATAAAGAACCTGAGCTATTCAATAACTTTCTTGGTACATTCAGGGGACTTATTCTATCTCCAAATACTGATCTGATTGAGACAGTTTCTGATGGCCTTTTCACTCCCAAGTAAATCTGATATAAAGTGCAAAATTAGATTGTATTTGCAAATTCCTGGAATAATTTGATTAATCTACGTGTGTAAAAAAGTCATTTAAAATACAGTAAACTTTTTTTTTTATAAAGTTGAAAAAAGGTTTTAAAAAAAAACCCTGGGTTAACAAGGTTATTATTGTTAAACAGCAAAGGAGCAATCTTCACCGCAGAAAGTATATACACGAGGCACCTTAAGTTTGGTATAAAGTATTCAGTTAATGGAGAAAGAAAGAAAGAAAAAAAAAAAAAAACCTTTCTTTTTCCAAGAGAGGTCATCAGATATCAACTATGTTCACTAGACTAACTGAAGGGGCTTTATTTTTTTGTTTGTTTGTGTAAAGTAACTATGAATTCTTTGCCTATGAAATGAGTGTTGCTCCAGTGTTAATTCTACATACCCAAGTCAACGTTAGGAACTGCTTGTATCAGTAAGGTGCATAGCTATCGGTTGCAATGTTTTCTTTTCTTCCTGTAAACGAGTGATAGCACTTCAGGCACAAAAAAGACCTCATTGGCAAAGTTGAGACGTCTCCAAAGTGACCCTGGCCACTTTAAAAGGACAGACTGTGAACGAGCGAAGGAAAGACGAACACGCAAATCAAACAGCAGCAGAATGTTGTCGTGTGAGAAATCCAAATGAATAAAAAAAAAAGAAAAAAAAAAAAAAGAAAAAAAAGGGGCCGCTACATTGTATCTTGTCCAGTGATGATGAGGTTTTTGCATATGATATCCATCAAACATCTTGAAGCTTTGGTCATTTACTATTGACAAATGCAACAACAACAAAAAGGCTACATCAGTCAGACAGTTAGAAGAAAAATCGAAGAAAAAGCCCACTCATATACACACAACAACCAGGCAATGCTTCTCCATAAAACCAAGGCTCCACTCTCCCAGATCTGCTTAAACTTTTGACAACAGAGAAAATTAAATAATATGGCCTTTTTTTTTTTTTTTTTTTTAAATTAACCCGTACAAAAAGCCAGTCCACACTGCTTCTCTCTCAGTAAAATCACATTCAGCAGTCGCTAAACCATTCTCTGGCATAGTTATCTGAAACACCCACAGGTACTGTGCAGGGTCTAAAGAGTAAAAAGAAGAAAAGAATCAAACCAGGACATCTTCCACTTTTCCATCTTAGAGAACACCAGATATACAGTATTAATCACTTGCACACAAACATACACACTCACTGATAGTCATATACATACATACATCGTCAGAAAAATAAAAAAGTAGAAAATCAAAACATAAAATCAAAACATGACGGAGGCGAGTAGTTTTTTTTCTTTTCGTTTTGTTTTTTACCACAAACTCGGAGCACTACTTTTTTTTGATTCTGAACAAATACATATTCACATTTCTCTGTTATATACATAATGTTAACATCTCGAAACCAATGTTATAAAAGAACCTTGTACCTGTTAATTGTAGTGAGGAAGGAGGGACTGTCGCTTTCCATTGAATGGCTGGTTCATTAAAAAAAAAGAAAGAATAAAGTACATTGGTTGTATTTGGCATCTTTTGATAAGCTGACAGTTGCTGTTTCTGCAGTTAACAGAGTTGTAGAGGAAACAGTTTCCATAGGAATGCCTACTCCACGCAGAAAAGTGAAAGAAAGGAGAAAGGGTATCAATACTGTACGTGTGATATCATCCGAGCAGATGAACAAGAGGAGGCTGAGACTGCCAGATTCCTTCCAAAAATAAAAATAAAAATAATAATACATTCTTCCACTTTGTGCAGCTTCGGTCTCTTCCGAGTGTGAGTGAGTGTGTCGAACAGTGGCGCAGGAGTGTCTGTCTGGTGAATTCACACTGTGAGTAACATGATCCGGACATTTTCTCGAAAACATAAGAAGGCAACATGGATGAGGTTTTGGTTGCTCAAGAAGCTCGACATCAACTGCAAATTTCTGAGCTTTCTCGTTCCCTGACTTTCTCTTTCTTTGTGAACAGTGCTTTCTCCTAAGTGCAAAAAAAAAAAAAAAAAAAATGGACAAGAATCTAAGTGCAGGCAATCAAAAAGCCTCACAGTCTACGGATTTCTGTTTTAACCCCTTAAATGCATTAATGGCTTTGTGCCAGTTCTCAACCTTAAAAGGTGCAGTAGGTAAGCCTTATAAAACTAACTTTCTGTCATATTTGCTAAAACTGACCCTATGTTCCAGTAGAACTACGTGAAGCAGGTAATTTAAAAAACTGGCTCCTCTGGCACCACCTACAGCCTGCAACAGCCTACATTTGCAAAAAATCCACCGCTCCCTGTTCAGATGCACCAATCAGGGCCAGGGGGGGTGTCTAACTGCGTGTCAATCCCTGCTCATGCACATGCATTCATTCTCCCTTGTCGGGGGAGGGGCTTAGGAGACCGTTTTGGGCTTTAGCGGAAAGGGGGGAGGGACTGAGAAGTTGTTGATGTTAAAACATTTTGGCTAAGTCCTGCATCTTCGCAATCCTACCTACAACAACTTTAACTCTCTCCTTGCTTTTGGAGTCCGCCTCCTACTCCTGAAAAGGAGGTACAAGTGCAACAGACCAAAAGTGAAATGGAAACGGCGTCTACAAACTGACAATCTGGGTTGGAGGAGGGTTAACTTGTATAAAGTAAACTGCAGGTAGGGTAAAAGTTTACTACTGCATTACTGCTACTATTTTTGGGGGGGGCTATCCACAATGCCAAGTGTAGAAATGGAAAAGTCTCAGTTTGGAGGTAGAGGGGAAGTCTGAATCTGAGACACATACATAAACCCGCAGGTCGACGTGGAGGTCAAAGGAAAGAGCAGCACAAATCTTAAAAAATGATCAGCTGATGGTTATCTCAGGGAAGCTGGAAATCGCCAATTTTTTTATTTTGATATTAATTAATTTTTTAAGTTCATTTTTTAAAGCATAAAGGACCAACATTGGCTGATTCCAGCTCGTCCAGTCAGAGGATTTAATGCTTTTCTCCGTTTTATATCATTTTAATTTGGCTCTGGGAAACTGTAGACTTTTCTTTTTACTAGTTTTCAGATATTTTACAGAAATAACAAACAGATTAACCGATAATATGAATTGTTGGCTGCAGCACTTAACCTTTAAAGAATACATATTGTCTCTTTGTTTCTTGTTAACTTAAGTGCTTGGTAGCCTGTATTGTTGAATCAAAACAATGCAACATTTACAGAAGGTTAAACGTTAAGCAGGTAAAGCCGAAAAAAATGTACTTGATTTTTCTGATCAAACAGGCTGCTCACAGTGTGAAAACATGGTCAAAAGGAAAGATTATCAGATAGAAGCACTGTCTGATAAAACAATGAGGTAATAAAAAGAGTTTCTACTGATGGTTTCTAATAAATATACACACAGAAATATAGAAAAAAATAAAATAAAAACATCTCAGAAAGTCTCTGTAAATCAGAATCTGTTTGAGTCCAGAGGGCAGAGTTCCCTGTGTTTAGATAAGGATTAAAGATGGCGACTGCTCCTGGGCCTCTGTTTGGATAAACAGTGCGTGGATCTGCACATGAACGTGTCCAAATACACACCTTCCAGCTGAGCACAAAGTGGTTCTCACATCGACAACATCGGAGGAGTTGGTGGGTGGAATGTTGACCTTGCATACTATCCCTCAATATCTGTTGCATACAGTAAAGTATCTCTGTAAAAAAAAAAAATAATAATTTAAAAACACAGTACACAGGAAAGCCCTATTCCAATGAAGTAGCATTCGACTGCAATGGTGTTGACCTAATGCGAGTTAATGAGTTAAGTAGTTGCATTTACAGAAGGGGTGATGAATAGTCCTAATATCTGGATGTGAGGGCTGAGTCCCCCCCCAAAATACGCGTTATTATGGATCCCACGCAACTTCTAGGCAAGTCCCGCCACACAAAACAGCCCGATTGGTTGGGGTTAGGCAATGACCTCAAGTAGTTAAGTGCCCATATTATGAGATGGGGATTTGGGGTGTTATTTTGTGTCTCTGGTGTTTCCACACGCATACAAACTTGGAAAAAAACAAACATCCATGCTGTTTTGAGTGAGATACGGGTTTCTGAATGTGTCCTGCCTTCAGTCTCCGGGTGAGCTGTTCAAAATCGGCACGGCTTTTTACGTCACTAGCCGAAACGAGGTGGCTAACCATGCTAGCATGCTAGCTCGTTCTGAATGGCAAAACACTGCTACAACACACACTACTTCACCATAATCTACAAAAGAACTACTTACATGTCCCTGTTCTGCAGGTATTCAACGCAAAGTTGGAAGTGCGCCCTCGTTTAGAAGAAGTCTCCCAGCTAATCCTACCTTGTACTACTGATCTTACCTAGCTACTGTGCATGTGCGAATGCCAACAAAGATGTCACAGCAGTGAGATGTCTCACTCTGTAGCTAAAACAGAGACCTGAACACAGGGTGAAAAGAGGAGCTGCAGAAATGTGCAGTACAACAAAAATATGGTGTTTTTTGAAAATTAAACCATGTAAACCTATTCTGGTACAACCTCAAAATACAATTATGAACCTGAAAATGAACATAATATGGCCACTTTAAGGTTAGGATAGCCGACTAGTCAGGGGAAAGGACCTGAACAAATCGGGTTTGGTTACCTTGAGTAAGCATGGACGCCTGGCCAATAGTAGTGTGTGAATGCTATTGAAAGGCGGGTCTTACCTAGAAGTTGCGTGGGTTCCATAATAACGCCCCAAAAACACCTCTCAACAGATTCCACCACTGTCTCCAAGTTTCCATGACACAAGGAAGATTTAAAAAAAGAAAAAAGAGAAACAATGAACCAAGAACAAGGATAAGTCCAATCAGGGAACGTCTGACATTGTGCTGGAGTAGAGACGTGGCAGATTTGACAGAAGAAGACCTTTGGGGTCGTTACAAATCACCGCATGTTCCTGAATGAAATCATTCCTGTGTACAAAAGGGCTCAAGAGACTGACACAAAATGTGTGGGACTTCAGTTCTTATAACATCCTACACTTCAAACCTTTGGGTATAGCGTGTCAATATACTTCTTACGCCCAATATCCAGATCATAACTCTTATCTTAACATTAATTTAGTCATGGAAAGAATATTTAGAGGCAACGTCTCGGCGGGTTTTTTCCTTTTTTCTAACTTCCAGGTAAGGTGTGCACATCTTTTTTTTTCTGATTTAACAGAGGTCTGTCATCGCTGAGAGAGAAAGTGTCTGACTTAGCAACAGTAGTCAACAGAAAACTGTGTGTGTGTTTACCCAGCGGAGCAAAGTTTTTTAATCAGAGAAAGGTGGAGGGAGAAGAGGGTTGAATCCCAACAAAAAAAAGGAACACTGATTAAAAAAAAATATGCAGGAGAACATAAAAAGAAATATATATATTTTTTTGCGACTCAACCCATCCTGTTTTGATTCAATTTCATGACAGCTTCAAATGAATTATCCATCACATCTTTGTTAGGAACTTCTATTACTAAAGCCTCTACTTAAATGTCAATATATAGGAACAATACCCCAAAATCGCTGTTTGCTGCGACAACGGGCACATAAGTCGATGTGGCTCAGTACCGTTAGCATCGCCAATGGTCACGTCATCCCAGCAAAGAACACGGTTTGAGGTATTATTCTTCTTGGTTTTTTTTTATACAATGGTTACAAACACATGTACTGTCGGAAAAGTTGTCTTGAAAGTATAAAAAAAAAAAAAAAAAAAAAAAAAAAGAGGATATAAGCAAGAGAACTAGTTCCCTGGTTACCACAAGAGAAAAGCGAAGCAATCAAACCCATTTTTTTTCTTTTCTTCGGGAAGTAGTGTAGCTTCTTGTAGCGCTGACTGGGATGCCGAAGGGAGCGTAGCTATATTTCATGATCAATTGCTTCAGACAATTTTTTTTCACATTTCAGAAGATGGAATAACCTCCTTCTCCACTGCAACATGTGGGGGGTTACAATATCATGATGCCAAGAGTAATCTCAAAAAACCATGAGCTGACATTATTACAATTTTTAAAAATGGACCGAACCAACCTGGATCGAATCACATTATACATAGTTTTGCTGTTCTGAGTAATCAATTAATTACACTTATTTTTTGTTTGTTAAAGGAAAGCAGTTACAAGAGAAGAGTGAGCTCGTCCCCAAGTCTTTGTCCTTCTCTACTGTACAATACTAAGCGCCTGCATGGTGCACATGGCAAACAACACTGATAGGCCGAGAGATAACACGAAAGATACACAGAGAGAGAGAGAGAGAGAGAGAGAGAGAGAGAGAGAACCCAACAGGGTTCTGTATTCACAGCTGCTGAGGTGATGGGTAAAATGTGACAGACATACAGTTAAATAATCATAACAGTCTCTTTTGTTATACTTTATAAAAAAAAAAAAAAAAAAAAAAACTCCTCCTGGGGTGGGGGCGGGTGGACTGGGGGAGAGAAAGACACGTTAAGTTCCAAACTGAGCAGCATCCCGTCTGTCTCCCATCCATCCATCCATCCATCCATCCATCCATCAATCAATCCATCCAATCCATTCTGGCTGTTGTCAAAGCTTGTTCTGATGATCAGGAAGATGATGATGATGAATAATGATGACGGTGAGAGCAGAAGATTTTAAACAAAACAATTCAACCAAAAAAAACGAAGACGTAATAGATTAATATGTAGAAGAAGAAGAAGAAGAAGAAGAAGAAGCAGAGCTTGGGAAAAACTCAAACTTCCACCAGGCACTGTAGCTGATAGAGAGAGACAGTCACAGAACCAGCTGATACTGAGCTTCTATCCCACAATGCCACAGAGGTCTGAAACCTTAACATTCCCACATCGCTGAGAGACAGGTAGAGAGAAAAAAAACACCAAAATAAAAAGCCAGAGGTGCTGCTGTGTGGGATACTCCCACACTTAAAATGATGAGCTCAGCTGTAAGCTGCAACTCATGCTCCCAAGATGCACTGCTGCTGCGACGGCCTGACAAAAAACCGTCCCATCACAAAAACAAAACGGAGGAAACAAAAGAAAGGCCGGCCCTGATTTGACAGTGACGACAACTTGGCAAATCTACAATGATGTCGCAGCTGTTTTTTCTTGGGTCAGGAAGCAGGAAGTAGGTCACCAAGGAATGAGCAGCAAGACAACACTGCCTTTAATAGGCTGAGGCAGACAGACAGGTTGTCAGACAGATTAGACAGGCAGGTTTAAATACACTGCTGCTCCTTCTGACTTGAGTCTTTTCTTAAAAGTACTGGGCGTCTAAAACACCCAGCCCCCCGGAATCCCCGCGCGCGCAGAAGTGGTCAGGCTGTGTAGCTCCACCGACAGCCGGACCTCTCTGAGCCTACTCCGCGGTCGTCCAAACATCCATCCAAAAGGTGAGACAGAGACAGCAATGGGTCCGGTGCACCGACCTCTGAGGAGGTGGCGTAGAAGTGAGAAGTAGAGGGAGTAGGAGAGCTGAAGGGGAGTTGCGAGAGTTGTCACTCGGTGAGCAGCTGCTGGAGGAGGCTCTTCTGCTGGGCCTGGTTGTTCTGGGAGCCCTGCGCTCCGGGGACCTTCTGGGAGGCCGTGGCTCCGATGGAGTCCTGGTTCAGGTAGGAGTCGCTGCCAACCAGGTTCACTGTGCACTGCACGTCCGCAAACACCTGAACCTGCTGCACCTGCAGAAAACAGAAGCAACAATGAGAGACATTTAACGGCTGAAAAATGTCAGTGCTTTCTGGTGAACAAACTATGTAATGTTGTTTTTTTTACCCAAACATATATTCAAGTCTATAATTTCTGTACTGCATTTTACTACTAGATATACTAATAAATCTGTCGTATGCCAATAATATAGGCCATGCTGATGTATTGGTTACCTTTGATTTATTGGAGACTGGGTATCTGCAGGTTTCAAAAACTAAACTTGTAACAACAAATAGACTACTTTCGCTATCAAATTTAAAGAAACAAATCTGCTAAAAACCAGCCAGTCCTTCAGTTACATAAGGTAGCGACAATATGGACAGCAAAAGAAGAAGGTTTTAGTGACTTAATATCCAATTTGTGCTATCATATTGCACATAAATAAAATCCTGTATTAAATTGACAGAAACAGAGAAGTCACAACAATCTAAATTGTGTAACACACCCCACATTACACACAATTATCTTTACTAAACAAGCAATAGATGCCACCACGATGAGGTCATTTCCAATAAAACAGATAAATGCACCTCAAAGTCTGGTGGATTGGAGGGTTAAGTGGATGGATGGACAGAAAACACCAGACAGCAACCCATCAAGACAATCAAAGTCCTGGAGCTTCACAGTCACTAACCTGCTGGTCGCTGCACACTGAACCGACATTACTGAGGTTACTGTTGCTCATGCCAACCGGCTGCCCCATGTGAGGTAATGAGCCGACACTAGCCGAGCCCCCGGCCATGGCGACGGTGATGCTCATGTTGTTGTAAACCCCCTGCTGGCCAAAAGCCGGCCCTGCACTCTGTCCTGACTGACTGAACAGGCTGCAGGAAACAGACAAAAGAAGACGGCATATTACACATGAGGTAGGGCTGAACCATTAAACGTTTTTTATAAATGGAAATTGAGATTTGAAAGAATGCGATTGGCTAATCGTGGAGACCACGATTAATTGAATGTTTGGTGTACCATCCTCTTCCTCTTTTTAATAATAATATTTACTGATAATTTGTTTAAGATAAATGCTGGAATAATGTTACATATCACAGATTGTTTACAGAAATATCCTATTTTCAGTGGGTTTTTCATTTATTTTGGATTCCTTTATTTAACATGATGGTAGACGGTGCAAAATGTAGATGCTGCTATTAAACTGAGGCATATCAGAAATGTCTGTTTACAGTAAAGCACTGATATTTTTTATTAGAATTGTTTTTGTATTATTATAACTTCTGTGATAAATGTTCTGTGTTTGATTGCTCAATGTTCCATGAAAAAAACACTCATTGCTGGCAATTCATAACCATTTTCTCATCCTTGCATAAGAATGAAGAGCATGATGGTGTCTTATGTTATAATGCTCCATGAAATGTTGTATCTGTTACACAGTGAATATTGAACTTTAGCTAAACGTTTTTTTTTCATTTGCGTAGCAAATCCCCAAAGCATTCAGCCCTAAAATGAGGACATGTGAAAGTGTGTCATTTTAACAATCATAATCATTTAATATATAAATTAAAATATAAATGTAATATATATAATGTAATAAAGAAATGTTTTACTTAATGTAATATTTGCATAAGCATTACAACATGGGTTATTATAGTAAACTAAAATAACAGAAAAACTAAAACTAAACAAACTAATTGCCAGGTTAAGAAAAAAATAAACTCATTTTAGTTTTTTTTAGTAATAATATAGCACCACTGGATAAAAGGAGACAGCATGGATTTCCATCAACACTCATTACATTGAACCACAGAAATTGAACGGACTTGACATGAGATGGCGCTGTGCTGTAATTGCTTTACATCTGGACACTGAAGTAGCGCAAAGATTAAAAATTAGAGATCATGGCTATTCTCCAACCATGTATTTTGTATGTATATGTAGCTTCATACTTCTGAGACATTATGCCTGGCCCTAACAAAAACAAACTAATACTACTGTAAAACTAAATATATAAAAACTAAAATCAAACCTTTCTGAAAAACTGAAACTAAACTAAAACTAGCAAACGCACTCTGAAATTCAAAAGTCAACACTAAAACAAAACAAAAACTAATTGAAAATTATGATCTTGGTTACTGTGTACTCTTCCTAACCTGTTGCTGCCCATGCCTGTCTGTTGCCAGCTCTTCATTTCTGGTGACTGGTAGCCAGGGGGCGGGGCCTGCTGAAGCAGAGGACTCTGGGAGGTGGAGCTTTGAGGTGACAACAACGGGCTGGTCGGGCTCATCTCAGACGGGAAAGATGGGTCTTGCTGGCTGATAGCTTTAAAAGACGAAAAGTAGAAAAGTCAAACAAATAACTTTTTTTTTTTTTAGCAAATTATGACAAAAGGTGCAATGCAGGATTATGATAAGACACAACTGGCTATTTGGGCTTGTTTTTAGTAAAACTTCTCTCTATCTTTGCTGCTAAATGGTCATTGCAGGAGAACTTCTTACAATGTTCTAGTTTTATATTATCTTATATACACACAACAAAGTCAAAAGATGAACCCCACCACTGGTGGTCGTCGCAACTGTGAGTGCTGCTCAATAACCGAATAGTGGGTGAATTCATATTATAATGTTGTATAATTAAAGTATAATTATCTACAATAAAGAGTGTTAAAACAAACACATTCATTTGATATGAAAATGGATTCTCGGTCTGTGGTGGAGCCAGTTTGCTTAAACGCACCAGTCCCTCCAAACTGCTGAAACAGGCCCTGCTGCAATGAGGAGTTCACGGTGCTGCTGAACTGGCCCTGCACGCTGCCCATCAGCGCCTGGTTATTCAGGGGAACTCTGCCGGGGAGTTTGTTGTCCAGAGGGCTCCCGCTCATGGGGCCGAATTGACTTGGTGAGGTAGGGGATTTTCCCGTCAACGGGGGGTACCCTTGTGGAAAGTTGAACTGCTGCGGCTGTGGTTGCTGTTGCTGCTGCTGCTGTTGAGGCATTGTTGTGGGACCTTTTGGGACCCTGGCAGTTCCGATGGGCCCTACAGCTCCGGTCGGGGCCCCTGCCATGTTCTGTCTCATCAGCATGACTTTCTGCTGGAAAAGCTGGCGCTGGCGGTGCTGGATGCTGAAGAGTTCCCTCTGTCGCTGGGCCAGCATCTGGGCATTCAGCGGAGGCTGCTGAGAGATATGATGTAAAAAAAAAAAAAAAAGAGCATGTTACAGAGCAAATATTTAAGTTAAAAGGTGCAGTAAGCAATGCTGCACAAAGATTGATATTTGAACTCAACAGCCAAACAAATACAACCCCCCCTTCAGAAGCTCCGCCCCCCAGATTCACAGACCGGTAACTACTGGCCGGTCGGCACATTCACATGCTGCCCCCAATGTGTATTGGATTAACATCACTCACTTACTATACCTTTAATGTACATGTTTCAGAGAGCCACATTTAAATTTAACTGCCTTAAAGCCAACTCCAATGTAACACCAATTTGGCAACAGCGTTAAAGAGGAAAGATGTAACAAGAAAGTAATGCAATACATGCAAACATGTATCTTTAATAATTTAATTGATCTAATGATACAAACAACTAGGTTATTCGAGGTTGTACATTTACAGTACAAAAACTACAACGCTAACTTAGTTGCTTACTGCCTTTAAATTGAGCTATTTTCTCCTTCTAACTGAAACTGCATTAACTGCTTTTTGGCTACTTGGGGCAGCGGAACAAGATGTAAACGCAACATTGAAATCTTTTCAATATTATATATTTTTTTATCTTTCGAGTTGATAGGGAGAACTGTTAGCAAAAAAATAAATAAAAAATCACTGTACATCCAGCAGATCCGGAGCAGCAATCAGCATTCATTTGGAGATGGTTTCTGGCCACCCGATGAATATGAAGTCATAAATATTTACTCTCTTAGCTCTGTTTTTAGGCCCTCATGACTCCTCAGGGAAATATGGGCCTTAGCTACTAAATGCTCCACTTAGTTAATCAGCTGGTCTCTTACTTAAAGCTTTTTTTTTTTTAAAAACAGCTACATGCTGCTGCTGGAATTGACACAAATGACAGCGGTGAATCAAAACAGCAAAATTGCAGCCTGTAAAAACCAAAACAGCAAGCCAATGAAATGTACGTAAACAAATAATTTTGGTAGTCTTTCCGCCTCTGTGGGCAAACAGCAGCGGGAGGTCAGGGTGAGCCGAGCTTCAGTTGCTGCCACCGTGACTCACCTGTGAGGGCATTTGAGGTTGTTGAACCCCTTGACGAATCCCTATGTTCACATGCTGGGTGCCTCCAGGAAACGGATTCATGCCCGCCATCCTGTTCTGGAGCTGAGACAGAGAGGCAAAGAAAGAGACAAAATAAGCAGAGGTCAGACATGATAATAGAGTGAAGGGAAGGCAGGATTTATTAAGAAAGAAGAAATAAACCAGATCATCATTATTGGAGACAGAGAAGAAGACAGCGAGGGAGATGAGTTGAATATTAGTGACGATGAAGGAGAAGAAAGGGGCGAGTTCTGTTGAGAGGTTTTCAACTAAAATTTAGAATCTGAAATCAGAAGATTTGTTAGGATACGGACACAGAAAGTTACAAGTAAATACTTTGTTCTATTAATTACACCTTTGAAACGTTTGTCTTTGATAGTCAGGAGCAAGGAGTAAAGTGTGGATGGTATATGAAAGCACTGAGAGCACATACACTGTGAAAATAACTCAAAAGGTGTTACTTTCTTTCACTCGTTTATGAATTGTAGATTGCTGTTGTAATAGCAGCCCTTGAATAGTGTGAATAAATTACACCTAATAAGAAATATGTCTCACTGCACACTTGTGACTGTACACATTACAGAAATAGTTCACCCTGACAGTGATCACATCCAGCAACATCTTACCGCCCAAGTGGAATATAGTCTGAAATGAAATACAATAATAAAGAAAAACCACCACCTCTGTGTCCTCACCTGCTGTGGGCCCTGCAGCCTCTGCTGCAGCTGCAGGCGCAGTTGGTTGGGTGGCAGCCTGAGCTGAGGGCCAATCCCCTGTGGTCGCGTCATGCCTGGCCTCAGCCCGATGCCCGTCGTCCCGCCTGGGAAAGCTCCCCGGGGGACTCCAAACCCAAGACCCTGTGTCCCCACCACCGTGGCCAGCTCTGGAGGAAACTGAGCTTGTGGAGCTGGTGTAAACTGGGAAAGGTAGGTGGGAAGTTTAGGGTCCATGGAACCTGGCGTGGCAGTGGGCTGCTGGGTTAGGAAGTTTGGGGGCAAAGGTTCAAAACAGCCGCCCTGGGAAGAGACAGACAAAAACAGGATAGAGATATTAATGACGTGTTTTGTTTTTATACATAAAAATGACATCTGAAAACAAGAAAACAACCTTTTGCTACATTCAGATTTTTTTTTTATTATGTTGCTTCAATTTAAATGTGATGTACAGATTGTCTGACTGCCCTCTCCTTCCCTGGCTGTCTCTCTGTTTGTTACAATAAACGAAATGAAGCCGAAGAGCCAGTGACATACACATTCTATACTGTTTACTATGTTTACTATTTATTCTCTTTACTTATATTTATTTGTTTATCTTTTTTGCCCTATCCCTTGCTGCTGTAACATTTCCCCGTTGTGGGATTAATAAGGAATTTTGAACAGGTTATATTCTGAGGCTAAGATAAAGTTGGAAATATGTGGTTAGAACAGCAGAACTGGAGTCAAGCTGTGTAAAAACACCTCCTGTTTAACTTGAAAGCAGTCCAGCAGGGCTTTTGCCAAATGCAGCTTAATGATGATTCACCGATCTTAAAATTAAATATGTAGAGCCTTTCCTAACTACTCACTACACTCTTTATACATTGTGCATATCCACTGCCCAGCTCTCTTAAGTATTACAATCTTTGGTAACACTTTACTTGAAGGTAAAGTGACATGACACTGTCATGAACACATGACACTGTCATGACACATGAACCCTAACCCTAACTTCACATGACAAAAACCGAATGACACTGTCTGACAGAAGTGTTATGTCATACACGTTTATGACTTGTTTATAATGTTTATGACACGTTTATGACAGTGTCATAGATACCTTCAAGTAATGTGTAACCCAATCTTTTAATCACACACTTACCTGCACCAGTTTGTCAATACCCAGAGCCTTATCCAGCTCGGCCAGTTCACTCTCATCAGTCCCACTGAGGAAGGAGACGAGCTGCTCTAACAGAGCTTTCTCATCGTTCCGGCCCTCGGGTGTGGTCGGTGGGCCCAGCACTTCATCCAGCGAACATGGCACACACTGCCTGCTCACACAGAGAAACGCTGCACATTATCATCTGCAACACACTGGAGTGTCAGGGGGTATTATCCCACAACTTCAGAGTAGAAAAATGATAGTTAAATGACAATATATTGAGTATTGAGTAGGGCTGGGTATCGTTAAATAAAAATAATCGATACCGGTACATATATCAATACCGTGACTTTGATACAGGTTCCTTAACGATACTTTTTTCGAAACCAATTTTATTAAACAAAAATAAATTACAACATTACGGCACAAATCTTTTAATTTATTTTTCAGCTCCTACTATGAGAGCCTCGTCTTTGTGCGTAACGTAGATATGTTCCTGCCTGTCTCTACGACGTGTAACGTTAAACAGCCAATCAGCAGCATTATTAGATCTTAGAGATGAGATGAGATTTACTCCTTAGGTATTGAAATTGTGTATTGAATGACAAGGCATTTTTCGATACTCAATACTTGAGAGGCAATTCGGTCGGTGCCTAAAATGTATTGAATTCGGTACCCAGCCCTAGTATTGAGAGTACAGCAATGCTTACTCTTGCGGTGATGCCAAGGGAGCTTGTAAAGGTGTTCCAAGACCATCCAAGGACAAGGTGTCAGACAGAGCCAGAGGCTGGAACTGGGAGTCTCCCACGTCCATCTTAGATAGGCCTTCAAAACACATTTTAACACCGTTTTAAAATTACAATTAACACTGAAGAAAAATAAATACATTGACACTGAATTTGGACTCAAACTAATTTGATTCAACAATATAATTTAAGTCATGCACAGTATGCACACTTTGCTATATTCAGTGGTGTAATGTAACTAAGTACATTTACTTAAGTACTGTACTTGTACTTAAGTACAAATTTGAGGTACTTTACTTGAGTCTTTTCTTTTTATTCTACTTTCTACTTTTACTCCACTACATTTATCTGACAGCTTTTGTTACTTTGCAAATGAAGATTTTTGCACACAACAAACATGTAGTTTATAAAATACGATGTTTTATTAGAAATTAATCTACCCAACAATGTATAGGCCTACAAGTGAAGCTGAAATGATTAGACGACTTCAAAGTTATACAGATCTTTCGGGATTGAGTACTTTTACTTTTAATACATTTTCCTGATGATACTTACATACTTTTACTTAAGTAATATTTTCAATGCAGGACTTATACTTGTAACATAGTATTTTTTACAGTGTGGTATTAGTACTTTCACTTAAATAAAGGATCGAAATACTTCCACCACTGACTATATTTAAACAAAAATTTAACATAATCTCAAAATCTTTTGATGCCGATTTTGTACCTCAATTCATTGATGCAGCATTGTGCTGCTCTATTCTACAGCATACTGCAAAGCTATATCACTTTTGAGCTCATACATGTAACAAAATACAGTCTCACCACACCCAATAGTGATATTGAGTATGGTCATTATGTAAGAGTATTGAAACTTTTAACCTATAGAGGTCAGCTCAACAATGCTTTACTGCTACAGAAGATTTAGTGTTGAGTTACCACAAAACAGGGTTCACACGGTCGTCATGAGATCATTTTACCGGGACATCTTAAGCACTAACTGCAACCGTTAAGGTGTGTGTATTATGTTTTCTAGCATACCAGTGCTTGAACTGAATGGGTTAATGTCTGCCTCTTTAAAGGGGCTGCTGTCCTGGGGGGTCTGGAAGATGTCTCCCTGTCCCTGGTTCTGTGTCTGGTTTGGAGTGGGGGGACTGCAGAAATCAAAGGATGACTGACTCTGGAGGCTGCAGCCGGAGGTCAGGCCACCATCAGCGTTTCCTGTGAAACAAACACGAGCGCATAGAAACTCATTTAAAAACAACCTAATGCACAAACCTTTACCGTTTTAATAATGATACACAGACTCAAGACTGTTAGACTTCAGTGTTAAACTTGTTTGGTTCCATGTGGTCTGGTGATGCTGCAATGCCTCCCAAAAGCCACCAGGGGGCACACAGACTAACAATGTGTAAGTGAATAAATAAATGAATGAATAATTAAATAAATAGAGAGAGCTTTGGATCAGACTACTATACTGGATACTACCAATGATAATAATAATAATAATAATAATAATAATAATAATAATAATAATAATAATAATAATAAAAAAGAATTATTTAAGAAAAACTAAGTTTTTTTATACATGAAAATTGTTAATTACAGACACTAAAAAAATTAAACTATGTTTTTTTTTTTTTTTTACAAACACTCAGCAGTTTGATTTACATATATACATCCCCCCCGCCGCTAGGTTGAAACTATACCTCTGTTCAGAGTGCCGGGAGGCTCTCTCTTCACATTGGCGTTGCGGGGAGTGCCTGCCTCGCCGGGCTGGAGCTGAGTGGGTGACTGCAGTTTGAGCTGGGGGGAAGGGGAGTGGCGCTTGGGTGACGGCGATTGCAACTGGGAAAGGGACTGCGGCTGGGACAGGGGGGACTGGAGCTGAGGAAGTGGGGACTGGAGCTGAGGCAGGGAGGACTGGAGCTGAGCTGGGGGCTGCGAGGCTGGAGAGTGGAGTTGGGGGCCTCCTCCAGGAGTTGTTGAATCCTCGCTGCCGTGTTTGACCTCACCCGGGCCTCTCAGGCCAGGCAGCAGCTGGGTGAGAGGGTCCATGTCAACAGGGCCAACAGAGATCTGAGGGCATGAAATGGAGAGTGGAGCAGAAACAAACGAAAAAAGGGATAGAGATGAGAAAAAAGACAGAATGGAAGAACGAACGATTTAATGGTGTGAAATAGTAATATATTTAAGAATAATGGGCGGCAGAAAGAGGGGGCAGCCGATCAGTGACAGAGAGATGGGGAGAGACAAAAGGTCAAAGGCCAGTGAGCTTCAAAGGCTGCAGCTGGTAGCTGAGCCTGCGATGGAGACAAAGTCCAAGAAAATAAACATTCAACGTGATTTACAATGGCTGTAAGGAAACTGCCAATGCCGGAGCAAAGCTCAATAGAGCAAAATTCAAGTGCTTAATTGTATTCTTTCTCACAGAGCGCCGGTGTGCATTTGAAAGCAACAGTGTCAGCCCTGAAGGAGGACGCTCATTTAAATTATTAGGCCATTAAACAGGCATGTGATTGGCAAAGATCCAAAATGAAGGAAAATATATGGCGCATCCGCACTCACGCCACGCACAAAATACCACCACGCCCTGATCATAAACCACTCTCATTTATCAAATTGTTCTTTTGTGCATTTAACTGGTTGAACTTGCGAGAAGCAATCCTCCTACCTCACTAGCACTGAACAGAGGGCTAAATATTAGGCTTTTTTGTGGAGGGTAACTTCAACAAAATGTGAAGGTTTTGGACTTAAAACTATGAAATTTCACATCATTTTGGACCATTATTATTACAATTATAGATAACGGCCCAAAATGTTGTACTGCTTTTGCAGGATGTGAACACTATCAATAAGTTCCAGCACCCTTGCCGTGCCTATAGGCCGTATAATGGCAGGGAAAACCCTGCCAGGCGGTTTCTTAAAAGCCTTGAATCATCCGTCGCTCAGAACAACTGCAGCTGAAGTTGAGCGATTATCAACAGTTTTTAGATTTCCCCACAGGGGTCTTTGTTATGGGCGTGTGCTGGGCTGTACTATCAAAACAATCCGATTGGCTGGAGAGTTTGATAGTTCGCGGATAGAAGCCATCGCTCTCTCAGTTTTTTTTAGTTTTTTTTTTTTTACACCATCACAAATAAGAATGAATATCAGGTAGGAAGTAATAGTTTATGTGCGGATTAGTTATGTTTACTGTACAATTAGCCTTGTCTACATGACTATTGCAAACACAAGCTTATTGTACCAGGATAATTGTTCAAATACTAGGACTAGTTTGAGTTATTACAGATCACCGCTACATTGACAGCAACTGTACCGTGGAGTCACGGCTGTCCCTGCGGCTGTCCCTGCGATTCTCCCTGCGACTCTCCCTGCGGCTGTCTCTGCAGTTCTCTCCGACGGGGGTTGATTTGGGGCTGATGCAAGCCGTGCTGCTGCAAACTCCTGCAGGTTTGGATGCACCTCCTGCTGCAACGGTAGAGCCCGTACAGGCTGCTCCCTCCATGCTGGCTCTCTTCTCCACTTTTACCCTAACCGTCTGCAGGGTGAGAGCAGATGGAGGTGGAAGGTCCCCCAGGTCCTTTAAAAACAAATTACATTTCCATTAGTATTTTCCATGGCATCTTGGCTCAAGAGAACAAATAATAGGGAGTTTACATTGCGGATTGCAATGCTTGTGTATTATTTATTAGGGATATACATAATGATTCACAGTGATCATGGTCAAGTTTTGTGCCATGAAAAGATTTTCATAATAAAAAAAAAAAAAACTCAAATAAACACTGATACATTTGTGGATTTCTTAATAATAAAAGAAAGTAACAAGTGCTAAATACATACAAATGAAATGCATCAAAAACTAAAGGAATGTAAAGGGCCTGTTTAATGGTCACCTTTTCGTCTGTGTCCAGGAGAAAACGGAGTAGTTGATGGTCCTGTGGCTCTTTGGAGCTGGACTTGGGAGGTGACGCCTTAACAGCTGGACTGGCAGGCAACTCCCTCTTGATCTCAACATCCTGTTTGTTTAGTCCTTCCTCGGTGGTGGTGGAGCCGTCGTTGGGACTGGTGTCCTGGAGGAGCCGGTGCAGGATCTTATGCCGCTCCGTTAAGGTGCTGTGAGAGGCAGGGCACTGAGGGACAGGAGGAGGGTTTGGTGGAAGAGGTGATGAGGTGCAGTGGATTCTGTTGTCGTTGGATTCAACTCCCATCCCATTGCTATCCAGGAGCTGATTGAGTCTGGGGTTACCCAGCTGTGAGGCAGAAGGAAGGGGGGCTTTAACAGAGTCCTCTCCCCGTCCTTCTCCTCCGTCTGGCGGTTTCGCAGATGGAGGCCGAGTGGAGGAGCCGGTGGGTGTACTGGCTTGTCTCTGTAGGACAGGAGAGGACAGGGAGAAGGACCCCGTTGACCCACCGCTGGCGCCGCTACTACTATCGCCGCCAGACTGCTGCCTGCTGAGGCTGCCTCCACTACTCTGCTCCCCTGCTGGGGAATGGAGGCCTGGTGTGGAAGGAGAGAAGGGGTTCCCCGGTACCCGAGGGCTTCCCCCTAACCCAGGACTGGCCCGTGGCATCCTGGGTGACATAAAAGAGGTAGGGGTGGCTGTGAGTGGGCTGCTCAAAGGAGAGGGGCTGTTGACCTGCTGGGGAAAGGTCCGATTGGGCGTCAGGTAGCCTGTGGGTGTGGCTGGATTATGTCCGTGTGGGGAGGTGTTGGTGTTGTTGGGGTGAAGGCCCGAGGGGGTGAGGCCGGCGCCTTGGGTCCAGTTGCTGCTGGGAGGAAGGGAAGGGGAGCGGGAGGGAGTTTGGGCAAGGCTGCCAAGGGTCGGAAGGCTGGGGTTAGTGTTTTCCTGAGAGCTAGAAGTGTTGTGTTCCCTGGAAGAAAAAAGGAGGAAAATGAAAAAAAGATGACTGACAACCTGAGGAGACCATGTCATTCTGAGCAGAAAGTTTGGAATGATCGTACCTGTCAATAGTGTGAATGCCCATAATGAAGGGCTGTACATCAGGGTTGGGGGGGCAGCAGAACTTGCAGCGGGTTTGAGCGCTGAGCGGGGTGCCGTCACTTAACGCAAAATGGTACAACGGGCTGATAGCGGTGCCATGGGTCATCACTGATGGGGATACCAACACACACACACACACACACACACACACACACACACACACACACACACACACACACACACACACACACACACACACACACACACACACACACACACACACACACACACACACACACACACACAGCGCAAGAAAAAAAGAGGAAAACACAGGGTTCAGACTTTGGTCTCATCTCTTGTTTGTTTCCTTTCCCAGATTTATCCAGGCTTATAGAGCTTATAGACTCCCCAAAAGGCCTAAATGATACTTTTGCATTAAGGTGTTTGCAGCAGCTGCAAGTGATTTCAGTGTTGGGATAATGCAATACTGGTCTGTCCCTTAAACCTAATTAGGGCTGCAACTAACGATAACTTTCATTGTCAATTAATCTGTGTGTCATTTTCTCGATAATCTATTAGTTGTAAAATGTCAGAAAATGGTGAAAAATGTCAATCAGTGTTTTCCAAGTCCAAGATGACATCCTCAAAATGTCTTTGTTTTGTCCACAACTCAAAGATATTCTGCTTACTGTCACAGAGGAGTGAAGAAACTAGAACGTATTCACATTTAAGAAGCTGGAATCAGAGGTTTTTTCTATAAAAACAAAATGACTCAAACCGATTCATCGATTTTCTGAATAGTTTGCAATAAATGTAATGGTTGACAACTAATCGATTCATCTTAGCCGCTCTAAACCTTATAACTATATGCATTTATTTTATACATGGTAATTATGTTTTTATTCTCTCACAATCACCTTGTAATACAGACAAAATAGTTGAAACAGCTTACCTAGACTAGGTAATTTTTCCAGCAATAAAGAGAGACAAACGAATGTGTCGGAAAAGATGATAGTCCTTCGATGCTTCTCCAAGGCTCTACCACACTGCTCAACTTTGGTTTGGGTTAACTGGATCCATATCTGACATGATGTCAACATGTACAAACTTTTGAAAACTGGATTATGACATCAACTTCTAGACTTCTAGATATCAGATCGATTTCAAGATGTGGTGGACAGATTGATGATACTGTCCTGGTGGATTATGACTGTACTGAAAGAATTGGTCGAATAATCTGTTACTTAATAGACACATTTAAAATGTTCTGTTACGGTGTTTATTGTTTATTGTTATTAATGTTCAATTAGTTTTTTTGTTTACGTATACACCAAATACCAACGCAAATTCCACGTAAGTGGTAACTAACTGTGGCAGTAAACTAGGGCTGTCTCTAACGATTATTTTTGTCATCGATTAATCCAACGATTTATTTTGCAAATTACTCTAAAGATTTTTGAACTGAACTTCATCACTGGAGTAATATGCAGTTAAGATAATCACTGGCAAATGTATTTTTGTCTGTCTCTGTCAATTATGATCCCCTTTCTTCTGCTTGCCTTTACAATGTTTACACATCTCCTGCCCATATGAAAAGTTATTGAAATGTAGTATACAATTCAATCTATTTAATGTAGGGCTGCACGATATGACGAAAATATCCCCCGCGATTTGGATATTGCGCTAGTCCATGCTGCGATTTCTATAAAAGTAACTGCGATTAATTGTGCAGCCCTATTTTAATGGTATGGAAGTAGTGCTGAACGTGTGGTAACCCTGACACAGCTGGCCGAGAGCGTGTCAATGAAGTTGAACTTTCTGGAAGTTGAACAATCAATCGCGGCTACTCACCCTCATGCAGCAGCTTCTTGGCGTGGGAGGGCTCTTTGCCCTGTGGCTGAAAGAAAGCGTAGATACACTTCCTGACCAGGTCCTCCCAGCCAGGCCGGCCTGTCGCCCGCAAAGCACTAGTTTCTATGGAGATGATCTTCCCTGGAGGAGAGCACCCACCACACACACACACACACACACACACACACACACACACACACACACACACACACACACACACACACACACACACAGTCAGTCAGTCAGTCAGTCAGTCAGTCAGTCAGTCAGTCAGTCAGATTTCAACATCTGCAGTAGCCTCCATACACGAAAAAGTTGTTTTTTGAGTTGGAACTTTTCCTAAAATGCTCTTAAGTCCAGCTTTTTTTTTCTCTAACTAAATTCTTTTACAACTTTTCAGTCCAACTGGACATAAATACATATTATTGATATAACATGATAAAAGAAATGTTTAAAGTATGATAAGAGTATCTGTAAATTATGCGACTTTCCTGTAATGTACAGATATGGAGTATACCTCTCAAAAGTCCATTGTATTCCAGGATTCCTGACTATATATTATACCTGTGAGTATGTGTGTGTGTGTGTGTGTGTGTGTGTGTGTGTGTGTGTGTGTGTGTGTGTGTTACCTGTAGGGTCCTGCTTCGTAATGAAAGACTCAGTGCTCAAAGGCTGGGCGCGAGGTATCCGACAGGCAATACAGATCAGGCAGCTCTGTAGGTCTGAAGAAAGAAAGGAAATGTGTGTGAGTTTGTGTGTGTGTGTGTCGGGTACTGTAAGCCACAGAAAACCAAAGGTATTGGGGACAAAGGGAAACAAAAAAGGGAAAAAATAGATGTGCCTGTCAAAACTGCCATGGAAAGATATATTTATATTTTTCTAATATCCCTCTCAGATACACGCATTTGGTAAGAAATACATGACAACCTGTCAAAACTCAAAAATCTGATCATCATTTTGGCTTCTCTGTATAAATGACAAGTTGTAACAGCCGATCAAAGCTTGGAAATGTGTCAAGTGAGCTGTCAATCGTAACTCTGATGCAAACAACAAATGTTGGGACTTAAAATCGACACAAAAAATAGAAAGACGTAGGTTTAAGGGTTAACTAACCCTAACCCTGTGAGTACAATTCTACAATCCACAAGAGCCAGTTCTTATCAAAATGACTAAAAGCAGCAGCAGTTCAACAGCACAGTAAATCTGAAATGCATCACTCAGTTTTATCAAGGCCATTGTACCAACGACTCCAAGAAAATATAAAAATGTCCTGCAAGAATCTGGTCACTGTCCAACTGGTCAGACAGTGGAAGCTGTGATAGTGGAACATTGCAACATCGTTTGAACACTATTCAAAACTTTTACTCAGTAAAAAGATGGAAAAAAAGAAAAGCACGCACTTCGCTCCTGCTATAGCATCACCATTTGTTAAAGAATAATAAATGGTGAGAGATTTTCCTTTTTTTTCCCCCCAAGTATGCAATAATTTCCACCGCACCGGCACAGAAGAATAGTTGGATGTGCGCATTGTGTCTTCAAAACGTTTACTCATTCACTCATTATTTTTGAACTATTTATCACCCTCTGAAAGTATACTCGTGCGTCATCTGCTACAAAAACAAGTGTCATAAGAAGTTGTGTCTTTTGTGGTGTAAGTATACAGCATTTATACCACAAATTTAATAAAAAAATAAGAAGAAAGGCGTTCACAGAAATAAAGACTAAATAAAGGTGAACAAACTTTATAGATACATTGTATTTTAACCAGATTTCCTTGTATAAATCTTCTGTATTGATATTGGTTTTAACAACTGTACAATCTATTGACTGAGTGCAGTCGTGTGTGTGTGTGTGTGTGTGTGTGTGTGTGTGTGTGTGTGTGTGTGTGTGTGTGTGTGTGTGTGTGTTTGCACGTACCATCTCCCTCCTCCTGCATGGTTCGTGGTTGGGACACGGTGAAACACTGCATGATCTCATATTGCTGCCGAGCCTCCGGATTTTCGGAGTCCATCTCGTCCGGTGGCCTTTTCAGCATGCGACAGTTGAAGGTGTGGCTGTTCCTTCTGCCAAGTTCCTGTGGCCACGGCACGCCGTTTACTGGACAGAGAGGAACATAAACACAGAGTTTCGTATTGATGAGTACAATTAACTGTAGTTATTGAGATGTTAAAGGCACCCTGTGGATGTGGATTATGTTTTTATTAGCCGGTCGCTGTTTATTTTCGTCCTGCAATACGCATCCCTGCCAGAGGCGTTATTATGGATCCCACGTAACTTCTAGGCAAGTCCCGCCCTACGAAGCAGCTCGATTGGTTGGGTTTAGGCACTGACCTCGAGTGGTTAGGGTTAGGCTAGCCGGTTGGTCAGGGGATAGGACCTGAACAAATCGGGTTACGTTACCTTGCGTAAGCATGCACACCTGGCCAATAGTAGTGTGTGAATGCTATTGAAGGGCGGGTCTTGCCTAGAAGTTGCGTGGGTTCCATATTAACGCCTGCCAGAGGTTTCACACTATTCCACTGACTTACTAGCGGCAGTAATGCGCCAACACACGCAGCCGTGTGCCGGCAAAGGCAGGAAGGAAGAAAAAAAGGTTTTGTAAATGTTTTATGAGTTAGGATAAGGACGTTTTTTAAACGTACAATAAAACTAATCAATGTGATACCTTGATATAAATCAAGCTGACACGGCCGCGGTCAACTCAAATGATAGGTGTTTTGTTATACAAGGTATTTTTTGTTAGATTATGTTTTGGGCATTTCTGCCTTTTATGGATAGGACAGCTATGAAAGGGGGATAGAGAGGGGAAAGACATGCAGGAAATCGTCAGAGGTTGGACTCGAACCCTGGACCTTCTGCGTCGAGGCATAAACCTCTATATATGTGCGTCTGCTCTACCAACTGAGCTAACCAGTTAACCGTGAGCCCCGTAGACATGGCTGCTTCTTTGCTATTTTTGTAACATTTCTTAGATTAAGCTTTTGTTTCTTTCCCTTTATTTAAAATAGTAAACCTGTTAAAGTGCTCATATTTTGCCAATTTTCAGGTTCATAATTGTATTTAGAGGTTGTACCAGAATAGGTTTATGTGGTTTAATTTTCAGAAAACACCATATTTTTGTTGTACTGCACATTGCTGCAGCTCCTCTTTTCACCCTGTGTGTTGAGCTCTCTGTTTTAGCTACAGAGTGAGACATCTCACTTCTGTTCCATCTTTGTTGGGAGTCGCACATGCGCAGTAAGTACTGCTAGCTTGTCAGTTGCAGAGTATGAGGAGTGCCATGCTAGCAGCTAGGCGAGCATTATAACGTGTGTTACAAAGTGACCACGTTTGTCTCTGAAGTAAAGGCTGGACTACAATAGAGCTGTTTGGAGCAGTTTGTGAACAGTGTTTTCTGTTGGAGTTCGTAAGTCCCTTTGGGGGGGACTTTGGGCTTTTTCACTTTGTAAACCTATAATGTGCACAAAAAGATATATAACACAATAAAGGAAAGGGAAAAAGCCAAACAGCATAATATGAGCACTTTAAAAAAATAATAATAATAATGTTTGCAATAGTATCTTTGACAGCTCTGTTAGCACAGCAACAGTCCTGGGGCCCGTTTCACCAAATTTGCAGGATGAGATCATTTCTAGGGCCGCCTCTTTGTCGATTGATCTGTCAATTTGGTCTTAGTTTACTACGATTTCTCTGGTCGATTTTTTTAATTTCCAAGAAACCTTTAAGCAAATCACTGGTAAACACAAGATTTAAAGTGGTGCTTTTGCAGAAACTCAGTTTTACAGATCTGTTGTTTAAATCCACTAATCGATAGTCCGACAAAATCACGTTTGTTAGTCGACTAAGAATTTCTGTAGCAGTAGTGAGAACAAAGCTGTTAAAAAAAAAACGTTTTTCATCCTCAAAATAACAATCAGTTTGCACTAGTATCTTTGACAGCTCTGTTCACACAACAACAGTCCTGGGGCCCGTTTCACCAAGTTTGCAGCAAGAGATAATTTCACCTTGCGCTCATTGTGAACATATATGAGCATACTTGCAATCCATGCACAAGCACACGAAAACCCTGAAGGAGTTGCAAATGTATCTGCAATTTGTGAGAGACAACAAATTGTGAAATGTGGCGCTGCCACCATTTGGGATCTGCGTCTAAATAATGCTCAAAAATCGCTTTATTGAATCGGGCACCTGATTTCTAGTGTTGCACTTTCAAGCAAGCCAAATCCAAATGTCCTCTTGGCTCGTTTCAAATGTTTTTTCAAGGTTGCTGGAAGATGCCCATGTTGTTGAGTGAGTAATCAGTCCTGGCTCAAAATTAATGCAGCAGACATTTGCAGCTGCTACACACCATATTAAGAAAAGGGTATTTTCTTTATTTTGCCCAGTTGTCACATTTGTTTTTCGTTTTCTTTTTTGGGTTCAGTTTATAAAACAAAGCACCCTAAAATCTCACCTACAAGACCCTCCTCTAAGGGACTGTTCGTTATTTATTTCAGGGGCCACCGGAGGAGTTTTGGGATCTTTAATCAAAAAAGGCCTGACCCTCCCTTCACCAGCCCTCCGCAACAACGTATTGATGCATGACATACAGATAACCATTGTTATTTTACAGCCATGACATACAGTGAGGAAAATAAGTATTTGAACACCTGTCTATCAGCTAGAATTCTGACCCTCAAAGACCTGTTAGTCTGCCTTTAAATGTCCACCTCCACTCCATTTATTATCCTAAATTAGATGCACATGTTTGAGGTCGTTAGCTGCATAAAGACACCTGTCCACCCCATACAATCAGTAAGAATCCAACTACTAACATGGCCAAGACCAAAGAGCTGTCCAAAGACACTAGAGTCAAAATGGTACACCTCCACAAGGCTGGAAAGGGCTACGGGGAAATTGCCAAGCAGCTTGGTGAAAAAAGGTCCACTGTTGGAGCAATCATTAGAAAATGGAAGAAGCCAAACATGACTGTCAATCTCCCTCGGACTGGGGCTCCATGCAAGATCTCACCTCGTGGGGTCTCAATGATCCTAAGAAAGGTGAGAAATCAGCCCAGGACTACACGGGAGGAGCTGGTCAATGACCTGAAAAGAGCTGGGACCACCGTTTCCAAGGTTACTGTTGGTAATACACTAAGACGTCATGGTTTGAAATCATGCATGGCACGGAAGGTTCCCCTGCTTAAACCAGCACATGTCAAGGCCCGTCTTAAGTTTGCCAATGACCATTTGGATGATCCAGAGGAGTCATGGGAGAAAGTCATGTGGTCAGATGAGACCAAAATAGAACTTTTTGGTCATAATTCCACTAACCGTGTTTGGAGGAAGAAGAATGATGAGTACCATCCCAAGAACACCATCCCTACTGTGAAGCATGGGGGTGGTAGCATCATGCTTTGGGGGTGTTTTTCTGCACATGGGACAGGTCGACTGCATTGTATTAAGGAGAGCATGACCGGGGCCATGTATTGCGAGATTTTGGGGAACAACCTCCTTCCCTCAGTTAGAGCATTGAAGATGGGTCGAGGCTGGGTCTTCCAACATGACAATGACCCGAAGCACACAGCCAGGATAACCAAGGAGTGGCTCTGTAAGAAGCATATCAAGGTTCTGGCGTGGCCTAGCCAGTCTCCAGACCTAAACCCAATAGAGAATCTTTGGAGGGAGCTCAAACTCCGTGTTTCTCAGCGACAGCCCAGAAACCTGACTGATCTAGAGAAGATCTGTGTGGAGGAGTGGGCCAAACTCCCTCCTGCAGTGTGTGCAAACCTGGTGAAAAACTACAGGAAACGTTTGACCTCTGTAATTGCAAACAAAGGCTATTGTACCAAATATTAACATTAATTTTCTCAGGTGTTCAAATACTTATTTGCAGCTGTATCATACAAATAAATAGTTAAAAAAATCATACATTGTGATTTCTGGATTTTTTTTTTAGATTATGTCTCTCACAGTGGACATGCACCTACGATGACAATTTCAGACCCCTCCATGATTTCCAAGTGGGAGAACCTGCAAAATAGCAGGGTGTTCAAATACTTATTTTCCTCACTGTACGTGAGTTAACCTCTGCATTCTCATCTTACGCATCCCACTCCTCTGTTATGGTGTGGTTGGCCACCATTTCAGTAGATTTACTCACTAACATTGTTGTGGAAACACAATAAGCATGGGAACTAAATGCACACTTCCTGCATTACTTCAAATACTAAGTTACTCATCTAGTAAACTAGTATTCACATGAAATAAAACAATAAAACATTGAGACCATTCAGCAAAGCACACTGGGTAATAACAAATTCAACACTGGTTGCTATGGACTCGTCACTTGGCTTCCTCAGTCATTGTATATTTTAGCACATAGGTAAAGCTGCCAAAGCTGAACATTATCCAAAACTCCATTTCTCAGACGAGCGTCAATTTGGGAGCTTGCATGCTACCACTCCTTTCTTCTCAAATGCCTTGAAAAGGCTG
>CM042332.1:27098277-27218277 GCA_023566125.1 Zingel zingel | reverse complement strand
AACGCAGCGCAGATGTACCCAGTGGAAAATAGGGGTAAGGGCTTTGAGATTTTAATATATTTGACAGTATCCAGCATGTATAGGCATTGTGATGCATGCATGTACATGCAACATTGCCATAGTCCAGCACAGACATAAAGGTGGCAGCAACAAGTGTCATTCTGGCCTCGAAGGAAAAGCAAGACCACAAAATAATGTGATGGCGCAGTGTATATGACACATGCCCTTGATGTGGGAGACCCAGGTTCGATTCCCACTGTGATGCATCAACCAATGTGTCCCACTTGTGGCCAATGTGGCCACTTAGCCCATAGTTGCTCCAGAGGCGTTGGATAAAAGCGTCAGCTAAATGACATGTAATGTAATAACAATTTCAAATTAATTGGAAAAAAAGAAATCGTTGCAGCCCTGATCTTGACTTCATGATGCTGTTTAAGGTCAACTAAAATTAAAAAAATTAAAGATTAAAACATTTGAATTTCTGATTACAAGCGTTTCTTTTTCAAACAGGTGGTTTAAATGATCAGTGTCAGAGTTGGGCAATGTGGAAGTAACATCACAATGTGCTGTTAAAGTGCAGAGGATTTTCACCCAGCTGCCTCTAATTTGTTTCCGTTATGTGTAAACAAGAAAGTTTAGCCGTAAGTCATTGACACAAAATATATAAAAAAAGCAACTTAAATCTGCCTTTAACTCAAACCTCTTCAGACTTTATGCACATCCTTGTGCTTATTCTCCAGTTTCATTACTATACTTTCAAACTGACGAGTTACAGCAAAATATGTGGTAAACATGAAGGAAAAAAAAAGGAATGTGTGTATATGTGAGTTTGTGTGTGAGACGACAACAGCAAAAGTAGGTCAGTGCATTGGCCGGCCAGAACACAGGCGTGGTGACCAAGTGAGGGAGGGGTGAGGAGGGGGAGGACGCTGCTGTGTGAATGCGCAGGTCAGTGGCTGTGTGCAGTTGCTGTAGAAATGCTCGCTAGGCTGTTACATCACCTTACATCAGCTACTGGGCTTTATAGACTCGCACACAGTACACTGACTACATTCATTCCTTCACCACTACATGATCTACCATAAACCCTGACCTAAAAGCACTTTGAGATTTGTTTTAAATGTAAAGTGCCGATCCGATTTGAAAAAATATTGAATATCTGCCGATACCGAGTCCTGATCCGATACTTGTATTTGCTCAGATAATAGAGCTGCACACCGTTTTTTTTGTTTACAAAAATAACTAAGTAAAGAAAGTAACTCAAATATGTCTTAAGCTTAACAAGTCTTTTCTCTCAACACCAAAACAGTTCTCTTTAGGATCCCACCCCCAACCAAAGCATTAACAGTTTCATATTCCCCACTGGACAACGAAAACTAAACTTAGTGACTCGTCTTGCTCTTAATAGTCCATCTTTGATTTTCTTCTTGTGTTTACCGATGTCGGCTCCAGGGAATGGCGGCCTGAAAGCCTGGTTTCCTGGTGGAATCAAGGAAGAAGTGTGGAGGATTGGAGTAATCCGCTTCTGTAAAACAGATGACTAAGAAAGACAGACTTTTGTACTCGTTGCCAAGGGCTGGCAAGCTATGAGACACTCTCTGAACAGACACTGGTGAGTGGCCGTGCACCATGTTGGTTTGAAAGTGCCGGCATCCAGGCAGTCTGGCAACTGGCTCAGGGCGTGTGAGTAAAGCTGCAGACACATTGACCAGACGGCCGACCGTTGGCAGAAAAGGCAGTTGGACTGATCAGTGTCCCCGAGTTGGTCAATAAAGTGCCTCGGAACACACCAAAGCGACGAGACGTGATATGTCTCCATAACAGCAGGTGGCGCTAATCTGTATTGTCGCCCAAAAATGAAAACCGGCAGCTGATTGGACGAACGCATCACGTGGGTCTGGTTTCTCCAGAAATTCAAAGCCAGACTGTCATGGCGGCTTGTTCAGAATACGATCTTATATTGTACTAAAATAGTTCACCGAAACGGGTTTCTGAAAACATTTTAAGCGAGAAATGGCCGTGCAGTTGCTGAATCTGTCTTCATTTCAGATCGCCAAAGGTCAGTTTTCGTCAGATTTTGAGAGACTCTAGTCACGCTCATTCCGCTCCCCGTTTCCGGGTTAGCACTCTACCAATCAGATAGATCATTTGAGTCCGACTGCCGGCAGTGCCTGCAGCGCCGATTATACATGTCAAATCGGCCAAAATGAAGGCCGACGGTCCCTCGGACGGACGACGGCACGGAACACACTCGAGTCACTGACCTCGCCAGACTGTCCGACGGCCGATTATCGGCTCTTTGTGTCCGGGCCTTAAAGGCAGCGGCCACTACAAGCTGATCAGAGTAAGGTAATCGGGGTGAATGCCGATCCCCCATACTGTAATCGGGACATCCCTAATTATTATTATTAAAACTTTAATGCTAAATCATATTCTAAACTCTGCAATAGCCTTTTAGAGATCCAGAAGATTTGTGTCGTCACCCCCAGTTGGAGGAAGTATTCAGATCCTTTACTTAAGTAAAAGTAGTAATACCACACTGTAAAAATACTCCGTTACAAGGAAAAGTCCTGCATTGAAAATGTTACTTAAGTAAAAGAATGCAAGTATAATAATAAGTCTAAAGAAAATATTCTTAGTAAGTAATAATAAAAGTAATAAAAGCAGATACATGTCCCATGTGACTGTTATACTATTATTTATTAAATCATTAGATAATTATTACTCATTAATGTAAAAGCTGGATTTTACGGTTGTAGGTGGAGCTCATTTTGAACTATTAAAAGGGATACTTTGCCGACTTTTTCCAATTTCATTTCACTGCATTTATTTATACCGCACAATAGATCCCATTTCTCAGCAAATATTATATACATTATTGTTTACACTGTTGTATATATTATAGTATTCATATTTTTCACGTTTCATATCTCTATTTCTTCATATATTGATGCTATACATTTAAGTATATCATATAGCACGTGTTTTTATTTCATTTTTACATACAACCCCCCCGGGGTTCAATAAAGTATTTTTGATTGATTAACTGATTGATTTAAACCAGCTCTGAAGTCATGGCAGTGTGGGCAGATGAACGCCGTGTGGCTTTCCTCCGTGGTGCTGCTCTCCGCGGAGCACCAGCTGACACTCCTTGCTGTTTTGTATTCTTCCAATATCAAGTTGTGTCCCTTAAATTCCCAAATGTCTGCAGCCCCTTATTGCCTGGGGATGTAATGGTAACGTTTGTGTTGTCGCTAACAGAACAAAGAACACGTGGCTGGGTCTTTACCTTTGCCCTGATGTGTCACATGGTGAGCCCTTCCTCTTGCGTGACTCTGGCGTGGCAGGGTCCAGGGGGTTTTCCCCTACTGCACTCATTTTCAGCTTTAACTGACCTGCGGAGGAGAAACACAACGTAAAGCAAAGAAAGGGTAACAGGTAATACTGCAGTTCTCCCCCAAAACTTAAAAACAAAACAATTGTAAACAGGGCTGGGTATCGTTTCAAAATGTTGGATACCGGTACCGATACCGTGACTTCAATACTGGTTCCTGAACGCTACTTTTTCCAATACCAACTTTGTAAAATCCCTTTTAACAAAAAGAAATTAGAACAGTTCAAATTAAGGACAAAATCTTTTTATTTATTTTTCAGCTCCTACTACGTGAGCCCTGTGCGTAACGTGGAGTTTTTCGTGCCTGCCTCTTCGATGTGTAATGTTAGAGAGCCAATCAAAAACATTATTATATCTTGGTAGAAGCATGCTGCATGCTTATTGGCTCACTGACTCTGATTAAAATTTGGTATTGAATGGCGAGGCATTTTTCGATACTAAAGAGGCAATTCTAAAATTGCCTAAATTGCCTAAAAAGTATCGAATTCAGTACCCAGCCCTAATTGTAAAGTGGCTTGCGCGACTTTGCCTACACTCAACGCGTAACGTATAAGGACCGTTATCGGAGTGTATGTGCCGCGGAATGTATGTTTAAAATGGCTATACCTGCTCTGCACACACGGCGTAGGATTGTGTGAGTCACAGGCGAGACAGAGGGCTTTCCCTCTGGGATTGTTGTTTCTTCAGTTTTTGGAGCCGGCACAGCACTGGGAAAACGTTATCAGAGGATGAAGGTGAGGGAAACAAGAAACAGAAAACCCTCAAAATGAAAGTGCCATATGCTCATTCACAGTCATTAAGTCGTTTCCTGTATATTGGTAGTTTAATTTAAAAGAAATATAGACACTTAATGATCCAATTCTGTGTAAAAAGGGACACACCTCGCGTAAACTATATAAATAGAAGAGCTATGTCCTATTTTTACGCTTGTAGAGCGGATCTCCGCGGAGCATATGCACCACTACGCGCTGCTCTCGTGCCCGGTGTTGCCAGTTTCATTGATTATAGTGAAAGCGTAGTGTTGGAACATCCGCTCCGCCTACGTTACCCGTGCAATGTAGCTGGCCTAAGTTAAAATGAATTGAACTTTTAAGGCGAGGAATGAGAAGTGAATTGCCTGTATGTGTGAAAACAGCTTAATCTGCCGCATCCGTTTTTTAAATTTTTTAAAAATATATAGCATAATTATATAATTTTGTCAATCTTTCGGGGGAGGGGGGTCAAAACAATGGTAGGGGAAACACTGAAGTAACATATGGTAAATTCCAGTCCAGTCTGTGCAGCTCTGCAACAAACCATCCCCTGGCGCTTATTCCACTCTATTAGTCATTTGTCCATGCTGCAGTTTGTGGTAAATATAGTTGTGGATTTGCATTTGCATATAAGGAAAAGCCTCCCTAATACTTTGTCTTTTAGGTTTCCAACATTTTGTATCAGTCTCCCTTAATGGACTTGTGCCTGTTCATCTGCAAAGTCTACAGCCTGCACCTCTCTCGCTGCATCGGGAGGGAAGCCATGGCAACAGAAAACGCAGCAACATTTGATAAAGCACAACGTGTATAGAGCATACCTGCTAACACTCCCGTTTTTCCCAGGTTTCTCCTGTTTTTTTTGGCCCTATCTCCCGGACCCCTCCCGGTTTGTTATTTCTCTCGGGAAACTCCCGTAATTTTCATGGCCCAAACTCCTGTATAAATAATCGGACCAATATGTTTGTCTAATGTTGACCAGATCTTGTATGAAACGAATCCCTATTCACACAATCCACACACCATATAAAATTTTCAACCTGTTTGTCACCTCAACTTGGCAACCTATAACCCAGTTGCGCAGTTGATCTCTGCGCATCTTCGCGGAAAGTTCAGACCCGAAAGCGAGCCGATAAAAAAGGCAGGTGAAGGCGGCGTTCCCGCAAAGAAATCGAAATATAGCTGTAAATTTCAACAGTGTTGGACGCAACAATTTACATGCATCTTACCTAGTCATATCGACAACCTCCACGCTTTTTGTAAGGTGTGTCGCATTGATTTTAATGTAGCGCACGGCGGGAAAAATGACATTACCCAGCACATTAAAACACAGCGGCACCATCGCGCACACAGGCGATTTCATCCTTCATCACGAAAGCACAGACAGAGGCAGAAAACGTGATGCAAACTGAACTCAGTACCCCCCACCACAACATCCCGAATTTTGAAAACCAAATGTTGGCAGGTATAGTAAAGAGAGATAGTTAAAAGGCTTCCTGCATGATCCATTAGGCCAAATATTAAAGTTAGAAGTTAAAACCCTTTATATGGCAAAGGATGTGAATCTCTGTCATGTTTAGCCAACGGTAGAGACAAACAGGGTTCATTATTTTAGATTAATTTAGATTTTCAGAGAGATTAATAAAAATATAAAAATCCTTTTGATTTATTCTTGGGAATCTGTAAAACCACATCACTGTATCTAAATAATCCCCACACAAAGGGTTTTACATCCATGGGTAAACCGCAAAAAACAAGCAGCCATTATCACAGAGTTGGGTGCTGCCGCAGGGCCACGCTGCTCATAGGACTCTAATCCTTCCTGAGTAGCCTTTGTGTACATTTCACCTCAAACCACCCCGCTCTCCTCCTCGGCCCTCCTTATGCTGCCAACACGCAGCACTTAACAAAAGCGCCATCCACCACAGTGAGAAATGACAACCATCCTCCACATCAAAATACATATTAGCCTAGTTTTTGAGAGACTGAGTTCAGCATGTGCTTAAATAAGAGCTGAAACTGGAGCTGTAAGTACAGTAAAGTCAAATAATCACCTGTTATCACGTGTCAGTAAAATACCTTGATGCTGACGCCAAAACCATGTTTCTTTCGACAAATTACTTTGCAGAATGTATGATCAAGTGGTGCGTTATCAATTAATTGGGCAATTATTTTCTTTAATAAGGGATTCATTGTTCACATAACATTTTAGAAAATAGCAAAAACTTATCGCAAATTCCCTAAAGCACAAGTTGAAACATTCAAATGTCTTGTTTTGTCCGACAAGTTTATTTATACCAGCCAGTATAAATTGCAACAGAGAATTACTGCCATATCTACTCCAAATAAATGACTTAAAACGTACAACATGTACTAATTCTCTGGCGCTACGGATCTCTTAATCAAAACAATAACAAAAGACGCAGTTTGGTGACATGGTGAAGTAGCGTAGAATCATGGGAGCCGTCTTCACCACCATTACCGTATTATTTGACCGGGAGACAAATTATCCACAAAAGTCTCCTCCTCTCCAAAACAAACGGACCAGGTGATTAAACTGGTAAAACACTTCATAAAGCAGTTTTGCATTAAAAAAATCTGTTTCTCTGAGGCTGTTTTGGCTCATTGGTGGAGGGGTCGCGAGCCAAACAGATCCACACGTCCGATTACTAAAATCCTTCATCCGGTTAAATTATATAGTTTAAAAACGACCAAGATCTAAAAAGTGCATTGTAGAAGTGCGGCTTAAAGCTGGATAAAAAGTCAATTTATGACAGCTTCTGGCAAACAACAAGGGGGATTTGACGCAATTGACAGGCGACCAGATGTAACGTAACGGACACCTTGAACATTGTTGGAAACAGTTGGGAGAATGTAAGTACGCAAATCGCTCAACAAAATATATAAGAAGTCTAGTCGTCTTTTAGGCGTTTAATGCGGAAATGTTGCATTTTATATCTTTAAAACAGTTTATTTTCTGTCCTTGGAGTAATCTTTTCAGCTCTAATGTGAAGTGGCAGCCTTTGTAAACAGAGGAGAGAGGCTATATGTTTCCAGAATGACCTTGTCAACAAAATGCTGTTCATTTATGATGTTGACGAGTCTAAATTATGCCAATTATGTATTTCTGGCAATAAGTACTGTATCAGGCAGGTACAAATAATTGATGGAAAAGAGCACAAGATACAGTACTTATAATACCATAACGTACCAGGCAGCACCTACTGCATTTGCTGCGCTCTGACCTTCTATTTATAAATTCCAACAGATGTCAAAAACATGCTCTAGCTGTGTGTCCATGTGAAAACATGCCTAACAATCCATTTTCCTATAAGCAATGAGGGAGACCTGACTGAATGGTCGATAAGCTCCTCGGCCGTGCACAACAAGCCATCAACAGCCATCATCATACCCCCGTTTCCACACCATTGTGATTATTTTTCCTCCAACCTGGTAAGTGTTTATGTTTAAGTCATTACACTTGGTAGCCACCTTTGCTTCCACATCCCAGCAATGTTATACTAGAAAAGGCAACATCTAGAACATGCTTGATTGGGGTGAACTTGATGAACTTTTTAACTACAGTCCACTACATTGAAACAGTCAGGATGAAGCAACACTTTGACCTCTTAATCTAAGGTTTTCTGGTAAAAAGAAAATACAGATTCAAATTGATTCTTTTTACAGTGATGTAACAGTTTGGCTGCCCTTTTACCACATTCACACTTAAGTTGCGTTCACAATGCCGGCGTTTTGCGCAAATTGGGCTGCAAGAATACATACAAAGTCAGAGATTGGATGGGAAAGGAGCTTTCGTGGTGAAAAGTAAGCGAGGAAGTTGAAATGATGTGTCTGGTGTTGTGTTGAGGGAGCAGTCACAATGTTAGCATAGCCCTGATCGATCCAAACTCCATTCAGAAAACATTTTTAAAAGTTGTTTGCTTGTCATCTTGCGGACAGACCTGACAAAGTATGAATTCAGACTTTTTTACAAATTGGCATCATGATGTTGATGTTGTTATTTGGATATATATATATATATATATATATATATATATATATATATATATATATATATATATATATATATATATATAATTATAATAATATATATATTATTTTTAAATGTGTTTATTGCACTCAAAACACAGCAAAATCTGTACCACAAGTAGAGAAGGCAGTCAAATTCACAGCGCTTGTTTGCTCATCTGGATGATGTTATATAATCCAGACACGACACCGTTTGATTTTCTGACGTATCTGGGATTTCCACAACAGTAATAGTGGTCATTTCGGCCATGTTGATGACAGAAAGAAACATTGTTGGTGCCTACAGCACTACATTGGCGGGTAACGCGATTAAACACAAATGATTCCAATATGATCCCGAAATCCAACTCACATAAGTAACGCGACACAAATGTAGGCAGCCGGTCAGAACACACCATTACAGTACTCCATTCATGTGTCTTGGATCGGATTGGGCAGCTATCTGATCTCTGTAAATGCATCCAAGAAGCTTTTCTGAGCATCCAAGCCAGATGTTGAAACGGTGTAAATTACTCCAACCATAGTGCAACTAAATTAGTTTCCATTTCTGTGGCTGAAAATAGCCATTTTTTCCTCATTAAACAGCAAGGGAAAAAACGGCCCCAGCGATTATTTCACATACAATCAAAATGAGACGACAAGTGCAAGTAGGGTTCAACTTCATAAATTAAGAATTATATTTGTCTGCATAGTTTGCTTGCAACTGCTTTCCTACTGTATAATAACTTCACAGATACATTTTCTCTCCAAATTTACTGTCAACCCTATTATTGCCATTCACTTATGACATCTCATTCAATCAATGCCTCAGCACTTTTGGGTTACACTTTACTAGATAGACTTTACACTAATAGACATTATAAACAAGTCAAACGTTTATGACATAACACTTCTTTTTAGTGTCATTCAGTTTTTGTCATGACAAGATATGGTTAGGGTTAGGGTTCATGTGTCATGACTGTGTTCATTACAGTGCCATGTCACGCTTACGTAGATACCTTCAAAATAAATTGTTAGCCACTTTTGTCTGTAGTTGTAGGTGTTTCCTTGTTATTTAAATGGATTAATTTACACCTCAATTCTGAAGAGCAGAAACATCATTTAACGCTGAACTATTAACTGTCTACACCCCAGCTGCATCATATCTCAGCTGTTATCTTAAAGTTCCAAGAAGCGCTTCGATAAAAGCTAAAATAGGTACAGGGGAGTAAGGCTGAAACATCATTTCAGAAAGATTTAGTTTTCAAACATCAGTTACTCGGTTTTCCAGATACACAAATGCACCATTTCACCATAACTGAAAATGTACTGTACACATGCCCGGATTATCCATAAGGGCACTTGGGCCAGTGCCCGGGGGCACCAACCATTCACAACCATATTGCTTTAGCAATATTTTCCGTAAATTGTTATATTATTTACTTGAAATTGTTGAAAGACCATACATTACTAGTTTATGAACACTAATTTCACAATAATAATAATAATAATAATAATAATAATAATAATAATAATAATAATACATTATAAATAAATCAATATTACATGACCACTATCACTCCCCTCCCTAATCTGTCAGAGTTGAGTTGGTCCACAAGTACGCGCAAATGTATCATTTGGGGGAAGGAGGAGTTCAACAATAATCAAAAGTGGCCAGTTTAAGCCCCCCAAAAATGTTATCATAATGATGAATGTAAAATATTAACGGTTATAAAAATGATAAGTGGTTGGCTTTCTTGATTCAATGTAATTGGCAAGCAAAGAAAAACATTTTTTACACAACCCCCCTTTCAGGGCCCGTGAAATAAAGTCGGAAAAATACATATTTGACCGACCCACAATTCTGCAATATATTGTATTGATTTTGGCTTTTTGAATTGAGACATTTGAATATAGTGCTCAATGCTCACATTCCTACATGTATGTAGTTGGCTAAGTTAGTAAATTATATTTGAGAAATCCCCTTGATTATGTCTGATATTTTTGGCAGGGGGAAAGCAAGTGTTGGTTTCTCTTTGCATAATGAAAATGCTTTGTTTTTTGTTAGTGTTTTTGGGTTGTCTGCTGGGCTGATATACTGATGTGTATTGATTTTGACATTTTGAATTGAGTGCTGTGCTTTTTGAATTCGATATTTTGAACTGAGACATTTGAATATAGTGCTCACTGCTCATATGCCTACATGTATGTAGTTGGACAAGTTAGTAAATCACATTTGAGAAATCCCCTTGATTATGTCTGATATTTTTGCCAGGAGGACAGCACGGGTAAAGGGGGTGGGGAGGGGGTTTTGAGGTATATCACCACATTGTCTTAATACGGGCCTGACCGTACACTAAGCTTTTTCGTCATGGGTTCAAGGTGTTGAAGTGTCTGATGACTGGCTGAAACTCTGACCTAACTTTTCTCGTCTCTACACTGTGATAAAGAGCTGCCAACAGTTAAAACAAGACGTTTACCATCAGGATTAAAGGGTATTGTGTTTATGCTTCCAGCTACATTCATTCATTCGTGGCAGTCTGTAAATAATTCGGCGTACAGTATTTGTTACCATCTGCCTGCGATCTCTTAAACAACACGGCCACTGTGAGGGGCCCTGCAGTTTCCTGCTCTGCTCCATTCGTCGCTGTGGCAAGCTAATGTTCAACACATGAAATAAACATAAAATGCTAAACACAAATGGGTCTCTAATGTGAAGGCGGCAATAGATCTTTACTGTTAAACCTCGTTGGGAAGTGCTGACAATAAAGTTAAACAAACGTATAACACTATGCAGGAGCTATGAAGTTAAGGAGTTACGTTTTGGTTTATGAGGAAAAGAAATATACAGGTAGGATGGTTAGACAAAACTATTTATAGTTATGAAAACAGGTGATGTCTTTTCCAGTAAGTACCTGTCTTACCAACATGCAGAGGGCAGCACAAAAGTATCATGGACCCTGATCTCTACTCCAGTTATCATGCATGAGGAATTACAGTAGCAGTAATAAACTAAGGCTATGGTAAATTGAACTACACTTAAGTAACAAGACACCATTATTTATTGCAAGGGACCAGATACCAGAATAGCAACATAAATGAAACAAATAAACCTTCTTGTCTTTTTTACCATGCTTTAAAGACAAAAGTCGCTAACTTACATGCATTAAATCTAAACGACCACTCCATTTGGTCGTCATCAGTACACCACGACATTTCAGGATTTTGAGCTGCAGAAAAGAGGTCTCACTTTACTTCAAATCTTTCTTTGTTTTACCCACTGCAGCTTTAAATGCATTTTTAAAAAAAATGCCAACATCGTCTTGTTACACAATTGACACCCAGTAAAGTGTGAACTTTCACACATGCATGAACAAATAGTCAGCAACACATACATATACACAAACCAACAGGAGTCCTTACAGACAAATGTTGATAAAATATTCAAGCGTGTCTTCTCTATTACTACTTCAGGAGTAATAGAGGAGACCTTCTGAGTTCAGTGGTACAAATTTGAATCTACTGACTAATAAATGTCAGTGATGAAAATGTCAGTTTAAATTATCCACTTTCACTTTCTTTTTTTCATCCACACACACACACACTTACTTAGGAACTTTCTACAGTAAGATTCATACATTTTCTTTTTCTCTCAGGCTAAAGCTAACAGCATTCATCTCTGCATAGATGATGCAGAGATTAATATAAAGTAGTACAGTAACAAATGACGCTTAATAAACATCTCTGCTGCTAAATTGATGCCCTTAACTGATCCTTTTGAATGACCGTTCAAAAGCTACGCACGTAAACCCACAGCAGTATTTTCAAGACAGACGACAGCTTTCACAGCTTGCGCTTATTATAACGTCCGGCCTACGTTACAAGTGACTAATTAGAAGTGTTACAGCTGCATTGTGAGCCTCAGCTCAGTCACACCTTCACACATACCGGCCTGAGCAAAAAATAAGGAATAGAAATGCGCAGAAGAAAAACAAGTCTAATCCACACACACCTGTAGATCAGGTCAGCCTCCTGCACCTTCTGACCTCACCCCCCCTTCTTTATGTGACGTACGGTGGAGCATCGAGCCTTCGCTTGTCAAAGAGGAGGAAGAAAAAGCAGCAGTGACAGCGCAGCGGAGCCAGACCACTGAGAAACACAGCCCAATGCCTCCGCGGGCTCTCCATAACAACCGCCTGCCGGCTATATATCTTTAGGTGTGTCTTTTTTTTTTTCCTCTCTCTCTCTCAAAAGCTATCTCCTCCTTCGGTTTCTCATTCCACAAGCTGTACTGATACACACATGTGAATACACTCTCTCACACACACACACACACACACACACACACACACACACACACACACACACACACACACACACACACACACACACACACACACACACACACACACACACACACACACACACACACACACACACACACACACACACACACACACACACACACACACACACACAACAATGGCAGGGGAGGGGTGGGGAGGAAGAGACCACCATGTAGGGAGTAAAGGATGTGGATAACAAGGAGAGGGATGAAAGAATAAATGTAGGGGAAAAGAAAGCAAGACTGACCCAAACTAACATTAATTATCCTTATTAGTGTATCTAATGTACATACAAACTTTCCATTTTCATTATTAGGGCTTCTTTAAGTTTGAATAGCAAGCAATATGAGGATTTCTAGAGCTCCACTTCTCTTTATATCTTGGTCTTGATGGACAATAAAAAAGTAAAAAAAATTGTTTGGTAAAATGTCTCAAAAACCTATACATTTTTACGACTTTCTCATTCTTCAATATGGCGTTCAAACTCATACATATACTAGGAATGTCATGAGTAGTGGGAACCCTTGAGTGCGCAGTATTCACTGTTTAAATAAACAGATAAAGGTTAACACGATATATCATTACAGTAGCAATATAAAAATATATGAACATTTATAAAAAGCAATCAACAAGGAAACCATTATTAAATGTTTATTTTAGACTCATTGTCACCTGACAGATTTTTTTGTCTTCTTAATTTGTGAGTAACTCCTTTGTTGTATCCTGCCGTGGAATGTGTTACATAATGTTTTCCAGAAAAACAAAATATTGATTACCATTGGTTGCAGTTTGGCTGCCCTTTCACCCCCATTTAATATGGGAATTTAATTTGATATTTAATGCTGTACTTGCAAATATAATGGGAGTAACGCATCAAACGTAACAAAAGCAAAATGAGAATTATTTTCCATACGAGATTACTACACTAGCGTGACCACCCCTCTCTGCTGCACAGAGTTGGTACAGCCCATGAGAAGCCGCTCAGTCACTGTTGCTAAGGCCCACCCTCTTGAATATAGGACATGACCAAGAGAATGTACACATCTTCGGTCCATCGGGGCTACAGTGCAGGAGACCAATCACAAAAATTAAATAATCAAAAAATGCACCATGGCGCATTTTCTTCGCTTTTACTTATCTTTTTTAAATTGTATATATTACTTATCTTTTTTTATCTTTATTTGTATACTTATGTTTTGTATTAAACTTGTTGTACGTGTCCTTATTGCACTGTGGGTCAGAGAGAGACAGAAAACTTATTTTTAATTGCTTTGTATGTCTGGCACATATTGCAGAAGTGACAATAAAGTTGACTTGACTTGTAACATTTTCAAAGCACTTCTTATGCATGGCATCTCAACTCTCTCACTCACACCAACAGTATTTTCAGGCAGGCTGTCAATCACTTCAATTGTTCTACATCTGCCTCACCTCAACGTGTCTATGTTATTGTTTTTGTTATTATTGTTGTGTATTAATACAGTCAGAGTAAACTGATCTGAAAGTCTGCATGCAATAACAAAAGAGAAAAGCAAGCATGATCAGGAGGAACTAACACTTTCATTATCGATTCATCTGTTATTTTCTTGATTCATCTATTAGTCTTATATGAAATAGTGAAAACTTCCATCACAATAAGGGCTACAACTAACTATTATTTCAATTATCGATTAATCTGCTGATTAGCTTATCGATCAACTGACTTAGTTTGATAGTTTGATCTATAAAATGTCTGAAAATAATAATAAGAATGCTTTTGTAGTCCGACAAACAATCTAAAATCCAAAGAAATTCAATTTTCTATAATATAAGGCTTGGAAAAGCAGCAAGTTCTCACGTTTAGGAGACTAAAACATGCAAATATTTGGGATTTTTACTAGAAACATGACTTTCAAGATTAAATAATAATCAAAAGTTGCCTGAATCCAGGGTGTCATCTTAATCATGTCCCAAATATAATTCCAAATATAAATCAATTCACTATCTCCGAAAAACAAACAAAAAAACAGTGATTATTCACATTTAAAAAGTTGGAAACTTTGGATTTTTTGGGGGCATTTGTGCTTTAGAAAATGATTAATTTATCAAAATGTATTCTTTTTCTGTCGGATGACAAATCTTTTCAGCTCTGAACATAATGTTCTCTGTTAATGGATTACCTCTCAGAGAAATGCTCATACTTTGACATTAATAGGAACCAACAGCAGAGTGGAAAAGGTTCTGAACGCTGCAGGACATAACTGAAAATGTTTAAGGGTAATGTACATATACATGATTTGTAAACATGCAAAAACACTGGTGTGGTCCTTTAAGAGTTCCTGCTTCTCAACTGAAAGCCCTGTCATGTCCCAGTCCATTGTTTGCACCCAGATCCAGGATGTTTACCAAGAGTAAGAAATAACCTTGGAATACAAACTGCATAACACACACTGTTACAGTGAGCCAGACTCCTTTGTGTATAGAATACGTACATAAAGCAGAGTGTGGTGGTGATTTACAGCCAGTGTACTGCTGCCCATAGCCACGTTCTCATGTTTATAACAATGGGGGCAGAAAAGTGAGCTCTATGGTGAGATACAAGAAATGCTCCTTATAAATTATGCAATATAACCCAAATGTAAAATATATATATTAATCCATCGAAGGGGAATTGTACCTCGTCTGTCTTCTGTGCACACAGAATTGGTTTTACTTCTAATGATCTATAAATATATCAGTATAAATATGAATATGTTTTAAATAACATGCGTGTATGAAGTAATCGGTTAAGGCAGGCATATCCGCCTTCTTCAGTGCGTGCGCGCGTGTGTGTGTGTGTGTCATTGCTCACCTAATTTTTTTTCATGGAGAATTTTCAATAGCAAACACGTTCACTGCCAGACTGATAATTCCACATGTATATTCAGCATTTATTGAACTGCACTGGTCTCTGTGTAATTTAAAGTGCGAGTGAGGGTGTGTGTGTCCTCATTTCAACTCGTGAAACGCTACGGGGGTGTAGAGTCAGACATGCTGGGATGCATGCAGCCGGTTTTTGGGGCCACAAGTCTCTGAGTGCACAGCGCAGGGGAATAATGCATAAAGGCCAGTGAGAGAGGTATTATCTTTCTTCTCTCTATCTCTTTTAACCGTCAATTTAGCCTGAACTAAGCGGCCTTCTTCAAAATTAAACTGACAGATTATTCATTCTTTAATGAGACCGTTTCAAATTCAGCCAATTATGCACCCGGTTTTGCGTACTGAATGAAAAACCTTTCTTACGTCCAATTATTTTCACACAGAGCTTTCTTTATATAGTTTTTGTATCATGACAATTGATAGGGTTCAACGTTTTATCATCTTTTTTTACTGTAGATCTTAACAAAACTTTAAAGCCAAAATAATGGCCAACAGTGAAACACAAAGCCAAGCCAAGAAAACTAGTCTTTACAAATGCAAAACTCTCTGCATTTACACCCTAAAATGAATACAACCAAACAGTTATTATGCCATTTCAACTCTGATGGCACTGACTTTTGTGGCACTACTCACCCTTTACTTGCTACTGGTCTGTTTCAAATTCATCCCTTTTAGGGATCCCTTTCAAGTTATTATGGAAATACTTGAAAAAAAGTAAGACTGAAACCCCCGTATACAGGGTGGATATTATGATCTCCAATGCATAGTGATGGGTGCGCTCCTTAGCTCGCTATTAGCAACTGCTGCTGAAACAATTAAGCCATTAACTGATTAGTTGATCCACAGAAAATGAATCTTCATCAACTCTGATAATTTGTCAAAAATATATATATATATATATATATATATATATATATATATTGCTGGTTTAAGCCTCTCAAATGTGAATACTTGCTGCTCTTCTCTTTTATTTCAATGTAAATTAAATATGTTTGTGTTTTGGATTGTTGATCTTAAGAAAAACAAGACATTTGTTGGTGCTATGTATTATTTTTCACACTCACGTCACATGCAGACTAGAAGATTAATCGACAAAGTAATTGACAGAATTGTATTTTACATTACGAAACCCATCCAAGCACATGATGCGTGTGTGCACATTAATGGCTCACTTTCAGATCGATACAGCAGAAATAACCAGCTCCTGGGTCTTGCTTTACTTCTCTGAATATTAAATATTGACCTCTGTTCACCTCTAGCACATCCTACACACATGGCCTTAAGCCCTTAGTGAGAAGCTTAGTACACACGCTAAAATAAAGACTAAATTGTAAGAACATTCTAGCAATATTTAGTGAGGATGCGTGTTGAATAAAATTCACACTAGGCTGTGAGCTGCAACACTGTATACTAAGGTGAATATATACACATGTAGATATGTATGTTTTCTTTTTTGGGGTATGTGAGTATATACATACGTTGCAAATTGTAAAGAATGTTTTTAAGCTATATGCTATAAATATGAATCCATTCATGATGATTATTAAGGATAAAAAATGAGGCATGTTAGTTCATATTTGAACTCAAATGCCAAACAAATACCGTAATGTCCGCCGAAACGACCGGCAGCTCGTGGTGCTCTGTACCCGGCTCAAAGTCACCTATTTTCGGGTAACTGAACCACCAACTATCGCTTATACAATGGAGGTCTGTAGCCGGCGTCACGAAGCTCTGGAGCAGCTTAAACAACTAGCAACTGACGCTGGTGCGTCATGGAGCTTGTAGCCAGCTGGCTTCACGCGACCTTCCGACCACCCTGATGATTGGCTGGAATAGTGTTTTCTGGCTCTTGCGCACCTGTTTGTTTGTTTTGCGCTTACACAGCCAGGGCTGTGTAAGAACACCGGATTTTTTTTGTTGCAGCAAACGCATAACAGAGAGCTAGGTGACTGTGAGGAGATATTCTCTGAATTTGACAAAATGTATTGGATTAACATCGCTTACTATACCTTTATCATTGTGTTTTTGTTCTTTTAGCTTTTATTGTATTATTTTGTACACGTTACAAGCCTTCATTCATTCACCTGTCTTAAAGTGAGCCATACTTGACTTACTTGATCTAGGGCTCCAGTGAGTGAGTCATGTGTTGGCTGTGGTTGGCCTTGTCCAGGGCTCAGAGCAAAGATAAAGGGAGGAAAGGGAGACTGGAGCAATCAGTGGTGGGCAAACAGCTTGGAGTGGAGGTGATGGAGCGGTGGTGATGGTGGGGTTATAGCACCACGGCTGCTCCGTCACATGGCACCACCCCGGGTGCAGGAAGAAGCCTGTTGGCCTCTGACTGGGAAAAGAGAACACAAAACAGAACAATGTTAGTATGCGTCGCGATGGAGTACGTTTTTTTTTTTTTCTTCCTGACATCGTATACATTATGCTGTTAAGAGTTAATTTGTCATGGAAGTTACCAAAAATCATCACACCAGAAAACACCATTTTATTAATATAAGTGAACGTGTTCTAAAATGTTGCGGATCAAGTGATGCCGTACTTTCAGTAGTCAAAATTGATCCCTGTAAAAGTGACGGTAAAAACTAAGAACCCTCACTTGCTCACTGTGTTGGTGACTGCAGACTCTCAAATTCTTTTTTTCATATCGTTTACACCGTCCTTAAAACATTTTTTTAACCTGATAGGGCTAGGCAATATGACAAAACAATACAATCCCATGCTTTGGGTCAAGTTACAATTTTCATAAAAACAAAATGACTAAAACACGATTGAAACTAGGGCTGGGCATCGCAGATGAAGGTCCCGATTCGATTACCTTTTCGATTCATTATCAATTAGGTTAAAGAAATTTCAGTTACAATATCAACTTTGCTTGAATATAAAAGAGAGAGATTCTCAGGGAACAAGCAACCCTGAAATCTTTTTTTATAATGCATCAGGTTAATGTTTAAATTACATTGAGATATATATATATATATATATATATATATATATATATATATATATATATATATATATATATATATATATATATATATATATATATATACACACACACACACACATATTCATTAGATTGAAAACCCACCTCTACTCACGACTATAGCCAACCATAACACACCCGTCCTTCACTTAGTGTCTTACCTCCTGGTTTTGTATTGTTTGTTATTACTGCTTTAATGCTGTTCAATTGTTTTGTTGCTGTCTGTTATTTCTGTGTCCTTTAATTGTAAAGTGCACTGAGACCATACCTAATGGTTATTTTACATTTTAAATACATTTGATTGATTGATTAATTGATTAAGAGTTGACCCCAAAAAAGTTAGTTTAAAAGATTGATTTCTGGATTGTATTAATCAATATCAAATCAATCAACGATCTCTCTTAATTGGAGAATCAATTATTTCAAGCCGTGGTTGAAACATATTTTATTAGAACTTCTTCGTATTTCATTCTCACAAATATGTGCACGTTATCCCACACCGTCAGTGCTTAGATGCTTTAACTAAGAAGAGCACAGACATCTACTTTAACAATGAGTTTCAGCACACGGAGCAGAAAAGTCTGCACACGGATTCATATGCTCCTGATGTTTGTGTTTCTTGACAAGACATCCGCCTGATATCCACAGACAGCTGGCTTGTTAGCCACCCAGCAGGTAGGGACAGACTGAACACAGTACGATCTACACACTGTTCTGTCAACTTCCGTGGCTTCACCTCTCATAATCATACCGCCTCGTCAACAAGCACCAACCGAGAACTAGCATCAGACTATTGTCTCATATAGTACTCATATTATGCTCATTTTCAGGTTCATAATTGTATTTAGAGGTTATATCAGAATAGGTTTACATGGTTTAAATTTTCAAAAAACACCATATTTTTGTTGTACTGCACATTGCTGCAGCTCCTCTTTTCACCCAGTGTGTTGAGCTCTCTGTTTTAGCTACAGAGTGAGACCTCTCACTGCTGTTCCATCTTTGTTGGGAGTCGCACATGCGCAGTAGCTAGGTAAGGACCACTAGCCAGTCAGAAGCAGAGTATGAGGGCGTGCCCTGACAGTACCTAGGTAAGGACCACTAGCCAGTCAGAAGCAGAGTATGAGGGCGTGCCCTGACAGTACCTAGGTAAGGACTACTAGCCAGTCAGAAGCAGAGTATGAGGGCGTGCCCTGACAGTACCTAGGTGAGGACTACTAGCCAGTCAGAAGCAGAGTATGAGGGCGTGCCCTGACAGTACCTAGGTAAGGACTACTAGCCAGTCAGAAGCAGAGTATGAGGGCGTGCCCTGACAGTACCTAGGTAAGGACTACTAGCCAGTCAGAAGCAGAGTATGAGGGCGTGCCCTGACAGTACCTAGGTAAGGACTACTAGCCAGTCAGAAGCAGAGTATGAGGGCGTGCCCTGACAGTAGCTAGGTAAGGACTACTAGCCAGTCAGAAGCAGAGGCGTGCCACGCTAGCAGCTAGGCGAGCATTATAACGTGTGTTACAAAGTGACCACGTTTGTCTCTGAAGTAAAGGCTGGACTACAATAGAGCTGTTTGGAGCAGTTTGTGAACAGTGTTTTCTGTTGGAGATGGTAAGTCCCTTTGGGGTGGACTTTGGGCTTTTTCACTTTGTAAACCTATAACATGCACAAAAAAGATATATAACACAATAAAGGAAAGGGGAAAAGCCCAAAAGCATAATATGAGCACTTTAAAGTCTGTCCCTCTCATAGATTGATTGAATCAATTCAGTTAGCCACCTGGAGTTGGGAGACCTCTGAGGCCCTGTTTACACGAATACGCTCGTGGGTGAAAACAACAAAATATTTTATCAGATGTGCCTTTTGTTTAGACGGCGACGGCATTTTTGGGGCTTAAAAACGTAAAAAAGTGAAACCACCCTCCACAGTGGAAATCTTAAAAACGCTCCACCGTCGTGTTCCCGTCTAAAGGGTAAAAACACACTGTGCGAGTGTGTGTGTATGTGCCGTGTGTGTGTGCGTCTCTGTCCAGACAAAATTGTCATCTTTTGTTGTTCTGTTCGTGCTACCAGGGAGAGGAGAGAGGAGAGATAGAGAGAGGAGGAGAGGTAGACAAGTAGAAGGAAGGTTCTACACAGGCACGCAGACTTGGTGGATCGCATTTCACACACTTTTGCATCACCATATCCACGCAGATTTCCCCCCAATAACTCGGAATAAAAAGTGAGAACGCAACGCCACTTTTGCATTTTCTCTTCAGATCGTTTTCGTCTAAACATAGCCTGAGTCAAAACAGTCCAGTAAACTGTTGCAGATGCGCATACGGTTTGTCGTGACTTCATATACCTAATGGAACCAGCTCTGTTACTTTTTGTGCACATTGTAATAACTTGAGTTTAACTAATACCATTTCCTGCATTTCTACATAATAATTTTAGGGACTATGGTTATACTATGGTTATATATTATTAAATCCAGAAAACAATTAAGTTGATCATAATGATAAATTCTTCCAGAAAGAATAGTACTAAACTATGTAAGTAAGTAAAGTTTATTTATATAGCACATTTCACAGATAAAAAAAAAAAATCACAAAGTGCTTCACAATAAAATGTAATACAGTACAACAAATTTAAATACAAGAAAATTAAATACAAAAAGAAAACATAAACCATAAGAAACCCTTGACTAACTAAAAGCCTGCTTGAACAGCAGAGTTTTCAGTTGCTTTTTTAAATATTCAACAGAATTCACACAGTGCAGAAAGGGAGGCAAAGAATTCCTCAGCCTAGGCGCCACTGCCTGGAAAGATCGGTCCCTTCTAGTTTTAAAATGAGTGCGAGGAACCACTAATAGCCTCTGACCTAACGACCTCAGACTCCGGGTGGGAGTGTGAAGCTGAATCAAGTCAGATATGTAGATAGGAACTTGACCATGCAGGGCTCTACAAGTAAGGACCAGGATTTTAAATTGAATTCTATACTGGACTGGTAACCAGTGGAGTGCTGCTAAAACAGGCGTGATGTGTGCTCTTTTGTTAATGTGAGTTAAAAGCCTTGCAGCAGAGTTCTGAAAAGCCTGGAGACGGTAAAGCTCCTTCTTACTCAAACAGGTAAAATACTGTTGCAGTAATCTAAATGAGAGGAAATTAAAGCATGAATGATCATCTCCAACTCACCCTTAGTCACAAAAGTTCTTAATTTGGAAATATTCCTCAGCTGAAAGAAACAGTTTCTAAATAATTGTTTAGAGTGGAGCTCCAAGGACATAGCGGAATCAAAAACAACACCTAAGCTCCTGAGGCTCGGCTGGACAGACGGGCCTAAGTCACCAATATGCTGCTTTATATGAGGGATTTTACCTTCAGGGGCGATAATTAGTGTTTTATCTGAATTCAGAAGCAAAAAATTGTCACATAACCACTGCTCGATACTGGTCAAGCAGTTGATTGAAGAAGACAGTTTATAGAACTCAGTTTCCTTAAACGAGCAGTACAGTTGGATATCATCCGCATACAGATGGTAAGATATGTCGCTAAATTGACAAATTATCTGTCCTAGAGGAAATATGCACAAGAAGAACAGAATAGGTCCCAAGACAGAACCCTGAGGTACCCCACACGACAACTCTGCAGTTTCAGACATGATCTGATTCACATAAACACTAAAACTTCTACCAGAAAGGTAGGATGAAAACCATTTTGAAACTGATCCAGACATCCCAACCAGATCACGAAGTCTATTTATCATATCATGATCAATAGTGTCAAAAGCAGATGAAAGGTCCAATAGGACCAACACTGTATATTCCTTAGAGTCAGCTGACATCATAATATCACTTGAGTAATGCAGTTTCTGTAGAGTGCTTTTTACGGAAACGAGACTGGAATTTGTCAAACAACTCGTGACTCAATAGGAAAAGGGTGATTTGCTCAGCTACAACTTTTCTAGAATTTTTGACATGAATGGAAGTTTTGATATTGGCCTGTAGCTCTTAGGTTGTAGCGGATCCAAACTAGGTTTTTTTAGTATAGGCTTAACAACAGCATGTTTAAAAAAAAACTAGGGATGACACCAGTTAAAAGTGAAGTATTAAGCATCTCAACAATACAAGGGCCAACGGAGTCAAAAGCTTGTACAAAAAGCACAGTAGGGACAACATCCATAGGACAAGATGAGGGTTTCGAAGTTTGTAGCATAGAGGTGATGTCATGTAATGTCACAGGTATAAAAGTGGACCAACAATGAGCGGGAGACAAGTCACCGGCAGAGATCTGAGAAAGTGATGGTGAGATATTTGCCCTAACATCTCTGATCTTATTTACAAAGAAGTGGAGGAATTCATTACAGTCAGATTTATATGACACAGTTGCTTGAGGGCCAGAAGGAGAAACTATTTCATTAATGGTGTCAAATAAGATTCTGGGATTGTGCTTATTTGAGGATATAAGCTGAGAAAAGAAACAAGTTCTGGCTTTTCTCAGCATCTCGTTTAAGGTAACCCTTAGTTCTTTAAGGTGAAGCCTATGAACCTCGAGTTTAGATTTCCAAAGACGTTCCACTTTTCTAAAATTTCTCCTAAAACTCTGGATTGCTTCATCAATCCAAGGACAAAGTTTTTTTTATGGGAGAGAGTGCTAGCTTTAACTGGCGCTACTTTATCTAAAATTGATAAACACTGATCATTAAAAGACTTGGAAACACATCTACATCACTGCATTCCATCAGTGAACATGGGTCGAACGGGGCAGAGAACTTCTCAGAAGCATCTTGATTAACAATCTGCCTTTGGGCCCTAATCTTTAGGGGTGGAGGATCTCCAGGAAAGTTAATGTTGAAAAACACACAGCTATGATCACTCACATGTACATCTTCCACACGTGCATTTACTATGTCTAGACCAAGAGAGAAGACAAGGTCCAGGATGTGACCCTTAATGTGTGTGGGTCCAGTAACATGCTGAATAAAATTAAAAGTCTTAAAAGTTAGATTATAAAAAGTCAGTAAAATCAGTAAGAAAGACACCTGCCGGGCCAGGAGGGCTGTAAATTAACACACTGTAAAAAGAGTTAAAAGAACCTTTACCTTTGAGCATCTGTGATTCAAAAGAGGAAAAACTTTCTGAGTTTATCGCTCTACATAGGAATCTGTCACGATGCACAACAGCAAGCCCATTCGGGGTGTCCCAGTAACAGAGCAGCCAACAGGACAGAGCTCGTTTAAGAGAACAAACTCATTTTCCCTTTGCCACGTTTCCGTGAGGAACATAAAATCCATATTCTCAGTGGTAAAAAGCTCGTTAAGAATAAAAGTTTTGTTAGAAATGGAACGAGCAGTGAGCAAGGCAAACTGGAGTGATGATGGCAGACTGGCATTTTGAAGGGAAACCGGCCGCAACCACCGGACTCGTTATCTGTGATACGGCCAGAGCACCCCCGTCCAGGATGATCGCCTTCTCCTAACTTGAGCGCCAGCTTTGTAGCCCCTTCTCCTCGGTCTCTTTTTGGGATTACCAGGGCCCCTGGTCGTAAACAGGAGCCGGTACTCAGGTGTGGAGGGCGGACACACGAGCAGGGGGCGGAAAAGTTTGTCTGAAGCTTTCCCAGCTTTCAAAGAGTCCGTCCATAGACACTCTAATGTTCAGCAACGAGCGTCGATCATAACTCCGAGCAGCAGAGACACAATAGTTAGACGATAGGGCTGATATGGCAACATATAAGGAGAGTACAAACATAGAAAGTTGACACAGATGCGGTGCAGCAGCGGAAAAACCAAACACAGGCGCCATCTTTGTGTCATCAGTGCTCTATGTCCTATGTATAAGAAAAAAAGTTGTCTTACTATCTTTGTTTAAAATAGGGGCCGATCACAGAGCGTTTTTTTGAAAAGTGGGGGGTACATGTCCCTTCTGTCCCCAGTGGAAAGTACGCCCTAGCCCAACTCTACATCCACATATGGACATTAAGCACCTAAGAACATTGTCTAAAAGGCAGAATTGTAATGTCTACATGACAAAGACAAGAAAGTGACTGCAAGGTTCAATCAATCAAAAAAAAGTACCACTAAGAGCTGTGTTGTGATCGTGTCATAACATTAACCTGAAACTGATCTCTGACAGTTCCTTGGTACAGTAACTTTTCATATAGTTTACTGTGGTTCTTATACTGAGAGCACAATGGAGAGAGAGAGAAAGAGAGAGAGAGAGAGAGAGAGAGAGAGAGAGAGAGAGAGAGTGTGTGAGGGGGTGAAAAAGCAAAACTAAACAGAGACAGAACATGAACTTAATTTGGTCCTCACTTTGTTACTTAATAAATCAAAAATAGCAGATAAATCTCTCCGAAACACTCAGAGAATTCAGATAATGATGGCATGCAATGCTGAAATTGTATTGGCTAGAGTGACAAAATCTGCAAGCCATCCCTTCACAAGTATCAGATAAGGATGATAAGGATGGGAATCGCTCCAGTTGTGGATGTATGCTCAGGAAAAGCAGAGTGTCCACTGTCAAGACCCTGCCAACATGTGTATTCTGAATAAACATCTGGAAATTGGCTTTACAGTGGACGCTGCCTGCACTTTACCTTCACCTCTTCCTTCAACAGTGCTCAAGCAACTTGTTTAAATGTAACAAGTCTTGAAGGTACAGACATATTAAGAGAATCATCTTATCAAATTTGCTGCCAGCAAAGACACATGCACTTGTTCATGTTCCAAGGTATGATCAAGGAGAAGGTGGTGCATTTTGAACAGAGAAGCCAACCTGCCACCATACATGCACTTATGTAAAGTATTTATTAGAAGAATAACCCCTTGAGATGAGTCATCTCATTTTCGAGGGGATCCTTAAGACAATTAAACAGAAAATAGAAAACACATTCACACATGCACACTCCCAAGCCTAACTACTCCACCACCGACTGATTCCCCACTCAGTTAACTAAAAAACAATATCCTTTGATAATGTTAATTCTTCAACCGTACATTTATCAAAGCCTGCATTTCACACAGTCCTTGGTTTCTTCAAGTTACAGAGGAAGCCCCATCTGTCCTTCATCGACTTTGGTGCACCCACGGGTCTTAGCTTCAGTCGTCTGGCTTGTTTTGGAACAGCGCGACAGTCTTTATGCCTCATCTATCAATGCTTGTAAATAAGTACAAGGACTATGTGACAAATGGTGCAGATGTGAAAAGGTCAGCCGGCTCACACGAGCACGTTGTAAGCCAGAAGAAGGTCAATGAGAGAGTCAAAATTCAGAGGTCTGGTCTGTTTCATTGTAATCTACTGTAACAGGGTTTCCCTGGATTTGTCTGGTGGCAAAGGCTGAAAAACTTGCACGTGGCATGCTCGGTGTACACAGTTTGTGCGTGCACCTTTAGAACGACTGCTTTGCAAAATGGACATGATGTGAGGGATTGTGTTTTCTGCAGAGTACACACAGTACAGTACAACATCAGGTGTTACTGTTCTGTTTGTGCGTGTTGCCGGTTTGTCTGTCTGTTAGCACCGTATGCACTTTCATCTCCCCTAATCCCTTATGCAACTTTTTAACTTAAATCTATTTATTTTATCCTGACACGACATCCTGTACACTAGAAAATGGGGAAGGTACTTGAGCTTTCTGGGGGGCTCTTAAGAAGCTTTGTGCTGGGGAGAGAAGTGTATTATGGGCTTATGGTGTTGTCATATATACACATGTTCATTTGGTTTATAGTGTGTCTATTTTGTTATTATTCTGTTGTATGGTCTTGAATATAGTGTAGTGTACGTGTCATCTTTTGTTAGATTTTTGTCTGGGTGGGTGGTGATGACAGATGGACGGGGGGGGGGGGGTTTGGGGGGGTGGCGGTATGTTCATGTTTCAAATTGTATGTTTTGTGTGTTCAAAAAAATAAATAAAAATAAAATGTTAATCATAAATCAAAATCAAGTTATTGCATAATTTCATTTCTATTGCTGCTTATCGACATATGCCTTTTGTCTCTGCAGTAACCACAGTCAACAGTGCTGCTGTATGTAAAACATATATGGGAGAAACATGCCTTGATCAGGCTACAGGCGAGTTAGGTTCGATATCCAGTCCTATTTACTCTACAACTTCAGCTAACCAAGCCTCACCATGACTTAATGTGTCATTCCCCCGTTGCCTCCACACTTGACACAGGTAACGTGCACACGCTTGGTATGAGAGCATCAAAGCAGTTGCTGATAAAAGGCACAGTAGTTTTGACGAGAAAAATTAAAAAAAGCCTACAGCACTCACAATAAAGTCATAAATTGTGGTCTCACACCTTATTACGTGACAATGAAACTATTTAAAACAACATACACGTAGGCCTGTCACGATAACAAATTTTGCTGGACGATAAACTGTCCCAGAAATGATTGCGATAAATGATAAATTGTCGTTCCGAGACCATTTTCATCTAATATAATGATAATGACATAATAATGCAGGTACACCTTCTCAAAGATCAATACACTTTTATTTCTAAAGAATATTTAACAGTGGAACTGGAAGACATTTTAAATATCCACAATATGTCTTTGATCTCCTTTAGTATGTCGTCTTTCTTACTGTTGTACAGTTGTGGAATTGCCATTTGTGACACGTATGTTTTCCCAGGCAATTCGTACTGGCTGTCAAATGTTTGCAGCATTCCTCGAGTGTTTGTGCGATAGACTACAGACTCTGTACTACATTTAACAATTATGTATTATACACTAAATATTAAATTTAAATAATAATTAATAAATTAAATCTATCTATCTATATGGCTATCTGCCACATTGCGCGTAAATGTTTGTACCAAAATAGTTCTGTTTTTCAGTCTTCATTTTGGCGAAGGTGCAGCTTAACGGGGGCGGGCCCACACACACACACACACACACACACACACACACACACACACACACACACACACACACACACACACACACACACACACACACACACACACACACACACACACACACACACACACACACACACACACACACACACACACACACACACACACACACACACACACACAGAGAGGTGCAACTCTGACACACTTTCTGCACTTCGTGTCCGCGGACAGCTGTAGTCTTGTATCGTTAATGTTCTGTGCATTGTCAGACACATGCAGCCACTTTCCTGAAACCACTTGTGAGACAAGTCCACAGCGGCGTGTATGTCCGAGCCTGTCTCCACCTGCAGGTTGCCAACTGTGCTTTGGAATGAAAGGGAGAAAACAGGACGCCGAGTAACACGGGGGATATCGCTCATGTACTTTTTTTTTTCTTTTTTTTGACGGCGCCTTAACTGCAAAGTGCTGTGGGAAACCCTGCTCCAACTCTCAACTAGCGTTTCTCTGTCTCTCTCTCTCTCCGCCAGGAGTCCCGCCCACACAAAGACCATGCGACTGACAAGAGGGTTCACTCCTCGTTACGCTAAGGAACCGAGAGTGGTCCTCCACTCTCTTTGGGAGAGAGAGAGAAGGAAAACAAACAAGCATGCGAATGGAAATTATCGAGCTCATTTTTTTTTATCGTGCGATTAATTGATTTATTGACTATCGTGACAGGCCTACATTCACGGCCATAAGAAACCAGATTGATCAATTGTTGATTGTTTATTTGTGAAAGCATGAGGCCAAGACACACACAACTGTCTCAAGCAGGAACATTTGGGACGATTTGAAAACATTTTAAAGGCTGGCAAACTTGCAAAATGTAATGTAATGGACAATTCCGCTTCCAACCTGTAGGTGGGCCGAAGCGGGAAAGATTCTCTAGTGTTGCTTTAATATGTTAATGATCACATCCTGTGGCGACCGTTTGCAACAAAACACAGCAACTAGGAATTAGTTATTCCAACTAAACTAATGTAAACAAGAACTGCCCATAAATCAATCAACCACAACGTCCAGAGATGTCCGTGACGTCCTTAGTTCAACGTACATTAACGTGTGGCAATTCTGTGTAAATATGCAAAACTTGGTATGACGTCAGTGTGGAATATTTTCTAATGAACTTGCACATTGTTGTCGTGTCACGGGAAAACTGGTTCCAAATAGCATGTTTATCTTCCTCCAGCTTAGTTTGCTCACTTCAGGTGACATTCCTTAAATGTGACAGCACTCTCACTCATGTCATAGATGCTTACGGCTAATTACTAGCTATATAGGTCAATTATTACAGCTATGTGTGTCCTGTGAGGCTTGTGGTTTGCTTTCCACACGAAATTCAATGGACCCTGCCTTATCTTTTAACACGTGTTTGTTTAAACATGGCACTTGACACAGGATGTTCAGCAAACATTTAAAAAAACAAACAAAGTGTCCCTCGGAAAAACAAAACGACTTCATCTGTCCATGAGGCATTTCTCGACATAAGTTTTACTTTTCTTAGCCTTGAATGTGGGGTTGCCATGGTCCAAGACATTTGAGAAGGGTGAAAGTGTCCCGTGGGAGTGCGATTAGTAGACCGTACAGAAGGGATACTCAGCAAGACTAGTAGTTTACCTCCCTTGAGTTCTGGCCAATAGCTCGTAGGGGCGCCAGAACCTAAATACAAGCCAGAGATTTGTTCTTTTTATAAATTATACTCTAATAGCACGTTATGCATTGAACACGTCAGTGCATTACATCTTCACTCACAGTGAAGTCATAAATAAATACTGGTTTCAAACCTTATTGTTTAACAATTAAACAATACCAACGTACACAGTCATAAGAAACCAGATTGAGCAGTTGTTGATTGTTGACTTGTGAGCATTAGACCAAGACGGTCACGGAAGGCTTGTATCATGCAACAACAGCGGTGTTGTAATTACTTACTACTCATATTTTCTGTCAACACACAAAAAAATCTCTGAGTGTCTTTCGCGATGTTGCAGCCTTTGTCGATGGGTTTATTGCGCCAGTTTATATCGTGAAGGCGATAAAAAAAAAAGATGTATTGCGCAGCCCTATAGTCGATCAACAGAAAGTAAGTCAATTCATCATTTTGCAAGTGGAAATGCCAAACAGGCGGGTCCCAGCTCCTAAAACATGAAGATTTTATGTTTTTCTATGTGATGAATATTTTTGTTCTGACAAAACAAGCTATTTTAATGTCACCTTGGGTTCTGAAAGATTATGATGGGCATTTTTCCACTATTGACAAAAATGAATGAGGACAATAATCAGCATCGCAATCAGTAATAAAAAAATACTCATTAGTATGCAGTTCTACGTCTCATGTGGAAGGATAATATCCGACAGATGCCAGACCTGTTCAGTATCAGCTCCTGCACTGATAAAATATATTGTAACGCTGCATGATTTGTTTGTTTCGAATAAAATAATTATCAAACACAAGAAAGTTACACCTCATCTCATGACAGAAAACACAATCATGAGGAGCTGACTCTGTTGAATCCAACTCATACAAGTCTGTTTCACTCCCCTTGACCCATTTAAAGTGCTTTTTGGCTTTCCCCTTTCCTTTATTGTGTTATATATCTTTTTTGTGCACGTTATAGGTTTACAAAGTGAAAAAGCCCAAAGTCCACCCCAAAGGGACTTACCATCTCCAACAGAAAACACTGTTCACAGACTGCTCCAAACAGCTCTATTGTAGTCCAGCCTTTACTTCAGAGACAAACATGGTCACTTTGTAACACACGTTATAATGCTCGCCTAGCTGCTAGCGTGGCACGCCCTCATACTCTGCTTCTGACTGGCTAGTAGTCCTTACCTAGCTACTCCGCATGTGTGACTCCCAACAAAGATGGAACAGAAGTGAGAGGTCTCACTCTGTAGGGCTCCTTCACACTGCCTGCGTGGCGTGAGAGTGTCAGATGCGTGGTGTGTCCGTTTTTATTTCGGCACCCATGTTAACAGGTTAAAGCTTGCACACTGCCTGCGTGACACGCACGTCTGAAGCGATCCGAAAATGTGTGCATGCTAGAAATAGGACCGATGCCTATTTTTCACGCGACACGCAAGCGTGTTGGACGTGTTTCCAGGCAAAATAAAATACGAAAAGATGTTTATACGTAATTTTGACACGAATACATTTAATAAATGACATGATGATGTTTGAAAGTCTCTAGGTTTTGACATAAATGCAGATATAAATGTTATTAAAAATAAAATAAAATAATTATCGATTTTCAAATACTGCACCTGTCAATACAGAACGAAATATTCTGTAGCCTATTTTGCCGTCAATACTGCCGATGTTGTCTTTGCTGTAATCAAATCAGTATATATGTATGTTTAACATGAAGAACACTACTACTTGAGTGCAGTAAATTTCCAATCAATGGGAAACATACAGTACACGTGTACAGACAAGGCTAGCAGAGGCGCCGCGTCAGACACATTTCTGGTGTGCAAAGACATAGAAAACGCCACGCAGCCGCCACGCAACAGAAACGCCACGCTCACGCCATGCAGGCAGTGCACAGGAGCCCTTAAGGAAAACCTGTGGATTACCTCATTGGGTTAAAATGTTCAGATCATTCAAATATTCAAAAACATCATGTCCTTAGGCTCTTCCAGTCAAAGTCAAAGTTCTCACAAACATCACTCACCAACGGCAGGATAACTGGGGTTTAAGAGTAATGCGACCGTTGGCGAAGAGGAAAACACGATCTCTCTGTGAACACCTTACGTGTGTGCAGTCAGTGACATGATTACCTTTGTGTGGACACTGGTAACTACAGTCATCAATAACGTTGTCACCAAACCTGTTTTTCCTTTACACATATGTCCTTGTCAAGCGCAAAACGTTGAGGTGCTGGGCCGGCATATAAATTTAGGCTCACAATACATTTTTGTCCCGCCTAGTTGTGTGCCACACCAAAAAGACCGGAAATTTAGGCAACACTCAGATTTCCGACTTCGAGACTCAGAAATTCCCACAGAACCAGAGAGTTTGCATATTCAGGCTGTGGAAAAGGTTGTTGTGAGTCGGCTGTGTGGTAGCCTACTTGTAAATGTAATCATTGTTTTGCTTGATTTGCTAAACTCTTTGATGGCCAAGGAACTTTTTTCTGACCTTTTTTTAGGACTTTTTGTCAACCAAACTGTAAGTGAGAAGGCTATATGGGACATGCAATAATACAGTCAAAGATATTTTACTTTCACGAGTAAATAAAAGCATGTCAATAAACTAAAAGGTGTGACCCTTGATGTGATTCTCATTTTCCAGTGTGGCCCTTGGTGAAATACAGTTTGACACCCCTGCTCTCTATAAGGAGAAACTTGAGCTAAATGCTAACATCAACATGCTAACATGATGATATACAGCAGGTATAATGCTGTTTACTATGTTCACTATCTTAGTTTAGGGTGTTAGAATGCTAACATTTGGTAATTAGCACAAAGTACAGCTGAGGATGTTGGGAATGTATTAATGTTTGCTGGTATTTGGTCATAAACCAAAGCAAAAAATCTTGGCTGGGTGATGGCACTAGAGGAAAGGTTAAGGGATCACCAAAGTTATAACAGCTCATCTTGCAGGGAGCGTCACTGTCTGTACCAAATTGCATGGCAATCTGTCCAATTGTTGTCAAGACCTTTCATAGTCTGGGAACCATGCACATCTGTACAACATTGTGGGAAAATCCATCCAACAGTTGTTGAGATATTTCAGTCTGGACCAAAGTGGTCGACCTGCCGACCAACTAGGAGACACACGGCTAGGAGGAAGAATCATCTTTATTGTCCCTAAACTGACAACATGACCTCAGGCATCTATGCCATTCATTTAACAAAAGAAAACATTCACACATACAACAATTCTTAGATGCAGGTGCGTTGGAAAATGTCCCATAGCCATTTAGACACTTGGCATGTACTGAAAACCTGTGCATTTCTAGACCAAAATAATTTGTGCTGGCAGTTTTTCTACATTTTATGAAACTGGTGTTTGTGAGGATGGAGCTATGGCTGAGTGCAATAACTGTCACTGGGATGTTGTGACTGTAACACCATGAGTAGGTGGAAATGTATCATCACTGCAACAGCATCTACTAAAAAGATGTAAACAACCAGAATGCGGGTGTGAATGACGGTGAACCTGCAGCCAGCATTTGGGGTCTGGACCACAAACTGTAGTTATTTGCACAGCATTACGCTAAACACAAACCAAAACCACTTCCTTTCCTCTTAGTGCTCCGTTTCCCTCCGTCAATAGCCACAGTCTAGACATCACCGACGCAATAGGTGGATGCTGCTTTGCAGCCTTTCTGCTGTGCAATAAATCAGACTGCTTTCGGTCTAACTCCTGAGCAAGGCAGAGCTCTTCCACACAATATTTACCAGCACGGACGTTTCTCATAGCGATACACAGAAGACGGGGTTTCAGTCTTCTTCATCTTGCTCTTACTGTAACCTTCCCTCACCCTCAGCGTCTCTGCCCTTTCACCTTGCATCTAACCCTTAAGTTCCCCAGCCAGTAGTGAGTCCAAAGGCCCTGACACACCAACCAGACAGGCCGACCCTCGGCAGAAAAGCCAGTCGGACTGATCAGTCGGGTCCCTGAGGTCCAAAAAATACATACACACGACTAAAACGGGAATTCACTTTCAATAGTGTATATGAGAAGGTTTCAGTATAGCATGTGAGTGTGTTTGATTAGTGTTCATGAGCTCGTTTCAGTATTGCGTGTTAGAGGATTTCAGTTGAACAGGAAGGCGATTTCGGTGAAACAGTAAGGTGGCTGGGGAAAAGAAATCCCTGTCCAGGATTCAAACCTGGGTCTCCAGCATTAAAGTCTATAATATTACCAGTTGAGCTAGGGCTGGGCGATATGAAGAAAATCAGATATCATGATATTCTTGACCAAATATCTCAATATCGATATTGCGGCGATATTCTAGGGTTGACAATTGGTGCTTTAACAAAATATCTTCACACTTAGATTTTAGATAAATAATCATCAGTAATGTGGACATAATGTCTAAGTGGGGAAACGGCAAATAATAGAACAGCTAAAACAGTCTGGTAAGATCAGAAAAGTACATCACTTTACTGTAATGCAGCCTTTAAAACCAGGAAAATACAACACTTACGTCATATCACGATATTACGATATCCAAAATCTAAGACGATACCTAGTCTCATATCACGATATGGATATAATATCGATATATCGCCCAGCCCTACGTTGAGCTATTCAAATGTTGTAAGAGGCAGGTGATCTTGCCATTTATGTAAACAGGCCCCGTCTTTCTGAATGAATGAGTCATTGGCTTATTAGTTACGAAAATAGGGAGCTCCGTTTTTCTGAATTAAGGATGAATTCAGAAACAAGTCAAACAGTTTCTTAAGTGGCTGTATTACCTCAAAAACTTTCAGTCATTATTATTGCGCGTGAGAGCGTTTCAATAGCGTTTATGACAGCGTTTCAGTAGCGTTTATGACAGCGTTTCAGTAGCGTTTGACAGCGTTTCAGTAGCTTTTGAGCAATTCAGTTGTGTGTGCGTCAGGTTTCAGTATAGAATGTGAGAGTATAATGTTCCACTAGTGTGTGAGAGCATTTCACTTGTTTGTGTGCGAGGTGATTGTGAATAATGTCCCGGATGGCCCCTGATAGGATCCGGCATGTTCAATACTAAAAAGACGCCTGCATTGTGCCTGGGCCGCTACACTGTGAGCAGGACTCTAGTCAGAACTTGTCAAAACGTTCCCTACACCTGCCACTAGTTATGGCTATCCGGATATTAACTTCTCCACCTTTTCCTCAGTGTTTACTTGGATGTTTATCTTTAAAAAAAAAAAAAAACATTGACTGCCTAGGCTAGCAGAGTCGGCAAGGAGACTGGCAAGTTGATTTCCCGATCCTGATGAGGGACTCGTCGTCCGATTTATCTTGGCAGGATCTGTAAAGTATTGCATCCTTCAAGTAGCTTTGATTATAAAGAATCACTGTAGCTGGACTCATGGCTCATATGTAAAATGTTGAATTTGAAACACACTAAACTGAAATTTATAAAAACCAATTTATCACTGTTTTTCAAGCAACGACTGGAGAAAAGGCCATTTTTTTTAATAAGACAGGTCACTACTTTTGCGAGTTCATCAAACTGGCTGGCACCAAAAGATTGTACCAGATGTTAAATCATCTTCTTCCTGTGCTATTAGAGGATCACATCATCTAAAATGTATTCCTGGCTTCATCTCCTTCCCCCGAATCTCAAACGCCATCACATGACATGGAAAAACAAACATACTGGCATTTGCACCCAAGGTCGTACGCAACAGCCTTTGAGAGCAAGCCACGTTTAATTTCAAATTAACAAAACTGGAGGCCTAGGGCCCTTCATCTGCCTTACGGAGTGATACAATAAACGATTAAAAAAAAAAAAGTGAGCGTGATGCCAAGTTAAAGCATTCTCAAGCTCAGAAATAACAAATATGCAAGACAACTTAAAAGTGTTGACTGCAACTAGCACGGCAACATCTTAGTGTTGGAAGTATTTCAGCACCCACCTCAAAACCCAGGCACACAGACACCTTTATGCTCCACTTCACTAAAGGTGTTTACAACACGTTCATTACACACTGTTCGCTTCCCATCTAAGGTGGGATACCCACAACTGGAAAACTTCCCCTAATTCACTGAGCACAGACACATCCAGTCACATTAGCAAAGCATAATGTACCTGTGAAAAAAGTTCTCCATTTCTCTTTTTAGCCTACCAAATCCACATAGGGAAGGAAAAACTTTTTTTTTTTTTTTTTTTTTTACACTCTTCTTATTGTAGCCTGACCTTGTTCAGAAAAATTGGGCCATTGGGGCTCGACTGTTAACTCACTCACAACACCAGAACAACCACTCTCCTTGCTCTGTTTTCTCGCTTGCCCTATCAATTTCCTCCTGTACGTGGTGTTTCTGTTTCTCTCATTCTTCAGCCTTTACCTTTCCACTTCCCTCCCAAATTCTCACAGTCTGCTGCACAAGGTTTTTTTTTCCAGGCGAGAATGTAGGCCATCGCTCTGACAGCAGGAAGGCAGCGACGAGTCTTCTTCACCGCATTCTGCTCGCTTACAGCAGCTGAAGACAGTGCGCATGTATGTATGTATGTATGTATGTATGTATGTGTTGCTGCCTCCCATTGACTCAGAGTGCAAGAGTAGAGGGACAAACCACAGCATATAGGAGGCTCCACCAAGAGCCGATCTGTTCCAGCTCTGCAGAAACGCGAGCTCCTACACATCCCGTTGCATATTATCAATGATGATCGCAGACACTCTGGGAAGCAGAGCTTATTTTATCTGCACGCTCTTATTTGTGATAACACTGATCTGCCGGGACTACGTAAACTAAGGCCCCCACACTGCACGCTGGATCTAGACTAGAATCACACACTGCTTTAACGAAAATTGATAGGAAAAAGATAAGTTTCCCTTCATACTGTATCTCTTAAGTAAACAAACAAGAAACCACAAGCTGCTGGTTGATGAAATTTAAGCTATCGAGATTGCCTTTTGCTTCACTTGCCAAAAAAAAATAATACTTTTCACCCACCACTACCTTTTAATCACAGAATACATTTACATACATTTCTAAAATACTTAAATGAAAGCAAGCTTGCAGCCAGCACTGACTCTATTTAATCAATTCTATCAATGATTTTCTTTGATTTATTCAGAACATGGAAAGTTTTTTTTTTTAGGTTTATGGTCAGGCAATTATGACAATATGAATGCAATTTCAATGCTATTTGGTAGAGCTGGGCCAATATGTCAGCCAAAATCAGCTTATTGCAGATACATATAAGCATTAAGTATGATGGTCAACAAATAATAACATGTTTGAGGTATTTACAGTTTGTCCAACAGAGACCACATCCAAGTTTATTTTATTTTCACAGCTGTTCAATAGCCAAAGTTAACAGATCCGTATCAAACTTTTGTTAATGTTACGCTCATGTAATTTTATTTTAAATTATCCGATATAAAAACATGTTTAAAAAAAAAAAAAAACACTTAAAGGTGCACTATGTGTTCCTGCATGACGTTACTTCTGTTGACGTTCCAAGTAAATTCAAAACAAAAGCTTAGTAATGAAATTGTCAAATCATATTTTAGTTGTTTTTTGAAAAAATATATACATTTAACTGATTGTGTTTAATGGGTTTACGTATCGTCTCGTATCAGACGCAGGCCCCTGAGGTGAATCAAAATTGTACCGTGGCAGAATTTGTGATATCAGTAAAGCCATTGTCCAAAGAACCGATATATTATATCATATCGTGATAGAACGTGTGATTTACACCCCTAATCAGTCGGGCTCTAATACTTTGATTCCACAGCAAAATATTGCATCATATATTTAATGCCAGTTGTCAAATTAAATAAAAAGAACTTTAGTGCTATATACTGTTCACCTCTGTGATTGGCCTGTGTAAGAAGCTATGCTAATCCAACCCTACAATTGATCCATTCAACAAAACAATGCCCATTTTGTACAGCAGCATTTACTTTTAGCTAAATGCTAACAACAGCATGCTAACCATAAAAATGGGTACCATGTTCACTGTCTTTGTTGGCGTGTTAGGATTCTGGCATTTGCTATTTAGCCCAAACCACACAGAACAGCTAATAGTAAGGGTGCTCCGATTGATCGGTCACCGATCATTATCGGCCGATAAAGGCTTTAAATAGTTTGATCGGTGGTCTCCATAAAGGCCGATCAGATGACGCACTACTCGTGAGAAAATGTTCTATATGCAGCTAAGTTACACACCAACCAGACGGCTGACCGTTGGCAGAAAAAGCAGTTGACTGATCAGTTTCCCCGAGTTGGTCAAAAAAAGTGCCTCAGAACCAGGGTGGGAAATTAGCCTTGTATCCTTGTAATGGATTGGACAGTTTTTGTCAAAGAATGCTGTTGCTAAGTAACAATGCACAATGCTTATAGGAGTCGCGTTACGTTACTGCTAATGAATCCCCAACATTTCCGGATTTTGCTGCTTCATAATAAAAACATTCAAATACCAAAATAACGGAGGACTTTTATTGTGAAGAACTTACAGGAAATTAAACTGTTCACAGCCGAGGCTTTGACAACACATAGTCGAGTAGCTAGTTTTCAGCGCTAGTCCGGGACGCCATGTAGCTAGCTAGCTGAGCTACAGACAAAAGGAAAATGATCTGTTAAAAAATGTGGCGACATATCCCCGGTGTTAAGAGGCCCGCCACGGAGTCAGCAGTAGCTATGGATGTACAAGCTGTTGAGGGTGAAGGAAAGAAAAAGATAAGGTACTTTTCGAACAAGTGGCACATTGACAAAACGTTCAGCGAAAGACCGTGCAAAACATTTCAGACCGCCCTGCCAACCTGTATACATTTTAACGTCAATGTAGACTGTAACGATGTTTAAGTCGCTTGAAAGCTGCTGCTGTTTTAATCCTGTTGGCTTCCTGCTGCTCAGTTCTACCCCGCGACTGATCTCTCACACACACACACACACACACACACACACACACACACACACACACACACACACACACACACACACACACACACACACACACACACACACACACACACACACACACACACACACGGTGGATGCAGGAAAAACTGGAGATGAGACGTACAGGATGACCTAAATTGAGGACAGCTACACTTAATACATCCATGAGCTACACTCGTTATTGTAGATCAATGATAAGTTAAAGTCCAATAAGTCCTTTATCAAACCGTATGAATGTGTGTCCCAGGCCAGGATAGGAAATTAACTAGCAATGTAAAGATCAACAAGCTACTGACACATAATAAATAAATTGTATTAATAATTAAAAAAAAAATTTAATAAAGCAATTCAAAATATGATAGTGCACTTTTTATAAATTTAAATTCTGGAAAAAGTGGCTGGTAAAAAATGTAAGTGTCCCCACCCTGCTGGAACACACTGACAGTTTTTTTGTAATTTATTCCGAATAAGGCTTTAGCTCTATGTTAAGCTCTAAGCTGTTTAAGGTGTGTTTCTAACAGAGGAAGTGGAATGTTGAACGTTTCCGGTCAATAAAAGTAAACCGTTGACAATTCACAATACATTATCTTCTGTTAATTTTAATAATTATACATTGTTGTTAATATTAAAATTAATATATGATAAATATATGACATGATAAATAGAAGGTTTCAAATAGACCCGGTGATTGGGGATCTGCATCGGTCGATACTACTCCCAGCAATCGGTGATCGGCCCCAAAAATCCTGATCGGAGCACCCTTAGCTAATAGGAATGTTAATTAGTTTTTGCAGGTATATGAAATAGCTTCATTATTATTCATTAACCAAATTAATAGCCGACGATGGCGCTAGACAAAACGTCAGGGGATAAACACAATTATTTCAATTCTTACTGGGGACATGAAAGTCTGTACCAAACTTCACGGCAGTCCATTCAATAGTTTCAGACAGTTCACGAAAACCTAAAAATGTCAACCTTGTTGTAGCGCTAGAGTAAAAGTAAGGGGGGCATCAAAATCATCAGGACACACCGTCTGGGAACCATTAATGGCTGTACAAAATTTGGTACCAATCCACCAAGTAGAAGTTGAGATATTTCACAGGATAAGTGAAAACCTTGACCCATCGGTGGAGCTAGAGGAAAAGTCAGAGGATCACCAAAGTCAATCGGTCTTATCCTCTGGACACCATGGATATCTGAACCAAATTTAATGGCAATCCATCCAGCATTCCTTAAGAATTTTCAGTCTGGACCAAAGTGGTGGCCATTGCCATCCCTCAGCTGTAATTTAGGAGTGCTGTGATTTGAGGTGAGCTGCTGACTGCTTTTCCCCTCACCGATTGTTGATTTGATATTTGGAAATTATAACTTGGCAACACTGGGACTCGACCAACGTTTATTTTATTTACTTGTCCTTAGATAAAACTTTACACAAACACAGCTTGATCATTTAATTATGTAGGTTAATAATCTTCCTCTAATAATAAATAATTTGATTGCCAAAGTCCCATCAGCCTCCCCTTTCCCAAAAGTCCAGAGCTGTAATAGCCGTTAACACCATAGGGCATGATTGGTGTTCAATGTTTTACTGTCCCAGCCACAACAACATGGCTGACTCTACACGCTGCATCCCAACGTTGACAGTGATCTTAAATTGGATCTTGAAAAGAAAATGTCAGCAGCTTCAGTTTGGCTTCATGCTTAAGAATAGGACAACACTCTTGATGAGGACAACCAAGTAAAGGGAAGGAAATCGCTCACTGCACATTACACTGGATCATCCATCTAAAGAGGTTGACATTATTCACAGACAGAGGAGGATATGGCATCATTTCATGTAGAAATATGAAGTCAAAAATTATCAAAATGTTCAACAATTAAAGAAAGGTGCAAGTGACTAAAAACAAAAACAAATGTGCCAGAAGCTGATTTGAAGATACTGCTTCGGGTTGTGCATCATGTTTTGGTGCTCAAGCAGTATAACATAAATATTCAACTTTGAGCGGCTATCAAAGATAGATTTTACAGTTACATAACAACACTGAAAGACAAACACTGACAACTGCACGCTACGCTGAGACATTCATGTGCTATCATCCCAAAAAGTTGCCAGCCAGTGTGGCAGGTGAGCCTCACTGATTTATCTGCCACCACAGACATGTATCAGTATAAGGATATTCTAACCTTTAGTAAAAACATCAGAGTGACATTTTAACAGGTTGGTTGCAGGTGTCCCCGGGGGGGGGGGGGGGGGGGGGGGGGCATGGAAAGCTACCACAGCTCCAGCAGAAGAATGCTGTGACAGTGGCAGGCAGGCTGCAGCAGTGCTGAGTGCTAAAATGGCTGCTCATTCTACATACAGACACGGAGCTTAGCTGAGAGGAGGAGGGCTCCCACTCCCAACAATATGCCTCAAATGTGGCTCATCCTTAGGTAGGCTCAACAGCTTGTGTGTAGAGCTAATCTAGGAAATACCATAGCTTGCAATATAATAAATATTAACCACATAGGATTCTACTCTGAGCGTCTTATCATACTCTTCCATAATCGTCAAACAACAAAAATGTTCTCCCTTATCTGCCTCCTCATCAGTATGCACAAAATATTTTTACTAAAGAAATGAAGGTAACTACCTAGCTTTAGCATGTCACCAAGTTAAACAAAAGATCTGGTCTTTTTTTATGAAATTTGAGAAACCCGATAAAGCAATTATGACTATTTTCACTTTCTTATTACAATGTTTTTGTTTTGTTGTTTACAGGTAGGTTGTACTCAGAGAGTCAGCAGAATCTCAAACTTTGAACTGAATAGCTGAGGCCTAACTGGCTCTTATCTGGGCTACATATCAGCCTAGAGAGGCCCAGCTACAATGTTTTCACCTAGGCTACAACATGGAAAAGTCTGCAATCCCAATACTACAAACAGGCTCGCTGCTAGCATCGAGTGTGCTCGAGCAAAACAAAAAAGGTCAGTTGCAAAATGCATGAGAGATATTGAGTTTAAAGATTTTAATCAAACAATTAAAACAAATAACCTAAACAAAAAATTCTGTTACTTACAAGTTACAACATGAAGCTTAAATATTTAAAACATGTGCTAATTGCCACTGATCAGATTGTAGTTTGATAGCAGTGGTGTCTGTCTGGGCATTATCCAAGAAAAATTCATCTGAACATTTGCCTGGCTATATAAACTGAACTGACCTGACTTAAGTTTACATAAGGTCAAACAGCTTTGAGCTGCTGTTGTTGTTGTTGTTGCTTTCCACTTACTTGCATCATCATCAGTCTTAATGCAGCCAACAGAAAAGCTTAAAAGAAACCTGAACACGTTAAAAGCCCATTTCAGCCTAATTATCAGAGATTTCTGTTAACATTTCAAAGCCAGAACTCTTCACATACATGTCCACCATTCATCCAGTTGCTTTAAAAAAAAAACTTCCTATGTTACCCTACAGCAATTCTAGCACACAAATGCCAAATTCTAGCCTGGGAAAACCCTGACGAACATCCGGCAAATTTGAGATTTGCTTTGCAAGTCAGTCTGGCCAAGAGCCCTTTCAAGCCCATTTCCAATTTTTTTCAAAATCGAGGCACCAATCACAACCGTTGAGGTGGGCTTTACACCAATCACAAGCGTTGAGGCGGGCTTTACACGATGACGATAGCGCAACGTGGCGAGCAGCAACACGGTGGCTACCGAAGCGCAGCAACCCGCTGATGCCGCTGTCGCTGCTACGTCACCCAGATCGTTGCTCTGATTGGTTGAAGGACTATCCAATTGCGCCCAGAGGCATTTGAGCGGCGTCCGTTGGTGCCCCCCCCCTTTGGAAATAAGCTGTGAATGAACATTCCCCAGACCCTTCTCAGTTACAACTGAGAAGGGTCTGGGGTCAACCAGGCTAGCCAAATTCAAAAGTAGCCTAAAACTAATGTTTGAATGGCCTTTATAACCAAACTACTGCGGTGCTTAGGATTTTTATTTCCACATTTGGAGAAAGTCAGGATTATTTTGTCATTCAAGGCTAAACTTCAAACAATCAATAAACTCCTCTGTGACGTAAGCACTTAGACTTAATGAGGGTTGTTATCTCTCACGCAAAGAAACCCCAATTTAACAAAGTGTAAAATGCCGTTTATGTCTCTGAAATGCAATTATTAAAATCATCTAGATTTAAATGTTAGCCAGCCTACATTGTCTGTTCCTAAAACATAATAAGTTAGTATTGATACCTTCTATGGATTTTTATGGATGACACATCACGCATTCCCTTGGTTGAAGCTGTTGACAATCAATATTTTGTGCTGAGATTCACGTTTTAAACTCAAGCGGTGTTTAAAACAAATACAATTTTTTGTCAACTTTAGAAACACCTTTAAAGCAGCACCAGGACAACGCCACACTATGACTGTCAATAGAAAGTGAGGTCAATTAAGGTGAATTTGGTTTTAGCCATTACATTAGTGTTAAGCGAAGGCTAACATCTCTAACTGCATGTTCTTGATCTACTTTAGAGGGTTTTTGTATAACACTATACATGAGGTGTGTATGTGGCTTATTAGAAATGACTAGAGGTTTTTGTGGCCATATGCAAAGAGTAGGGCTGGGCGATATATCGATATTATATCCATATCGTGATATGAGACTAGATATCGTCTTAGACTTTGGATCTCGTAATATCGTGATATGACATAAGTGTTGTATTTTCCTAGTTTTAAAGGCTGCATTACAGTAAAGTGATGTACTTTTCTGATCTTACCAGACTGTTCTCGCTGTTCTATTATTTACCTTTTCCCCACTTAGACATTATGTCCACATTACTGATAATTATTTATCTAAAATCCAAGTGTGAAGCTATTTTGTTAAAGCACCAATTGTCAACCCTAGAATATCGCCGCAATATCGATATTGAGATATTTGGTCAAGAATATCGTGATATCTGATTTTCTCCATATCACCCAGCCCTAGCAAAGAGGTCAAGATATCCTTAAAGTTGCCAGCGTGCAGGACCATAGACTGTAAAAAAAGATAGTGGACGTAGCAGCAGTGACGTCGCCTATTGGTTTGTGGACTTGTAAGCCTCGAGTTTGGCAATTCGGCTGTCGCAATCTTGGTTTTTTTGGAGAACTGGATGTGACGATTTTTGGACGTGAGGGTGAAGCTGGGGAGGATGACGCAGCAAAGCCAGTGTCAGCCACACCCCTAAAGCATCCCCCGCTTTATCGTCCGTTCTACTTTGGGACCATCATTTACTAAATGAACATCATGCTGGATCGATAAAGACTCGAAACAAGCGATTGAGACCATAAACTTATTACAAGTAAAGTGAAGTCATTTTCTCATTATCTTCTATACGGGCTGAATTCTTTTTGCAACCAGTGGAGTCGCCCCCTGCTGGAAACTAGAAAGCATGCAGGTTTAAGGCACTTCCGCGTTGGCTTCACTTATCCCTTACCCTTACCTTTCACAGTCAAATTGCAGGTAAATCAAAATGAGCTGCAGTGACACCTTGAGGCAGTTCGCACTGTCTTACATAAACAACAGCCTGATGTGTTTCTATGCAGGTGGCGAAGGAGCAAAATGTCCCAGCAAGCACTGCGCACATTATGTATCAAGTTAGAGAAGATGGTGTCGGTCAATTGTAGCAACGTTATGTGGAAAAATCAACAATGAGTCAGGCATGTTTGGAGGCCCTCAACATATGTTTTTTTTTTTTTTCAGGATGACATGTTGTCATGCATTTAACGGCGGTGTTTCTCAGTTTGCTTACCCGTTTTGTCAACTCGTAAATAAAGATCCTGCCCACGGGGTCCTGCTGGAAGTTGTCACGCTGGGTGATCAATTCCCATGAAAACGGCAGCTTGCGTAAAACAAGCCAGTTAGCAGCTTAACTTACTGCTTGCTCGGTTTATCTAGCTACTGTTACTTTGGATTAATAATTTTGCGGTGAGCTGTAGCGATCATGTTGGGTTAGCTTGGAAACCGGGCGAAAAAAAGTTGCGTGTTAGCTGGCTCGCTAGCAATTTAACGTCATCTTATGTTGACAAACAAGCCTGCGTAGTTAAAAATCACACACACGACTTGAAGCTATAGCTAACGCCAGGCTGCTAGCACGGTTAGCTTAGCTGGCTAACCAGCTTGCTAAATCCAAACCTTGTTCCGAAAATCCCTTTTTCGCTGCGTCTGACTTATATCCCATCGGCAGAGGCAAACCGTAAGTAACTCCGAGAATCACTTGTGGGTGGTATCTGCGTTTCAATGACGGCGCACTCGCGTTTGAAAAGCCAAGTTATCGCTTCGTTCTCTGCTCTCCGCCATTTCCAATCTCAACACAAACAAACAGGGCTGCTCGTGCGCACGGAGCGTCCAGGCGCGTTCACGATGAGGGCAGAAGCTTCTTGCTGTGTTGATAGCAAAAAGACCTGACTGTTGATTATTATTTTTATTCAGACGTTTGTATAACATGATGCAGATTACAGTCGCGGAGCCAGATATATTGTAAACATTCGGGGCTCAACCCTAACCTTAGGAGAGTCCGGGGTTATACTCCCCCAGGGAGATTTCGACACCCCCCCCCCCCATGTACGCAGCTTTGCACTATTTTTTCAAGCCAGTTGATGATATAATGCCTAAACTCTGTATCCATCATTGGGAACAAAAAAGTATGATAGTTGCCAAGGGGGGAAAAAATCATCTTAGAGCCTACAACCTATTCTGTATCAAAGGGCGCTTTAACACCTAGTTCAGTAGACTTGGTGTGATTCAGGGATGAAGTTGATTGTTGCATTTTTGTTGTTGTTTGGTCCAGTTTGCGTTCACACTGCACCAAACATTGTAGTTCTCGACGACACTTATTGCAAATAATGGAATTTCTGGTTTTGCTTTAGTGTTTCTAGATGCAGACCAGAGTTTATTTTTTTTGGTCTGCACCAGAGTTTGAATGAGCCCCCCAACGCTCAAGCTTGGTAAAAAGGGACCAAACTGCTCAGGTGTGAAAGCACCCTAATTGTTCTCCAACTCCCTTTATCATTCTGAAACCAGAACACAACTAATGTTGAGGCTGACTCATTGTCACTCTTGTCACCTAATGATTACATGGAAGTTAAGGTAGGAATGTGGCGTGAACAGCATTACTATTCTTGGAACCTACTGTATATTTGTTATACTATGCTGGAGTAGAGTTCACACAATAATTCCCCAACAATGCCAAGTAAATGTGGTCTTACTCTGAACTGAATATTGGATCAACAGAAGAAAATATTGTGAGTGTGTGTGTGTGTGTGTGTGTGTGTGTGTGTGTGTGTGTGTGTGTGTGTGTGTGTGTGTGTGTGTGTGTGTGTATGTGTGTATGTGTGTTCTTGTTTAACTATATTCGTGGGGTCCAAAAACCGGGAATACAGTATACTTGTGGGGTCCAGACAGCTTTGTGGGGCCAAAATGCTGGACCCCAGAAGGTTAAAGGTCTGTTTGAGGGTTAAGACTTGGTTTTAGGATTAGGGTTAGAATTAGGTTATGGTTAGGGTGAGGGTAAGGGTTAAGGTTAGGCAATTAGTTGTGATGGTTAAGGTTAGGGTAAGGGGCTAGGGAATGCATTATGTCAATGACAGGTCCCCACAAAGATAGTGAAATGCACTGTGTGTGTGTGTGTGTGTGTTGCACTGTGCAGAATCTATACTGTCTGGTAAACAGTGATGCATACTGTCTCCTGCACTGTAGCTACATCATTCATACGGGTACAGTATGTTTATATCCCTCCTTAGATAGAGAGGAACCTTGTGTTTGGCTTCACCAGACCTGCTTTGAAAACACAAGAGCTGACACTGTCAAGTTTCATGTCCTCTGATTTCAGTTTTTCTGGGAATTTGGGATTTAAGCAACCTGTGGGAGGTTTCTTCAGTTGAAATCTTGCATGTTTTATAGGCCGATTTTCTTTTATTTTTAGTGTTTTTCTACCAGTATTATCCCTGGCACGGTTTAGGGGGCTTTAAAATATCATTTAGATCTTAATGTAGGAAATAAAACAGTAACACTTTATTTCTGCAATTTACAAATCATTTAATGTGTATATTTTCCTTTAATGAACTACATAATCAGGTACTGATGAAAATAAAAACATCGTTCTGAAATAGTTATCTTAGTGATTAAATTGTGAAGATTTGCTGCCTTTCTCTGCTTTATATCAGAGTTATTAAGAAAAAAAAATGTTGGGCCTTGGACCAACAATAAGCAATTTCTCCTTGGGAAATTGTGAGTGGTATTTTTTTTCACACTATGTTTGACAATGTTAGGGACTAAATGGATAATCAATTAACCATAGCAAAAGAAAGAAGTGCTGATGCAAGATGTACATTCGTTTGTAAAGGAGCCATATAAAGGCTATCGGCTACATTCAATATCCTTATTGCATTTAACATGAACAACATGAACACATTCTGATATTGTTTTTATTTGTGTATTGTCTGACAGCTGTAGGTTACCAATGGAGGTTTGTACCGATTATGTAATGCCCCTTTTGAAGCTGCACCAATTAGTTTTAATTATTTTTTGCAAATTGGGGACTGAAGCTAAAACTCGCAATATAAAGTTGATATTTGTTAATGTGGTGGCAAGCTATTGCCTGTTAAAACATCCAGGAGATACTGAGCAAAATTAGCATTCAATTGCAGTCCCTTGGCCGAATATAAATCCAATATTCACTCTTCTTTTAGCTCAGTTTTGGTCTCCATCAACTCCTGAGAAAATACCTGCTTCTTTAGATGCTAGATGCTTCACTATGTTAAAAAGGTAAGTGCTATGTTTGTCACTGAAATATCAAGGTTGATGGGAAGGATGCGACTGAAGCAAAACGGTAAAGTTGCGGGCCTTAAAACCAAAACCATGAGCTGAAAAACACTAAAAAGCTCTGAGATGAGAGGAACTACAGAATTGGGTGATAATTCTCTGAGTTGCAAGAGACAACTTCGACATTACACGTCGTCATTTGAACAAGTCCTCCAAAACCGTACGACGTTGTAGGTTGTTTATTGTAATATGACGCGTTTCATGAATTAGCACCAAAACAACAACACATGGTTTGAGTTCAAATCTGTACATTTGTTACGTTACTTCCCTTCCAGTTACGCAAGTGATGCAGAACGTAACGTAGATCCATTTGTTCCGTAAAGTTAAAAAAATGTAGATGAGGATTTGTTGTTTGTATATACAGTACTGTGTATGTGTGTGTGTATGTATGTATGTAAATATGTTTGTACAGTATGTGTGTGTATACATACACACACACATATATGTATATATATATATATATATATATATATATACTTGTATTCATGTATTTCTCCGAATGATTTGTATATGCGACTGGAAGACGTTTGCTAAATACATTTGTGGTGTCAGCGAGCTCTGTCCTGGACTGTCCTCTGGACTCTATAGAGGAGGTGGGGGAGAGAAGGATGTTAGCTAAGCTGACATCCATCATGGACAACACCTCTCACCTCTCCCTGAGCAGCTCCTTCAGCAGCAGACTGATATACCCACGGTGTAAGAAGGAGAGGTACCGCAGGTCGTTCATCCCGGCCGCTGTCAGACTCTACAACACCTGCACCACCAGCTAATGTTGTAGTTTTCTGTTCCTGTTTCAATTACCCATCACTCACCATGGCTCTATGTATATCTTTATTATTATCTGTATTTATATTTTTCCATTCCACATGCCACTTTACATTCATTCAGTACTTTTTGCACATTGTCTGTTGTTTTGCCTGTTGTTGCCTGTCATAATTACTACTATGCAGCTGTTTTAAAGGTAAAAATGTAGTATCCAGTTTGTATATCTCCTCAGCTGTATACAGTGGGTATGGAAAGTATTCAGACCCCTTTAAACTTGTCACTCTTTGTTTCATTGCAGCCTTTTGCTAAAATCAAAAAAGTTCATTTTATTTCTAATTAATGTACACTCAGCACCACATCTTGACAGAAAAAAACAGAAATGTAGAAATCTTTGCAAATTTATTAAAAAAGAAAAACTGAAATATCACGTGGTCATAAGTATTCAGACCCTTTGCTGTGACACTCATATTTAACTCACATGCTGTCCGTTTCTTCTGATCCTCCTTGAGATGGTTCTACTCCTTCATTGGAGTCCTGCTGTGTTTAATTAAACTGATTGGACTTAATTAGGAAAGGCACACACCTGTCTATATAAGACCTTACAGCTCACAGTGCATGTCAGAGCAAATGAGAATCATGAGGTTGAAGGAACTGCCCAAGGAGCTCAGAGACAGAATTGTGGCAAGGCACAGATCTGGCCAAGGTTACAAAAGAATTTCTGCAGCACTCAAGGTTCCTAAAAGCACATTGGCCTCCATAATCCTTAAATGGAAGAAGTTTGGGACGACCAGAACTCTTTCTAGACCTGGCCGTCCAGCCAAACTGAGCAATCGGGGGAGAAGAGCCTTGGTGAGAGAGGTAAAGAAGAACCCAAAGATCACTGTGGCTGAGCTCCAGAGATGCAGTAGGGAGAAAGTTCCACAAAGTCAATTATCACTGCAGCCCTCCACCAGTCGGGGCTTTATGGCAGAGTGGCCCGACGGAAGCCTCTCCTCAGTGCAAGACATATGAAAGCCTGCATAGAGTTTGCCAAAAAACACATGAAGGACTCCCAGACTATGAGAAATAAGATTCTCTGGTCTGATGAGACCAAGATTGAACTTTTTGGCGTTTAAGTCTAAGCGGTATGTGTGGAGAAAACCAGGCACTGCTCATCACCTGCCCAATACAATCCCAGCAGTGAAACATGGTGGTGGCAGCATCATGCTATGGGGGTGTTTTTCAGCTGCAGGGACAGGACGACTGGTTGCAATTGAAGGAAAGATGAATACGGCCAAGTACAGAGATATCCTGGAAGAAAACCTAATCCAGAGTGCTCAGGACCTCAGACTGGGCCGAAGGTTCACCTTCCAACAAGACAATGACCCTAAGCACACAGCTAAAATAACAAACTAACAATCTACTGCAGGGAGCATCTCATGTACATTGCATTCTGAGCATTGTGGTGAAATCACATTTTAGGAGAGTTGCGTGAGTATGGAGGTATTCTCGGGAAGTACTCTAAGAAGTAATTACATTGTGTGTAATACGTTAATTGGTCAATTGCATTCCTTTAGAGCTTACTTCAAAGTTCAAGGTTATGACTCATGATGAAAAGCAGGCATTTGGATCTACGGGAATTATGATTTATTGTTTGGAATTTATTTCCTGTTTCAAATGTAACAATTGTTGGAAAGCACCTAATTAAAGCATGCTTGAGAAGGGTGGTGTTGAAGATGAGTCACACAATGCATGCAGACTAACTTTAGATAATTGCCCAATTACCTCTCAATACATTTGCTGCCTTTGTGATCGGAGTTGGCTTGATTCCCAGATATTTTTGTTTATTTTATTTTTCTGAGAGAAAGTCAAGGAAAGAAAATATACCCAATAAAAAGGGAAACAAAAACTCCTTGGAAGAAGTGAAATTAGCTATTAAGGGCAGTGATAGTGTGAATAAATACTGCTGCCAATTCTAATTCAATTCTACTGCACCCTCCCAGAAAATGTCTTTCCTTTATCTTTCCTTTTTGTTTGTAGACATTTTAACTGCTGTTTAGAGCTAAAACAATTAGTTTACAGAAAATTAATCAGCAACTATTTTTGATAAATGATCAATTGTCATTTTCCAAGCAAAAATTACTAGCTTCTCAATAGACCGTTTTCACAGCAGACATTTTGGCTGGTCATACTGTGGTATGAAAAGCACAGGTGTAATTGATGACATTAAAAACAACTGCATTCCATTCAGGGGAGTTAGTTCTAGTGTGAGTGTTGTGCATGCTGGCTCACCGCGATTGCTTACTGGGAATTAAGGCACCGTTAACGAAATTATTCCGCATTTCTGTCGTGGTTTTGGACTTTTCTGTTGCCTGTATTATGATTTCTGTATGTAGCCTGTTTTGTATATTTCTGTTTGTTTAGTTATCTCCCAGTTTATTGTGTAGGTTTCAGTTTACCCTGTCTTGACTGTGTTCTGTGTATTGTGTATTTCTGTTTCCTGTTTTATTTTGATAGTCTGGTTTTCTGTCTTGTCATGTCCAGCTTTACTTTCTAGGTTTTCCCGCCATTGTTGATTACCCCGTCTTTCCTAATGTGTTTCACCTGCTGTGTTGCCTGCCCCTCGTTACCTCATTATCCAGTGTATTTAGCCCTTGTGTTTGCCTTGTCTCTTGTTAGATTGTTTTGTATCCGTTTGTGTCCTGTCCCTGCTAGTTTGTGTTTGTTCCTGCCTGTGTTTTGCCCGTCAGTTTGTATCCCGTTACCGCTGTTTTTGATTTCCCCCTGCCTGACTTTTTTTTCCAGTCTTTGTACTGCCGTTTTTTGTTATATTAAATCCTGAAGTTCAACCATCTCCTGCCTGCCTGCCTCTCCCTGCATTTGGGTCCTATTATCCCCTGCCTCACCACAATTTCCACTGCATGGCACAGCACAGCTCTACTCAACTCGCTCACTTTTGGTTTTCCATTAGCAACCACTGTGATGTGTACCTGGTACTTGCTGGTCAGAGCTAGAGATTTTGCTGGTCACTAGTGCAACACAGGACATCCTGCACCAATCTGCCATTTTTAAATAGCCAAACTGGTCAATAAAGATACATTTTTTTTTTTTTAAGAACCATTTTTGAAGAGGACACAAATAATACAGCCAAAATTGTACTTGTATAGGATATGTATAGTTGTGGAACTCCAGTAAGTAGGCTGGCAAGGCTATTTTATTCACTTAAAACATCGAAAGAAGTGATTCTTTTCTCTACTACAGATGATGCTGAACTGAGAACTGAGCCCCATAGCAGGCAAGCTAGTGATAGGCAAATAATCCCGCCTATATTGAGAGGATACTATCTGCAGTGGAAAATGACAGACGAAAGCACCTGGTACCAAAAGTGAGTCAAGTCGGGCAGAACCATGTAGTGGAAATGAAGTTAAAGGACAATTCCGGCGCAAAATTAACCTAGGGGTTAATAACGTGTACAGAGTCGAACGTTCTCAGGGATATGTTTTCATGCTAATCGAATGCATCTTTAGCTTTAAACAAGCTACCGCAAACCGGTGGTTAGCTGCTAACGCTAGCTTTCGGGGCACATGGTAAATCACAATTTTATAGCTACTGTCTTTATAATCTATCTTTGTAATAAACTGTCTGTACACTTACAAAGTTCTCAATGCTTCGGTTTACATGTAGGGACCCTCATTATGCTACCAGTGAAGTGTGGTGCTATTTTGAGTCTTGTTAGTGGTATAAAATAGTGATTTACCATGTGCCCTGAAAGCTAGTGTTAGCAGCTAACCACTGGTTCGCGGTAGCTTGTTTAAAGCTAGAGACACATTCGATTAGCATGAAAACATATCCCAGAGAACGTTCGGCTCGGTACACATATGTTATTAAGATCCTAGGTTCATTTTGCGACGGAATTGTCCTTTAATTAGAATTGAGTTTTACTTGTTTTTTCCTACTATGACGAGTCAAAATGTCTGTCGTGAAAAAGCTCTATAGTTTGGCTTTCCTGCATTTGTTGTCATATGTGATAGTTAAATTAATATATTTGTGTTGGACAGTTGGTCGGACAAAACAAGCACTTTGAAGACGTTACATTGGGCTTTAAGAAGAATTTTTCACTATTTTCTTATCTTACACTTCTGTGTAAGATAATAAAAATAATAAAGTTGTTATCTGTCGATGTCAATTGCTGTACTGTACGGGTCAATAAAACCAAAGTATAGCACATATAATACGGTATTAATAGTGTATATTAGTACATACTGTATTTACAAGGTATATAGCATCACATTAACACAAGATAAGTGAACACATATAAAGTATATACTGTCTTATATTTCCCTAATGTGTCTCTCATTTTGCAATTCATTTTGAAGAGGACTTTGTGTTTTAATTCTATTTTTATTTTTTTTGCCTTTTACAGAGAAAAATGCACATGACAACAATACCACGAACTGCTGGATTAAATGGAGAGAGCAGATGAGCAGTTCTGGGAACTCATCAGCTGCTGTATTTAATAAACTGGATGAGGACACAATTATCTGCTGGGCCTTGGCGTTCAAGTGGTGGCTGTCTTTCATTTTAGTCATTAATATACATTTTGCGCTTTGATTTATACTGAACTGTGTTATTCCTCCAAATATATAGCTTTTTTTTTATTTTTTTAAACAAACACTAACCAAAGCAACATGGGAAGACACTTAGGTAACTGTTGCGTTAAGTCTTTCTTAGCACACCGCCAGGTCAGACTGGCCCCAGAGAAAATTAGCTATATCATTTTGGAAAGGTTAAGAATAGTGAGTTAGTTTATTCTTTTATAATAAATACATGTTTTTGGCAGAGTAGTGTTTATTTTTTTTACGAAGAAAATTGCAGCTCAACCACCAACTTAATGCCAGAAACATTCATTCATCCACTTTCATAGCATTTGTGCTTCTTTATATAAACGCTGACTGCTGTTTCCAGACCAGCTGAAAAAAGAATTCATTACCAGACAGAGACACAGACAGACATTTTTTTCTGTCAAGAAATGCCTTCATGTGAATTGCGACTAAGGACCTTATAATGTCAGACGCCCAAAGGCAATTGTTTGTTTCCAAACACATAAAATAATTAGAGTTACAAGATGAAGCAAGTCTTTGAAGCCAAACAAAAACTTTATTTTCTGGTGGGATTTCCCTTTTCACTGTGAAGAGAAGAATTACTTTACAGAACCGACGAAGAAAGGGGGTAGTACTTCTGTTGTTCATGCATAGATGATTGGAAAAATGTGGCCTGAACGTTATTTGAAACACTTTTCCTCTTTCAAAGCAAACTCCTCATAGTACACCAGTCATGGTTTCATGTACATGTGAGAACGCAAGTCCTCTCTACTAATAATGACTAAATGCAGCGGCTGTCAAATGATTCAATTAAATGAAATTAACATATAATGATCACGTCAAAAAACTTGAGATACCATTTCACAGGTAGAACAATTTAGTACCGATTGTATTCTAGAGTAACGTTAGGAGTTTATGACCTGTAAAACAGATGGAATACTAAAGTTTGTAGTATAATGCAACCTCTACATGGTGTATAAACATGAAGTAGTTTAATAGTTTGAGTTTGGTACTCTGACCTTATGATTAATGCAGTTCCTTTGCACAACAAACACTGATGGTATGACGGGATTGTCTGCTGCATAAGTGTGCTGAGAATCTAAACAGATAAAGTACTTTTGGAGGGGGGGGGGGGGTTTCTTTCTAAAAAAATGACGTGAATAACGTAACCTGTGTTAAGACTTTTGCAAACAGTGTTTAGAGGCCTTGCAGTGACGGTTCATACTGTAGAAATATAGCTAGAGATTTTGCACAACTTGATTTGATGCAAAGGAAATGAGAAAGTGTAAATGTGCATGAAAACATTGACTTGTGTGAGTCATGCCACAGCAAAACACGACAACGCAGATCTTTTTCCATCCTGAAATTGAGGATTGGCAATGTGATAGCATGCATTCTTAAGACAGTTTGTTAAACAAGGATGATTTATTTACTGAACGTGTTTACAACAGATTAAGTTAAACCGCTCGAGAATTGCAATTGCTTTTATGTGGCTACAAGTCAAAGCCATCCATACCACATGGTCCATTTTTTATTTTTTTACATTGTTGAAATGGATTTTACTTTGTTGTGGCAAAATCAATTGCTTGGGGCGCCTCGTTAGCTCACCATGTACAGAGGCTCAGTCCTTGTCGCAGCGGCTGCGGGTTCAGTTCTGAACTGTGGCCCTTTGCTGCATGTCCTCCCCCTCTCTCTCCCACTTTCCTTACTTAAACTGTCCTATCGATAAAGAACATGAGCCAAAAAAAAAGAATGAATTGCCTTGTTTTGTATGAAGCTTTTTTTTTTTCAACCAACTGAACAAATTAATCCAGAAAAGAACTTCATATTTTCCAACTTTAATCTCGGACATTATTACAGGTGTTTGGATGCACTGAGGTGAAGAGTACAACTCCTTTTATGGATGAAATTAGATACCGACATGCACTGTAGTGCATAGGTGGACAATGTCTTTCAAGGCAGTCATTTGAAGAGTTTGAACTTGCGCATCAGCGGCTGGACAGTCTCTTTTGGACATGGCTTCAGAGCCAAGCAGGTGGGGATGTTCTCTGGTTGTTCGATCCAAAGCTTGTGGGCCACACCAGCCTGTGTTAGGGTCTCCGATAGACCGGAGAGGGCGGCCTCGTCTGGAGCCTGGAGAAAAACAAATACAGACAGTAAGACTGCGCTATCAAAGAAATTAAGAAGACTGAGCCATGTGACATTTCTGGTGCTCCATGTGAGGAAATATTTGTTGTCCTGTCCAAATCACATGCAGTGTTTGCCATTAAAACCTCTGAATGCAACAGTAAATCTAAACATTTCCTTTGCATCATAGTGAAATTCAGCTGGGCCTGTGTGCTACTTGGCTAAAATATAAGAAGGGAGTTTCATCAGGTGTATTTATAATGCATTACATTTTTTATTTTAAATAGAATTATATAAAACCTTGAGAATCAACATTATCAGTTATTTTTAGTTGCCCTAACATCAAAGTTAGACTGATGACAGCTGAAATCTTGTACAGAGAAAAAACATACATGAAAATACCATACTTCATGAGAAATTCCATCATTTCATAATTTCTTTGCTCATCACCACAAATATATACCAGCTAGAAAAACATTAAATACCTTATTACACTCTCATGGAGTTGATTTTAAATTCGGCACTCATCTTACACATCAGACAAAATATTTTACTAGCAAAACCAAGGAACATTAAAATCGCTTCACCTCTGGTTCTCATAAACTTTTCGCATGTGTTTTAAATAGCTAGCTAGCGCTAAATTAGCTAGCTAGCTACCCATAGTGAAGGAGGGTAGCTCGTACAAACCAGTTAAATGACACTTTACAGAAATTTAGTATCGCCGAATAATACACCTAACCAGAACAGATGTAATGTTGTTAGGTATATTGTGAAAAACGATATAAGCGCTGTAATAACTAAAAGTGACACATATTTGATTGGAGTTTGGCGTGACGTGTCGCGCTTACCCCTAGCACCACTTTATGCATGGAGTCCAGCTCTGCGAGGTAGTGCTGTGTGTCCGGGTCCCCGTAGTGAAGGTGAATGGCGGCGGTAGCGGCATGACAGGCCTGAGTTATAACGGCTCCCAGAGGCCAGGACAGCTTGTGAACCAGATCCGACCGGACAACAACATACTGGACCAACCGGCTAGGAGACCCGGCTCCCGGAGCCGCCATCTTTATTTTTCTGCCTGTAACCATTACAGGAACCAATACAGGGGTTGTTTATTTTCCGGTTCATCAGATGTGTAGTTTATTATTAAACGATATTACAACGTCACTGCACTCTACCGGTTACTTTTAAAACTGCATGGTAAAACATACTGTCTGCTTGCGGTACCAGCAAAGAAACAGTCTATTCTCTTAATTCCAACCAAACGATAATTTAACAAATGCTCATGATGCAGGTTAAGCTAAATTCGGTTAAGCGTTTAGGAAATAAAGGAACTACTCCTCCTCCTCTTCGTCTGGTTCTCCTTCTTCATCATCTTCGTCATCTTCTTCTATTCTTCTCTTCTGGCTTTTTGGCAAACTAGACACCTGTTGGCCGTGTCACCATCTTTCTTTTCAACAGTTGGCTATTTCTCATTGTGACAACACTGCCGCATAAAAGATCCAATAAAACAATAATGCAATCATGAAAACGGCATTTTGGAGATTTCCTATGCACTTTATACATAATGCTCCTTCACCATCTTACCTCGTATATTATATATTTTGAGCTGTCTTGAATGAAACTGTTCAATCTGGGTTTAAAACACTGTATTTTCAAACCCATGTGTGGTATGATAGTACACTAGCACTGCAGAATAGATATTAAGCCTTAACATAAAAAATAACTAGCTCATTTTATGTCAAACCTGTAGTAAAAACAGTGACTGATGACCGAGTGGAAATATTATTAGGACATCTGGGAGAAACCCTTTCACTGCAATCAGCCTGGAAAACGATTTGCTCACTAAAATCATTTGGAAAATGTTTTTTTTTTGTGGTGTACTCTCTGTGTTGTAGTTTTATATTCTATTGACAGTAGTTAGAGCTATTTTAAAAAATACCCCAGGCTGAAGATGTATGGAAGATTACTAATGACAAAACTATTGAGCGGGCAAAAGAGAAATCCAAGCTTTTATTAATCTGCAAATTAAGATTTGAGAACAGTAAGGGACAGATTCACATGTGTAAAAAGTAAAAGAATGCAAAGACCAAAAAGTACAGGATTCATTTACTCATCGTCTTTAAAACGGCAATCTGTTTTGTAAGTTTGTCTCCCATGCTGAGTGCGAAGGACAACTCTTGTTGAGTTTTTAACCAGAAAATTAGATTTCAACCGTTAAAGTAATCATCTAATGGCAGTCTATTCAGTTTTTTTTTTTTTTTATTCGTCTAAAATACTTAACCCTTCTGATGAGGTCTGTTGGTCAGCACTCTCCAACATTCTCAAGTTCTGAGAAAATAGGGGAAAACAAGAACTGAAACTGGCCTTGAAACTAGAAATGAACTTAGTAAACTTGTTCTGCATCAAATTAGCCGTTAAAACTCTATTTGTTTTTGCTCAATGTGAAGCAGTTGTTGGCATTTAAATTCTTAACCCTTGTGTTGACCTCGGGTCACATTGACCCGTTTTAAATGTTTGTTTTATATCAGAAAATATGGCACATAGAAATAAGCAATGAAAATGTTTAGAAGAAAAATTTAAGATGTTGGAAAAAGCAAAAACTAATTGTGAAAAAAAGGCGTAAAAAATGTCAGAAAAAAAGTGTTTTTTTCAAGGTTGAAGGGAAGACAACACAAGGGTTAATTGTCAGTCTCCCTCAAATAATGCTCAAACAAATATGTATAAAAGAAAAAAAACATCAGTTAAATCCTATTAGAATCAAAGACAATAAAGACAAAATAGTGCATGCAGCAGTTATCATATTGCAATAAAATGTAATATAATATATAATACTGTGGTAGACAGGTGAATAGTAATAGTAAAATGTATCAACTGTAACATACAGTAGTGTATGTATATTTGTCATTAATGAACTTCCATAATCTGACATTAAATTAAATGTAAACCACCGATTCACTCAAATAAATGACAAACAAACACAAGTAAATGTCACAATAATTATTTATTAAGCATACACATTATAATATAAATATAAAATATGCTATTTTTGTTTTTAAAATTGGTGAGACATCATTGTATCTGTGTTGAGACAGACAGCCATACAAACAGGTTTTAATATTCTACCAAAATCTGCAGAAACTTCTATGCAGCTGTAACAAACTTGCCATGATGGTGCCGTCCTAAAACCAGAGCCTGTATTCATGTCAGAGAAGTGTAAATGATCTAGGATCAGGTCCATGTAAAATGTCACCATAAATGAGGAGGCAAACTGGTCTTAGATCAGCGCTCCTAGTCTAAGATGCCGTACAGAGAGAGAGAGAGAGAGAGAGAGAGAGAGAGAGAGAGAGAGAGAGAGAGAGAGAGAGAGCACAATAACCTACCATATATTTCTTTATATATATATATATATATATTTCTTACTGTAGTCCAACAATGGCAATTAGCAGCATGATAATGAACCACTCTTTTTTGTTCCTAGTTCCAAGAAACTGCAAAATAAGTTAGGATGTAAAGAAATGAAATAAACATCAAGATGATCATTGTCACTGTACTAAGAGAGAAACTCGTCCACAGTGAAACAATCAGAGATTATCAAACACTCAAATCAGACCAGAGTGATGACGTTTGAAGGTCAGGATTCAGGCTCAATTCACCTTCACCTCAGTCAACAACAGAGAAGTGGATAATCATGACATTTTTTTAACCAAATGAATGACATCGAGTTCTCAAGCCACGGATTATAGCTTCAGTTGACTGAACCTGTAGTGAATTGATCCTCAAACCTCTCAATGACAATAAAGAACAAATAGTTTTTAACATTTTTTCTCTTTTTTTTTTCTTCTTCTTTTTTTTTCTTTAAGTTTGGTTGACATGCTGAATCCTTGTGTTTGCAGGTTTGTGGTCAATCAAAAGGAGAAGTACTGAGCGAACCACTCTTGGCGCTGAGCGTCCGGGGAGTCGATGGTGGAGTCCTTCGTTTCAGGAGGGCTTCAGGACGGGGAGCACGACAAAATAAATAGAAAAGAAATCACCACAACAAAAAATACAACATAAAGACAGAAAAAGACAAGTCAAGGAAGAAGTCATTGGTTGGTTTAGCTTAGTCTAGTCTTTATCCTTCTCGTTCCACTTCCGGGATTGCTTCGGTGCTGCAGGTAATTCCGCCGGATGTTTGTATTTTCTATTTCCTTCCGCTTTGTTAGTGTTGGAATTTTAAATACGGTGGATTTATGAGGACTATTGTTGACTGCTCTACAGATCTCTGCAGGGTAAATTGAGACAGCTAGCTAGACTATCTGTCCAATCTGAGTTTTTTCTCTCTTCTCTTTTGCAGCGGCTCTTTTATCGGAGTGTAGCACCGCCCGTGACAATTCTGATTGGTTTAAAGAAATACCATTAAACCAGAGCACGTTTTCCTCCCATCCCCGAATGCTGTGTGGAGTGGAGTGCGGATCGGGCCGCATTTTTCTGTCCGAGCCCGGCCCGCGTTTGACAGAGCCGTGACCGAACACGACCCGAGCCCGAAAGGCATTAAGATATTTATGTCCGAGCCCAACCTGAGCCCGACACAGTTAAAATCTCATTTTTTTCCCTCATACTAATGACATATACGTTTGTTTGTGTGGAAAGCCCACTTTTATTAAGCAACTGTAGGAAGGCATTCGGAAATGTCAACAGATGAGCGCATAAGCGCACACGGGGCAACAAGTGCACATTAACACAGGCATACATAATAGGCCTAAGCTTTTTTAAATTTAAAATGTTCAATGCCTTATCGCGCTTGAACATTTCTAAATATCTGTCCGAACCCGGCCTGGCCCGTCAGGTAGGCTACTGTTGGGTCCCGACGGGCTCGGTTCGGGTATCCACCCTCTAATGTGGAGTAGCCAGACCCTCCTTCAGCGCACTTTGGAGGAGGGTCTGGCAAAGCAAGACTAAGCTTAGTCTTACACCTCACTGTTTGTATCTCCGATTAAACTTACTAAAGTTACAAAAAGGAGATCATTTCTGTTCATTAACACACACAGCGTATTGTTCTACTATCGCTGGCTGCAGTGCTCTGTTAGACCTCATCTCTTTCTGTGCTAAAATGTAATTTAATCACTGAATTCATGAGAATCAAACACAGACTTGAACTGCTTGCTGTATTGATTTAGCCTGGCCAGCGGTGGAAGAAGTATTCAGATCCTTTACTTAAGTAAACGTACAAAAAACAATGTAACATGAGACACAGCCATCTTCTAACTGTAAACAAACTGGAAACTATATTCTCAGACAGGCTTGCTGCAAAACAAATCATTCCGCCCAAGTACTTTATTCTTCCGCCTGAGAATATAGTTCCCGGTTTGTTTACGGTTAGAAGATGGCTGTGTCTCATGTTACGTTGTTTTTTGTACACGCTGTGACTCTACAAATCACAACATGTAAATAGGAACATGGCGTTATTTTGTCACTTATTCGGAGCAGTAGGCTAATTGGAACCAGTTACCTGTATGTTCTGTGCTAGGCTAAGCTACCGGTGGAACCGTCAGACACCGCTACAACACGCCCGGACACAAGAAGGGTATGTATCGACTTGTCTAACTCTGGGGGTTACAGTGAATAAGCTAAAGTCCCAATAAGTCGGCGTGTTCCTTTAAGTAAAAGTATGTAAGTATCATCAGGAAAATGTACTTAAAGTAATAAAAGTACTCCATGCAGAAACATCCTCACACTAGAAAACTAGAAACAATCCAAGCAGTTCTGTCAATCAACTAAGTGTTTATTCAGCTAATCATTTAGGCTGAAGTTGTACGCCTATTATGGGGTAGTTTAATTTATAATAAAACAATGTATTTTATAAACTGCATGTGTTTTGTATGCAAAAATCTTAATTTGTAAAGTAACTAGTAACTAAAGCTGTCAGATTAATGTAGTGGAGTAAAAAGAACAACATTTCTATCTGAAATGTAATGGAATGGAAGTAGAAAGTAGCATGAAAAGAAAAGACTCAAGTAAAGTACAAATACCTAAAATTCGTACTTAACTACAGTACTTGAGTAAATGTACTTAGTTACATTCCACTGCTGAGAATGGCACAGAGTACAAAGATAGTCCTAATCTGAAGGTTTGGAGATGGTTTAAATGAAGGTGTAATCCACTGTTCTGTCCACATGGGGGCAGCAAAGCCATTGTCAGGATCCAGTGAGCCACAGCAGAGGAGAGCAGAGAAACACATGTTGTGCGTCCCAACTCCATTCTACTGTCCATACGCACTAGAGGATGGATACCCGACCCGAGCCCCGACGGGATCCAATGGGACCCGACGGTACCCGACGGGCCAGGCTGCGTTCGGACAGATATTTCGAAATTATGTTCGGGTTGGGCTTGGTCACATCAGCGCGATAAGGTATTGAAACTTTTAAATTTAAAACAGCTTATTATGTAGGTAGCCAGTGGGCCTTTTTCACTTGATGCAAATTACAGATTTGTGATATGATTGGGCCTCTTGTGCGTGTCTGTGTTAACGTGCGCTTGTTGCCCCGTGTGCGCTGATGCGCTCACCTGCTGACATTTCCGAATGCCTTATAATAATCTAATGATATACGGTAGCCTAATATATAAAATTTTTCTGCACTGAGTTTTACTTTAATTTCTACTGATTATTGAGCCCCAGTGGGGAAATTACAATTTACACTGTGTTTGTTAGAAATCTCTACACACAAGCCAGAAATACACACACAGACCTATTCATGCCCTAATGGAGAGATGTTAGAGTGAGCGGCTGCTAGTGCTAGACCAGCACCCTAGCTGTTGAGAGGGGTACAGTGCCTTGCTCAAGAGGCAAACTTGAATCTCTCCAGCTACCAAACCTCTATACTTTTAGTCCTTGAACCAGCGACCCTCCGGTTCCTAACCCAACTCCCTACAGCCTGAGCTACTGCGTCTAACTACAATTTCTTTATTATACTTACATACTTTTACTTAAGTAACAGTTTCAATGCAGGACTTTTACTTGTAATGGTGCATTGTTACAGTGTGGTATTAGTACTTTTACTTAAGTAAGGGATCTGAATATTTCTTCCACCACTGTTAGGATGTAATGGGCCTTTAACAGTGTTTTAGCATGTCAAAGTATCTGACTACACAACCTCTACCAAACCTCATGAACTATTTGAAGTATTTTGTTTTCTACAGGAAAATGTCAATCATTGTTGGTATCAGTACGAGCGGAGGAAGCCGTAGCTACTTCCTGACTCACGTCCTTGGGGGTGGGGGGGAGAGGGGGTGGGGGGGACAAGTTGTTCCCTAAAGTTTGAACTCATTAGGCTGAGTGTTTGCATCTATCTAAACAAACACATTTTGGAGCTTTTTTTCTGCTTTCTTAATTGGCTTCTTCCTAAACAAACAGTCCCTTAACCCCCGGGTAATATTTACATTTTTTGGGAGGGGTCTTCATTGTTGTTGTTTTCTGCTTGAAGGAGACAATTACTTCCCAAAAGACTTCCCTTGTATTTTTTTTTGCAGCATGATAAATCATGTTTATAGTGTGCACGGTCACAAATCAGTCAACTTCATGTTATCAGATCTGAGTGTCTGAGCAAGATAAAAAAATAAGGGAAGTTGGGCTGTGACAAAATGTTAAAAAGTGTTTTAAATCTATTAAAAATATGAAGGTCTGTATCTCAAGTACAAAAAACATCAATATGTCTACAATGTATAAAAAAAGGAATATGAAGAATATATAAAATTACAATTTATGATGAGCAGAAATGTGTGTTAATATCTACTGTGATGGGTATGAAGTTGTAATAAAAAAGAATATTCATCTATCAAATGTGCTTTTTGGATATCATTTTAGGTAGCTTACGTACAGAAACTGAAGATTACGATGACGGGCAATGAGACAAGGGAAGGGAAATGAAAATGTGAGCAGAGATGTTTTGATGTTGAAGTGAGGGATGAAGGGAAGGACATGTGAGAGGACATGAAACGAGATAGGCAGAAGATGAGATGATGAGAGGGATGAAGAAAAGAATCCGAGGAAACAAAGTAATGAAGTGACTTCTCTTCGCAGCTTGTGAGTGAGAGTGGCAGCTAGAAAAAAGCTTACATCACTACAAGCGTTTGTCTGGCCCAACAGTCCCAGCAGGATCAGTGAATGAATAACACAGTTTTTTTTGTTCTACTGGTCAACTAATTGTTATTTTTGTGCAGATTTGACTAAACTTCTACAAAAACTGGTATATTATAGCCATATTCTCTGCAATAACAATTTAGCATTAAAGTCCAACTGAAATTAAACTCTTTTATTTTCTAGCCAAAACCAAAAGGGATCATTTTATATATTTTTTGGTTTCATGATGGCACCCTCTAGCATGTCTCCATCTACGTAGATGAAGACCTTAGTTTTATTTTTTTAAGATTATTTTTTTGGGCCTTTATTTGATAGGACAGCAGAAAATGACATGCAGAAAGGGCCACAGGTCAGAGTCTAACCCGGGCCCCCTGCGTCAAGGAGTAAACCTCTATATATGGGCGCACGCTCTACCAACTGAGCGATCCGGGCGCCCGGAGACCTTATTTTGAAACACTCAATCCAATCTTGCATAAAGCAGTGACACACAGAGCCTTGTCTGGATCAACGGAAGTACATTTTCTAGGGAGCCCATCTGCTTCTGCTCTCTATGTGTCGCCGTTCTAAAAATCCCTTTGCTATGGGAAACAACAACAACAAACATCGAGCTAGCAACACTGAAAATGGCAAGTTTTTAAGACAATTTGGACTGTAGGCAGGCCTGCTTGGTTCTTTTGGGAAATAATTGTAAAAGTTTACAAAGAATATGTTTACGGCATTTACTCTCTAACTGGGACATTTTGGGACCGATTGGCGGGGATTGCTGTGGACGAAAGTACACACAGCTAATTTAAATAGCTCACATTACTGTACTGTGTGAACAGTTAACTTCATGTAATATTGTAAGTGGCGCTTTACTTTTGCGGGGTGCAAATGTTCCACCAAAACAAGTTCCTTCCCGAGACTATTTAGCAGAGCTGCCGTCGCTGCGTCCGGAGCTTAGATTTCGCCCAAAACGATTGTGATTGGTTTAAAGAAATGCAAACATTCCAGAGTATTTTTTTTTACTCCCATCCTAAAATGTACTGTGGTGTAGCCAGGTCTGGCAATGCTGGACTACACAGAGCCAGACAGCAGCCTGCTACACAACACAAGGGACACAACAACCCACGGTAGCTTTCCTGCTAAAGTCTCCTTTTCATCCAACTTAATCCACATCCAGCTGCTCTGGTTTATTGGCATTTCTTTAAACCAATCACAATCGTCTTGGGCAGTGCTAAATAGCCTCGGGAAGGAACTTGTTTTGGTGGAACATGTGAACGTTCAAAAGTTGTTTTAGTCGTGCAACAGAAAACTCAGATTGGACAGATAGTCTAGCTAGCTGTCTGGATTTACCCTGCAGAGATCTGAGGAGCAGTCAACTTCTGGCAGCACCGGAGTAATCCCGGAAGTGGAACGTCGTAGATATAGACTACAGTAGCACAGATGACTGAGAGAAAAAAGCTCAGTGCGTCCTTTTAAAGCTGCAACTTAACAGGTGTGCACATGTTTTGGTTTAATTCTCTGAATCCTACAGGCGTTTAAATCGAGTGTTTCTTGCTGTATTTTCAGTAAAGAATAGAAATCACATTGACCACAATATAAGTTATATACACAATGCTTTGAACTATGATTCAAATTAGGCAATTTTAAAAAGCCTATATTTCCTCTCTCCTCAACACATCTGGCCAAAATCATGTTCTCATTAGTCCTTATAAACAGAAAAAGTGAGCTTAATAAGATGTGTTTAGATATTTGTCAGGCAGAAATTACGTAATAGCCAGCTGGACCAATGCACATTAAGGTAGTGTGTTTTCGATCTTACTCATCATTGCTAACACAAAAATACAGTAAGCGAAGGTAGGAGGAGGATTAATTCCTAAATCCCAAGTCCGTAGTTGGTGTTCTATCAAGTTGGGAAAGAAAGACTATTCTAAATACTAATTTCTCTTTTGTTTAGCTCACTATTTAGTATTCAGAAACAAATGAAATATTCCTGCTTGGACTCAGGTTAAAAGTCCACTTAAATGAGGTTTGTTTAATAAAAGTCCTCTTTAATATATATATATATATATATATATATATATATATATATATATATATATATATATATATATATATATATATACTTAAAGGACTGATTTAAAGGGGTCAGATTTACAAATTGCTGCTCAGTGTTGGAGTCAGTCTAATTACAACTGTTTGTCACGAACAAAGAGTGTGCAGGGCGAGGAGAGACAAATCGTTTAATGGAGTCTGAAAACATTTCAAAGCAGATCTATAATATCTGACCTCATACTGTCAATGCTTGGCTCTTTTGTTGGGTGTGTGTGTGTGTGTTGCTGGTGGTGCTCCTGCCTTCCCATAACAACAGATTTGTCCCAAAGCTTTTGCAAAGCAGTCCCCACATTTCATTCTTTACACAAACAGCAGGTAAAACATGCAGCAAGATAGATTCAAAATAACTAAAAACATGCTCTCTCTCTCTCACACACACACACACACACACACACACACACACACACACACACACACACACACGCTGTAAACCTACATACCAGCGCCTAAAACACACTCCTCGGCATGCGATACCCAAACTGCATGTATTCATGTGAGAAGCATGTTACATAATTCATCATCATATCAGTTCACACCACAGCGACCAATCACAGCCATCATCAAGAAACAAGAGGGATTTATTGGACCATAAGAGTTGAGGAGTAAAGCCGTTTTCAAAATAAAACACCACCACACACAGAAGGGACAGTCCATGATAGAAAAAAGACAATATCTACTTCTTTTTAAACTCACATTAGAAAATACTTTTTATTTACTTTGTACAAAATCCCATTTTCGAGTTGAGGAGAAAAAAGTGCAGCGTGTGCCAACATGCTGAAATTCAGATGAAGATGAGAGGATGAAGAATCACAAAATGACACAATGCACAACAAAAACCACAACAGATAGCAACAGCAAGTTTTATAACTTCCTGAACAGAAAATGGGAAACCTGGCTGCATGCACACGGTTAGCATGTTCAGACTGACGGACACGTGGAAAGGACAAAAAAATAAAAACATGCCCCTTTTGCATTCCAAGGCCATTCTGTGAAGCTTCAGTTGGGACTCTTGTGTTTATGTCCCGAGTGTAATGATCATTTCTAAATATTCATCACTTTTATTAAAAGACCTGTGGTGCTGCTGATGTCTCTCAGTTTAAATGTGCTGCAGGAAAATGCAGTCGGGTCCACAATCGTCCAATCATAGCTTAGAAAACGTAAACAGGAAGTGGAGTATTACTCCATATATATATATAATGACTTTGGAAACCGGTTGCTTTTAAAACAAAAGAGCAAAAGTGCAAAGAACGCATTAAATAGTGTGTGTTTATCTGCTCTACCGTAAGATGCAAAAGTTAGCATGTCCGGCTAACTATCTTACTACCTACAGTAGTAATGCAGCGTTACTTCCAAGGCCAGGGGTTTTACATTATTTTGTGGGGTTACAATTTATATATAAAAAAAATAAAAAAAACCTGTTCCTGACTAGAACATCCACTGTATAGTATTTCTCCGCCGGCCCTGGATGCTGCTATGTCAGGCTAACGTTAGCGTCTCTGTCCTAATCTGTAGTTGATTTCGGGAAGTTTACAATCCAGCAACCCCGGCTAAAGTCGTTACCTGAGCTAGAGGTACACATTGGTTCGTCCTCATCTTAAAGGCGTTGGTGTACAACATCATTTCAAATTGGGAAAAAAAGACTATTCTAAATACTAATTTCTGAGTTGTTTAGCTCACTATTTAGTATCCAGTAACAACTGAAATAATCCTGTTAAAAGTCCACTTAGATGAGGTTTGTTGTCTAACTAAAGTCCCTTTAAGATATAAGTACTTAAGGACCCAAATGACACATTGTTATTTGCATTATGAAAGAGCATAACAAGCTTGACAGGCGTAGCAACAATAACATACAGTGCTGATCCATTTGTCCGTGCGACGCTTCTGTTGCACCTATGGGTGACGTCAAGCAACTTTAACGCGGCCGCAAAGCATCCCGGGAAGGTGGCGCTGCATCTGAAAAAATGCTGCGCATCAAGAAGCTGGCCGATGCCCATCTCTTTACAAATGAATCCGTTGAATGCGATGTGACTATCCAGTAGAAGTAGACGAAAATCTTTCAAACTGACCTTTGTCGATCTGAAATGAAGACAGATTCAGCAACTGCATGGCCTATTTCTCGCTTAAAATGTTTTCAGAAACACGTTTCGGTGAACTATTTTCGTAAAGAGATTGTATTCTGATTGTATTCTGTCCGAGCCGCCATGACAGTCAGTTGAAATTCTTGAGCAGCCAGACCCACGTGACGCGTTCGTCCAACATGGATGTACTACGTCGCGACACCACGCTTCAGTCGTGTCGCAAAAATGGATCAGCACTGTTAAGGAGCTGGCGATTAGCGAATGGTCAATTACAACACATTAGAGTGTTTGAAAGCTTCTATTTTTACACTCTGCAACTCGCGATGACAATGACTTCATGCTCCTTATGGTTTATGAAAAGGCCAGACTTGGCAGGAAGGGATGAAAATGTAAAAAAAACACCAATTATTGTCCCACTGTTTCTTTTTCAAAGCCAGAAACAACAGAGAGTTCCGGCGTTAGTTTTTTTTTTAACGTTGAGGCTTTTGTGAGATAACACAAGGCCTAAAAAATACAGTGTGTACATTCAAGGTTTGACTCTAAGGCTATGAGTCAACTCATTAAAAGTGCTTTTAACTCTTTTTAATCAGCAGAATTTGTTTCAATTAAACTGAGGTCTGTGATTGGATGATTGATGCGTGGATTGACCAGCTGCTGCCCGTCGGGGCTGAAAAGGTCTCACCTCATATATTTCTTGGGTTCGGTGGGAGGGGTCGGCGGGGGAAGAGGTTTGTTGGAGTTGAGTTCAAGGTGGTGGAGGGGGGAGTTGGGGATGGGCTCTAGGCGGCTGGGCTGGGCCGGGGGCGGGGGTGGGGGCTGGGGGGGATGCCCACTTCCTGAGCCTGCCACGCCCACGCCCATACCTGCTGCCTCCAGAGCCCTGACATTAGGAGAGCTGCTGAATCGGCTGGCTGCGGTTTTCTCATTCTTTTTCTTTTGCTACACAGAAAAAGAAAAGAAAAGGGAGGGGCACGGGGGTCAAAAAAGGAGCAAAAGGGAAGTTTGAAAGAAAATAATAATAAAAGATAGGAAGAAATGGAGGTAAAAAAGGGAAGATGGAGTACAGGGAGAGCCCTAACAGTCCATCCAGTGAGAGACAGGAAAGAGCAGCGTGCTAACTCGATCCTCCATTTAAAAGCGGATCGAAGCGCAGGGTAATGGATCAATCTGAAGACCGGCATCACTCAGTCTCAGTCTTAAAGCAGCATTCGCTCTAAGCAGAATGGAAGTTCAGATGAGGAGAGATGTGTCAAAAAGCAGAAAAGATCTCGCACTAACAAATGGCTTGGAAAGCAAAGGAGAGCTGGAGATTCAAAAAAAGTCAGGAATACCAACTGGGTGGAAGACTAGCACATGGTGAACACACAACACATATACAAATATGTGGGGGTAAAATACATGTAACAAGAACAAAAACATACTGGAAGTTATAGAACCCGAGAGAGATGGCGTCAACAGTTATGTACTTATCATGCAGTGGGGACCATTCAACTCAGACATACTGTGAGGAATGAAATATTTCCCATAGCGCTGGGAGCTCTTAAAGGCCCTGAAAACATTTTTTTTTTTTCCAAACAGCTTTTGATCATGAGCGATGGAACACACCATTTTGGTCATTTTACTTCAAGAGATTCACATCATTTCCATTTCGCTTTAACAAGCATTAATAATGAATCTGGTGTGGTGTTGTGTTGTGCATTGAATTTGAGTCACTGTTTGAACGGTGACACTTCGGTTTAATTGCTGTAAAGAAATGAGACCATGGGCCAGGTTTGAATCCGACCAGCGGCGCTTTGCTTCCTGTCATCCCCCCCCCCACTCTCTCCCCTTTTTTTCTATCATTCTCTAGATGCTCTATAATAAAAAGGTAATAAAAGCCCATAGAAACCATGTTTAAGTCTGACCGTTAGCCTCCTTTTTATACCAGTGGTGCCGAAAAAAACCACATTTCCTTTAATTGTGTTGTTTCCTGTCCTCTTTCGCTGTCCTTGGCGATTTTGTTTGCACTGAAGACCAAAAAAACCTTTTAAAATTGATTTTTTTTCTCCATCGCCCTTTTGTACCATCTGCCATTTGCTGTAAACTCTGAGTTTTTCACTGGAGCATCGTGATCGTGTCTTTTGCTGTAAAACAGCTTCTCTTCGTGTTGCCGTGGCAGCAGATTTGCTGCTCATTTCAACCCCCAAAACACTCTCTGACAATCTCCTCGAAGCGGTCTCATTTGTTAACAGCGATTTACAGTGATATTTGAAAAAAATCACTGTGGTCATGATTTATGGCTGTTCCACTGCAACAGTAGCTTTGTTCTTCTGATCAATCAGCACTGATGGATGTGAAATGAGATGGAGTGGGTATCATCTTTGCTATGTAGTAGAATAAAGCGACAGGCTGATCAGAGTGCCTCTGTGTGTGGCGTGTTGCAGGACATCAGGGCCTACCTTAATCAGCGGGTTGATAACTCCTACGTTAGGACTGGCGTTGAACACTTTGTTGAAGTTGGTCTCCCTGTTGACGAGCTCCAGCTGGTAGAACTTCTTATCGTCCTGGAAGAGAAAAACCATGTAAGCTGACGGAAGACTCAAGGGACTGTGAAAAAAAAAGAATCAGCATGGTGCTATTTGTGAAAAAAGCAGAAGGGGGGGGGGGGGGGGTTGATCATGCACAACAAAACAAAACATGCAAGACTTAAATCCCCCTTCAATACCATGGATATAGTGCCACTCGGCCAGCCATGCCAAAACACTTATTTATGAACTTCAATATTCAATGGAAAATAGTTTCAAAATGAAATAGCACAACGTTTTATGTCAACATCAAACACAGTGCTTTCGAGCCGGAGAGTGGAGTTCACTTCACGGCGGAAAAAATACTTTCACCCAGTATACGCTCGTTCGTTTCTCGGGAGTGTTGAACCATGGTTACGTATGTAACCGCGGTTCTATGAGTTTTGGATGACCACCAGAGGCGGTGCGTAGAAATGAAATAGAACTTGTTGTCCTTCTGCGTCAAAATTAAAAACTGACTTTTTTTGCCGCTTGTTTAACCCTTGTGTTGTCTTCTGGTCGACCATGCACTTGTTATCCTTCTGGGTCAAAATTAACACTTTTTTTTTTACCTTTTTAAAAATATTTTTGACACATTTTCTGATGTTTTTGTCACTTTTTTCCCACGTTTTCGATGCTATTTTTCACTAACACCAACTTATTACCAATAGTTTTACACATATTTTGGGAATTCATGGTCAATAAATCTCATTTATAGGAGATTATAACTAATTTTGAAATGATGAATGATTTTGACTAATGTTAGAGGAACGTATGTTGGTGGAGAATCACAGACGTGTGCGTGTCAAAGTTTAGTTAGGTTTTGAAACATTTAAATTTTTTCAAATGCTATAAAATTGAATACCTACAATTCAATGAAAGTAGTAATCGAGTACTTGCAATTGTACTTAATTTTTTGAGTAATTTGGTTAAAAAGAAATCCATATTTCTGATATAGAAGTTTTGAGAACGGGTCAAATTTGACCCGAGGACAACATGAGGGTTAATCAAACCACAATCTTTTTCCAAAATGTAACTAGTTGTTGCCGCATGACGCTCACATTTTCTGGCTAAACTCAACTACCACGGCCCCTGATAGGACTGTCATGTGGCGGTGCCTGTAGCCGGCTTACAGTCACCTATAGGCGGGTAAATAACTGTCGCTGATAGCCGGTGAACTGGAGCTCTGGAGCGGCTAAATACAACCAGCAACTGCCGCTCTGATTTTCACGTTACAGCGCTTTACTTAGTTTAAAATACTTATTTTTTAGGTGTATAATATATGGTCTATTGGTGAAGTAGGGGATACAAATAATTTTAGAGGAAGGGATATGTAGACCAGAAAATGGGAAAATCCCACGCAGCAACCCCCCCTCCCGCGGAAAATCGCACCCTGGTTGTGTATATCCAATCTGTGAGAAACGGAAACTTGTGCTACTGCATCTGAACGCTTTAAATGAACAGAAATTGGAGTACTTTCCTTTTTCACATTTTTCTCCTCAATATATCACACACATTGCCTACCACCAGTTTTTTGACGAGAGATTCTCTCTCAGACACCATGTCCTTCAGCTCGGCGATGATCTGCAGGTCCTCAGGGCGACTCTCCCTGTTCCTGAACTTGTCCTCTGTTCCTTCCAGCCTGTAAGATAGAAAAACACAAAACCATAAATATTCTGCACCAGAGATCCACTGAACACGATCAGGTTTAGACATCTCACAATCACGGTGGTAGAACAAATCTACATTTAGTACATGAAAGTACATTACATACATTACAAGTACATATCAGTACTGTACTCAATTTACAAATTTGAGGTACTTTACTTGAGCATTTCCCTTTTATGCTACTTTATACTTGTACTCCACTACATCTCAGAGGTCAGTATTGTAATTTTTACTTTACTTTAGTTACTTTACAGATGACAGTTTTTCATCCCCTTCCTGTCCAGCGAAATCCATGTAACTCCAGGTGTGTTGATGTTGAATGTTTGTGACAAACTAGAGGATGAAGTGTTCCTTTGTGTTTTTTTTGGGGGGCTATTCTGCCTTTAATTGATAGGACAGCTAGGTGAGAAAGGTTAGAGAGACAGGGAAGACATGCAGGAAATTGTCACAGGTAGGACTCAAATTCTGGACCTCTGCGTCGAGGCATAAACCTCTCAGTATATGTGCGCCTGCTCTATCCACTGAGCCAATCCGGCCACAAGTTCCTTTATGTGTTGAGAAAACCCTCTTACTTCTTAAGCTAAATAAAGACTTTAAAAAGCCTCTTGGATCAGCTGGTAAATGCATCGTCACAAAGCTGAAAACAGGGCTGTTTTCTCTGACACCATGAAAACCTTGTGGTTCTCACAGGACAGCGACGCTACAAACATATGGTGATCTTATAGAATATGATGCTTGCTGCAGATCAAACTACCCGACAGTATATAAATGAGTTAAAATGAGCACAACCTTACACATCGACAGCAGTAAAATAAAACTTACATATTAATGCAGCAGGAATATTAATCCAGAAACATCAGACAGAATAAGAAAACACTGACAGGGAACATTTTACTGCACAATCAATACTTTTACTGTTCATACTTTACTGTAAGTACATTTTGCTCATACATACTTTTACTTAAATGCAGGACTTGAACTTATAGTGGAGTATTTTTAGAGTAGTATTTTTACTCAACTAAAAGATTTGAATACTTCTTTCACTATCTATACTACAATCGTTAATTAATAAAAATGTAAGACAACACTCAAAAGGTCTTAACAAGGGGGAGAAGACCAAGGTTATACTGTATGTGCCGTTTCATCGGTGTAAAATATGTGACATTGAACATCAATTACACATAGAAAAAGGTGTAAGAGCAAGGTGCACGTTGTAGTGTGTGTGTGTGTGTGTGTGTATGTGTGTTCGGGTGTGTGTGTGTGTGTGTATGTGTCTTTGTGTGTGTGTGTGTGTGTGTGTGTGTGTGTGTGTGTCTTTCTTTCATAAAACATGGATGAACTTGGATTTTTGTTATTTTCTGACCAGCCGCCTCAGAGAAATCACCAAACCTCTGATTCATCTCATAGTCAGTGTCATTTTGCAACACATGCTTAAGAATGCTGAGCATAATGGGCATTAGCCTATTCAAGAAGCATAAACAACCAATCATAGGTGACACCGTTGGCTGGAAAATTACTCATATTTTTTAAAATGTAATGAAATTTAAAAAAAAAGCCTTTAAAAAAATGCCTCCATATGTCAACTGCAGCATGTTGTTTAGAGAAGTAATGCACTTTGAAAGGTTTTTTTCAGTTTCAGAAATTTGTCTTTTAAATGTTACCAATACACAAGCTATGATTCAAGTCATCCGTTGCCCACTTCTTTATATCACATCATTGTGTCAACCTTATAATTTGATACATAAATTGTTTACCAGAGTGTCAACTGAGCACTTAGTGTGGGGTATTTCTAAATACAAGTTTGAATTAAAACAAATTCAACACTGGAAGCTCAGTAAGTTTCAGTAAAACACAAAACAAGTGTCATGTTTTTTGGCTATAGAGCTGTTTCTCTGCATGTTTAGGTGTGCGCCTATTTCTGGATTTACCAATAGCTGATGTGACAGTGAGCTAAAAAGCCTTTCACTTCCCACACTGCCACAGTGCAAGCCACTGAGGGAAATCTTTGTGACATTTAAGCCTCAGTGTGCAGTCACACTTTGGCCAAGGCCTGGTATCATGGCAGCTTGTCTTCCCGACAAACCATCTCTGAGGAATATCCACTGCTGGAAAGGAGCCCTGCTCAGTGATACAGATATACTGATCTGCACTTTCATCAGATATACTATCCGCCGCTGTGCTGGTCCTTCTGTGCACCAGCGATAGCCGATTCATTGTGTTTCTCATGTGTGTCGGACATTTTCTGCAGCCCATGCATCAGAATCTCTTTCTCTGCTCCAGCAGTGCACAGTACGTGTTTGGCATGGAATAAAGAGAAGGCTTAAATGTTGGGTGCCTGTTGTGTTATGTACAATCATTTGCGATTGCGATATGATTTACGATATTGAAGGCTAAAGGGAATGATCATTTTTTATCATTATTCTCATTTTCATTTAAAAATAATAAAAAATAACAATGAAATGATTATAGTGTGATTTTTGCGAGGATCTGTACCAAACAGAGATTTTTTCTTTAGGTAGGATATAATTTGTTAGCTGGGACGTCTCTGTAACACCACAATACTTAATTCAAAAGGGTTTGACACATACTGTATTTTGCCTTTAAGAAATATTGCGCAGGGGGGTGGCCCTGCAATTTGGCACTGGTATGCCAGCTACAGCAGAGAACAAAAGGACTTGGCCCGGGTGGTGAAAACGGCACAGAGGATTGTAGGAGCTGTGCTCCCGGACCTATGCTGTGCATGCTGGCCACCTACAGAGGACAGCCAGTGGCATCAGCATGGACACAACACACCCAGGACACTGTCTGTTTGTCTCATTACCATCTGGAAAAAGATACAGAACCATCAAAACCCAGACTAACAGACTGAGGAATAGCTTCTTCCCCAGAGCTGTAGCCTCCATCACCCCCCCCCATGTACAAAGACACAAATACAACCTGTAGCTGCTAAGGACTACTGTCATGAAAGCACTAAAATACTTGCATAACTATAATACTCAATAGCACTAAAACTCTGCAAATGCTCATATGAGTACTATGTGAAATGCCTTTTTTATGTGTTTTTATCTTTTCATTTGTGTTTAATCTTGTTTTTATTTATTATTTACTGCTGCTGCACTGATTGCCACTAACAATGACAATAAAGTATCTTAAATCTTGAATCTAGTCCATATTGCGAGTTCGATACAATTGCGATGAATTGTGCAGCCCTAGTGTGGAATAGTTCTATCAGAGCCTTTTTGCTAAAATGAGGTGGCAACAAAGTCTGTGAAAACGCCAACACTGAACCAAAACAGTATAGTTGAGGGCTGAAAAACCAAAACAATGTGCTGAAAGATGCTAAAACGCTCCACAGAGCTGAGTCGGATGATCATTCTCTGAGGCTTCGTCACTACGAGCGACTCCATTCACATTATAAGTAATCATTTGAGACATTTAATAACAAAAAATGGACTAGTGCAGCTGTAGTGCTAGCCTGCCCTCCATTCAGAACTCATACATCTCCAGAGACAGGAAACAGGCAGGAAACATCACTGCACCTGTTTCCAATGGAGTGTATGTTTTGAGTAAAGTTGTAATACAAGAGTGGATTTTTCTCCACACCAGATAGCGAAGAGCCTGCAAGTGATTTTGCTACTGACGTTTTAATGTTAATTGTCTTTAAAGGTAGAATATGTAGTGAATATGGCTTTCTGTTTGTAAACACACCGTTCATAGTCGGCCCCTCCTCCCCGGCTAAAAGGCCAGAGAGAGAGAGAGAGAGAGAGAGAGAGAGAGAGAGAGAGAGAGAGAGAGAGAGAGAGAGAGAGAGAGAGAGAGAGAGAGAGACCGACAGACAGACAGAGAGAGAGAGAGAGAGAGAGAGAGAGAGAGACCGACAGACAGACAGAGAGAGAGAGAGAGAGAGAGAAGAGAAAGAGAGTAAATGAAGAGCGCGAGAACAGTACAAAGCACTAATGAGAGCAATAAAAGACTCTTTTCTCATTGTTTTGCAGCAATTATGTTCTAAAGCACTAATAAACACTCCCACAGCTCTGCAGGAAGGTGGCACATTGTGCGATAATGAATGAATGCAGAGCTTCATCCTGCCTGTTTCTGAATTAGTTAAATTTGTACGTCGTTGTGAGACGCTGAGGGGCAAAGCAACAGCTTTAACAGTCACGTTGGCCAAGAATCTGGCAGTCATACACTGACAGAAGGGTCTGAGGCTAACACTTCCAGAGAGCCCTTTGTTCAGCAAACTCCTCAAATGGAGTCAAGACAAATATTATCTTCTCTAGTGGAGTCCATGATCGGATCCAAAATAGAGGGGATTTTTCTGCTTGTTGTCGAACGTGTTGTTCCAGCGGGTATATATATATCTTTTTACTAGCTGGTTGAACTGCGGCTGAATGTCCTCTGGGCAGGAGCATACTGAGACCAAATGTTTGGTGTCCAGCTATTTTACGCCTGACTGCTGCAGCATCAGCAACCCTTCACTGGGCAGGAGGACTCTCTGTTACACCCAGCTGGAGAGTCAGGGAGTCAGTGTCACCCATGGCATTCATCATGTTTTATTTATTTTTTATTTTTTTATATGATCACAAACAAGAGAATATTTTCAGGGTTTGGATAGATGCACCTGCTGTTGCTCGGCTTATTTGCAAGCCTTTGAAAAAGATTTTTTTCAACACAACCTACAGGGAGGAATCCACATCCATCCACTGCATGGTTAAGCCGATAAGAGATATTGAACGGACACTACTGTTCCAATCGTCACGTGTACGGATATAATAAATAATGGACAATAATTTCAGAGGAACTCTCCCCTGTCAAGTCATTTGTGTTCTTATAATAGAAAACTCATTATGCACTATCACGTAGGAGATAACTATCAAAGAAAATATTGGTAAAAGACAAAAGAAGACAAGATGATAAAAGAAAGAAAGCTGTGAAAAGTCACATTTTGATACTGCATGTCCCATAAAACACAAACCAGAACAATAATGCACAGTCTGTATAAAGAGTGTAAAGGCAGCAGAGTATTATCTACACCTGCCAGAGACAGCCACATCTTTTAAAGGGCTGGGTGTGATTTGTGTGCTCCATTATCATGAGATTCCCCACAAACCACAAGAAAGAGGATCATTAAGCTTCATCAATTTCCAACACTGATCCATCACTTTCTTTGTCATGATGGATTTCGGCTCTTGGACTTTGCTGTCTGCTCTATTTGAGAAGAAATAGGTGTTTTTACTGTTTAAGGGGAGCTTTCACACCTATAGTTCGGTAGACTCTGTGCAATTCGGGGGTGAAGTTGCAACATTGTTGCATTTTCTATTTGGTTCAGTTTGCTTTCACACTGCACTTTGTCAAACGCACCAAACACTGTAAACAAATATCAAGCCGTCGAAACGGTCGCTTGTTTATTAGACAGAATATCCGAGTGAAATTCACAGCCACTTCTGGTCTCAGAAATATTGGAGCAACACCAAATATAAATTTTAATAGAATTAATAAATTAATAATTTAGAAGAAGGTGTACAATCTAAGCAGCTAAAAGACAGCGAGTAATGGAGAGAGAGAGAGAGAGAGAGAGAGAGAGAGAGAGAATTACCTTTTCTGAAGAGTCCATCATGTTTTTTTAATCCTCCGTGTCGTCTTTGGCTACTAACATCTGCGTGGAGGAGGGCGCGTGCGAGATCACGGAAGGCTTGTATCATGTGGATGCGCTGACAGTGTTGTTGTCATTACTTAGAATTCCTCATGGGGGCGACAGAAACTACGCACTATAGCTTTAAATCATATATAAATCTGTAAATTGTGTGCAAGGTTGAAATTGCAGGCTAGTAAATGCTCTGTGTTTGGTCCACTTCCTGTATTTGGATCGGCTCGCGTTCTCACCTGAAGTGAACCAAACTCTAGTTCACTTAGAAACGAACAGAGACCCGCGTTTTCAAGCGGACCAGAGTTCAGTTATTTGGTACGCACCAGAGTTCGAATGAGCTTTCACACCGCCTCACACTAACCGGACTATCCAACCAAATGCTCCAGAGTTTGGTTAAAACGGACCCAACAGCTCAGGTGTGAAAGCAACCTAAAGGCTCTTGCTTGCCATCCAGGGAATCTTTTTTAATCTTGTGAATGTTTACCGGTGAGATTTCACGCTGATTTCAGAACTGTTGTTAAAGTGTTGACTGTAATTGTGTTTCAGGTGTCCGGATGTATGATTTTAACAAATACTTTTAACAAGCTGGAATATTGCTGATGAGATGTTACTACAAACCGCATCTCTAGGCTGCATGATGACCAAAACCCAAACAAACACAAACTATAACCCACAGACATTCTTCCTCCCACAGGACCAACCAACGAGGCACAGACGCAGGACAAAATGCTAAATTATTCATGAAACTTAAATGGTGGCGCAATCTCAGAGGCTGTTTAAGGAGAGGGATTTTTAGACAGGTGACGAGGCTGCCGTCACCTCAGTGATTAATTAGGAGGGAAGGGACAGGGATTGCGGTTAAGACAGATCTGTGTTTTATTTAATTAGATGGAAGACACAGTGGATTATCTCTGGGGACAGCCCCAGAAATGCCTCTTTTGTGGGTAAAGTGAAGAAAGTGCCAGAAAATAAAAACTGCTGACCATAGAAGTAAATTTGTCCCAGAAAACGGCTCAAAATAACCATGAAAGTAGACGTGTTTAGTCTGTAAACTTAATTCACTGTGCAGACTGTAAAGTAGTGGACAAATTTAATTTTTAACCTGATGATGGTGATGAAAAGTTACGTGTCACCAAAGTTATTGCCATTTATCCACAAGGGGACATGGATGTCTACACCAAATTTAATGGCAATCCCTCCGATATCTGCAGAGACATTTCACCCAAAATCAAAGTCAATAAGATTCATCCTCTGGAGACAATTAATGTTTTTTTACTAACTTTAATGGCACTTTAACTAAGCAAACGTCATCCTCTGTGAAAGACTGTGAAATAAGGTTGGAATCTCGGGAAAAAGCTAGTAAGTGGACCTTGAGTTATGTTGTCAAAAATCTTAAGTATGTAAGATGTATTTGTCATGAAAACTTGACATTACATTTCTTTGGAGTGTCGTTATTAAGACAACTTGACATTAAACAGGATGACATTATGTCAAGTTGTCATGACAAAAACATCCTCTGGTAATGTCATCCTGGTTAATGTCAAGCTGTCATTACAAAGACATTCCAAACTAATTTAATGTCAACTTGTCATGACCAATATAACTTCTGGTAATGTCACTTTGATTAATGTCAAGTTGTCATAATCAAGACAACCCAAACAATGTCAACTTGTCATGACAAAAACCGAATGACACTTAATGACAGAAGTCATAAACGTTTATGACTTGTTTATAACGTTTATGACACATTCATGACAGTGTCATGTCACAATTATGTCGATACCTTCAAGTAAAGTGTTACCCATGTTTTTTCTCATTGTATCAACATCTGTCTAATTGTCCTAGTATTGTACGTGAGACCCTCTTTAACTACAGATCTTGTGTATGACTGTGTTTACAGCAACAAAGAGTCTTAATGTTCTTTGTAAATGTACTAACAGCCAAAAACATGCTCTAGTTGTACATCCTCTTTGGTCCAGCAGGTGGCGCTTTGCCCTCAGCTGAGTCAGACTAAAAGGAGGTCAGCTCTGAAGAGGATGCTAGCTCGCTGCACAACACACACACACACACACACACACACACACACACACACACACACACACACACACACACGCTTCCTTTATCTTACTCTGTTTTTCATCTGTTGTCTTCTGTCTATCTCAGGAATGGTATAGTTTTCTCTTGAGGTTTGGTTTACATCATTTCCCTCATGACTTGGCATCATCCACTGCCCACTGGCAAAAAATATCTACCCTTCAACTTCTTTCTTTTTTTCATTCTCCAGCCATCTTCTTCTCTGAATCTCTGTCTTCACATGCAGTCATTCATGCCACATCCCATGCAAACTCTTCTCCTCATCCTCTCTGGTTGCAATGTCAACATACTGCATTCCCCACAGCTTTTCTCTTGCGTTCATTCACTTCACATACACTTCACTCTTTCCTACAGTATCCTCTCTGCATGGCATCAATAATATACATCTTCCTCTTCATATTCAGTAATAAAATACATTTCTTAGACCCACAGCATCACTACTTGTTAAGCTTAATGTCTTTGATCCTCATTTCATGAGTATATACAGTCATTACCTTTGGTCCCTGCAAGTTCTTCAACTGAGGATATTTGATATGTAGACTGAAGTTACTCCATACTGCACAGTACATTTGGGCAACCATCCAAGAGGGTTGAACTCTAGTTTTCCATGTTGTTGTTACTGGTACCACCAGAGTTGAATTCAATATTTTATAAGAATAATATGTTTTAAGACTGTAGCTAATTTATTTAAAGGGGAATAATTCTGATGTTTTTTTTAGGGTTTTCTTGACTCTACTATTTTCCAACCACTGACAATGGCCTTTACAGGAAGACTGGAATAACAAATGATAATGCCAGCCTGGCATGCACCGTAATAACATATAATTCATGCACAAATGATGTGCTATGTAAAGGAACAACATTTTAATATGCATTCATTCCACTACTCAACTGTTCAGGTGTAAAAGGGAGCTTACATATCATGCCACATTTGATGCAATGAAGCAAATCAGACACCAATCAGTCCAATCAACAAGGCAAGAATGGAACTGGTTTAAGGGAAGCCATTGTTTACAACAGCCAGGGCCGTATCTTCTGTACAAGTGATAACATTGAAGTGATGTCTGAGAATTTAGGGGGTTTAATAACAAGTTGAGGAATTAACAAGTTTGCATTTACTACACATGGAGTCTGACATTTTGCAGACAAAATATTGGCACATTTGATTGCATTTAGATAATCAATATGAACGTGAATTAAAATATAACAAGGAAGGGTTAAGAATATTATCCTGGCAGTGTGGGAAAGGTTTTCAAACAGCATTTGGGGAGACAAAATTACATAATTGAACAACTGTAAAAATAATGATTTTGTTTTTAGTAGTTCATCAAAAATGTCTTCAGGTGTTAGGCGACATGGTGGTACTTATTCTTGGTGATAATGACCTCCGCAACAACACCAACTATGTTTACATGCACACTAATATTACACTATTTTTCTGAACATGACAATATTCCAAATTTGATACGGTTCATGTAAACCTTTTTATTCCGAATTAGGCCACAATACAATTTGCTGCATTTTTGGGAGTACGTTTACATATGATGCTCGATGAGTTCTTTGTTGTTTTCGGTTTCTGTTTTGTGCTCGTCTACTTTAAGGGTGATGACACACTGAATCATCTCTGTGGGTTCAATTTCAACTTGCACTTGTGGTTCATACTTCAATAAGGATAACAGCGAGATTGTCAATACGATGGCACTGTTTGGACTGAACAGATGAACTAATCACAACAGATGAACACAGCAGGCTCTGCTCATTACATTTGAAAACCAAAATGGCAGACTGGACAGTTCTTACAGTTTACTGTATGAGATGCAGCCATATTGAAATCAGGACTGCAGACAGTAGAAAATCCAGGGTATGGAATTTGGTATTATTTCACTCATTAACTGAAAGCTTTTAATATAAATCTTAAGTTGAAAATAATAAAAATAATAAAATAAAATAATGTTGGAATCAGTTGTCTGAAAAACCCTTACTCGCCAAACAGTCTGAACAGAGCATTTTTTAGATCAAAGACTCCATAGTGCAGAGCCATGTGAGAGCGTGCATAAAGGCCCATTACGACACATGAATATGGATTCGGGAGCACTAGACAACGCTGTGTTTCTCTTTTCCTATCTTTGATTTCATGGAGTGTTTTTTTTTTTTAATCTTTTGTGTTTTTCTTTGTTTATCAAATGTAAATCCATTGTTTCCAAAAGAATGCGGCTCAGGTACAGATTGAGGTTGCGACGATAAATCTCTCTTGGTGCCACCTTTGATGGCGAGCCAGTTTCGTCATGCACGGTCGGCTGCAGCTGTTTATAACGTATGACTCAAGCAATATGATTAGCTGAGAAGAACATCATTTATCACAGCCGCCTCCATTTCACCTGACGCATACGAAAATGAAAATAGTCTGCATGGATGCGCCTGATCCTATATGACTTACAGATGTAAGTGTGTTTAGATATGCCCTAATTGTCTATATAATGCAGTAAGTAGGTTATTGTATGAACAAAAAAAGAAAAGCAGAGTGTTCAACTTCCATAATTGACCGTCTGCTGGACTAGAAGTTTAGAAGATGTAGGGGCGGGGGGGAGCGTTAAATCTATAGAAACCAGGAGTGTTCAGGCAGATGTGAATGCGACGTGGCACTTTGACAACACACAATTACATTATCTAGGACGAATAGGTTGACCTGTGTACACAAGGCAATGATGAGTTCAGAATTACATGTGCTATAGACCTCCATTGTTGCATAGCTGTGTTTACAGAGTGTACGTACAGTATCTGGAGGGCGGAGATCTTGTCTTTGAGCACTTCCTGGGCTTTGTTGAAGTCTGACAGCATGTTCTGCGTCTCTCTGCTGTGGACGGCGCTCATTTCGGCGAGCTCCCTCTCGTGCCTCTTCGTCAACTCTTGTTCGTGAGCCCTGAGGAGAGAGAAGAGCGGACGGTTAAGTTTCTAAGTGTCTGTTGAGGACACCTCAAACGTGATTCTGGTAAAACAGACCTAACCGCAACTTAAACTGGCTACAATCTAATCTACAAAATATGGATGACGATTCAAACTCAACTGGCTGTGGTATAAGAGCGATAATACACTCTGAAGTGTCCTGATATAGAAAATAACAGAGTCAACACTGTGCAGTGGTGCAAAAGGGTATTCCGGTCCTTTACTTAGCAACTCAATCATGAAAAAAATACTATAATACAAATGAATCTTGAATTAAATATCTACTTAATAAAAGTACAGAAGAATTTTCAGATAAATTGACTAAATATCAAAAGTAAAAGTACTCATTAGGCAGAAGAATCACTCTGTGTAGTGTTGTATTATTATGTATTATATTATTATTACAGATGCATTAACACGTACACAGCATTTTAATGCTATAGCTATTCCAGGTGGACCTAATTTTGAATAGTTATAGTTTAGATCCTTTAATTTGCTGTACAACAACGCATCATGTCTAATATGTTCATTTAAAGGTTTTTAAAATATATTTATTTTACAAAAATTATACTTCCTTCTAATATTTAGTGAAATATGAAGTAGCATCAAATAGAAACATTTACTTAAAGGTCCTATGACATGCTGCTTTTTGGATGCTTTTATATAGGCCTCAGTGGTCCCCTAATACTGTATCTGAAGTCTCTTTTATATAGACCTTAGTGGTCCCCTAATACTGTATCTGAAGTCTCTTTTATATAGACCTTAGTGGTCCCCTAATACTGTATCTGAAGTCTCTTTTATATAGACCTTAGTGGTCCCCTAATACTGTATCTGAAGTCTCTTTTATATAGGCCTTAGTGGTCCCCTAATACTGTATCTGAAGTCTCTTTTATATAGGCCTTAGTGGTCCCCTAATACTGTATCTGAAGTCTCTTTTATACAGACCTTAGTGGTCCCCTAATACTGTATCTGAAGTCTCTTTTATACAGACCTTAGTGGTCCCCTAATACTGTATCTGAAGTCTCTTTTATATAGGCCTTAGTGGTCCCCTAATACTGTATCTGAAGTCTCTTTTATATAGACCTTAGTGGTCCCCTAATACTGTATCTGAAGTCTCTTTTATATAGACCTTAGTGGTCCCCTAATACTGTATCTGAAGTCTCTTTTATATAGGCCTTAGTGGTCCTCTAATACTGTATCTGAAGTCTCTCTCCTGAAATTTAGCCTTGGTGCAGAATTACAGCCACTAGAGCCAGTCCCACAATGAGTTTTACTTAGGATGTGCCATTTCTGTGTCTGTAGCTTTAAATGCTATTGAGGAGGAGAGAGGGGGGGGCAAGGTGGAGGGTGGGGGTGTGGCCTTGACCAACTGCCATGCTTCACTCGTTTTCAAGCCATGATGTCTCTCTCTTTCTCATAGGTGGGCCAAATTCTCTGGGCGGGCAAAGCAGAGAAAGGGGAGGTAACCTTCCTCCTTATGACCTCATAAGGAGGAGATTCCAGATAGGCCCATCTGAGCTTTCATTTTCTCAAAAGCAGAGCAGGACACCCAGAGCTTGGTTTATACCTATCGCCATTTCTAGCCACTGGGGGACCATAGGCAGGCTGGGGGAACACATATTAATGTTAAAAAACCTCAGAAAGTGAAATGTTCATGCCATGGGACCTTTAAGTACTTCAGTAAATGTACTTTCAAGGCTTTCTTTACATGTATCTTGTTTTTGTATATAAATACACTTTGTTAGTTTATACTGCACACAAGAAAATTATTATTGAAGTACAAACTGTATTAAATTAAAGTTTGAGACCATTATTGTTACGTGTCATGTTTCTGACTAAAGACCAATTTTTATATGTAAAACAAAATCCTTCCTATTCATGAAGCCATTTGAATGAGGCCATACCTGTGACATCACTCTTCAAGCTTTAGGACAGAGTAAACCACTGACCAAAACGCCCTCGGCAGCTCAGGAATAAAACACATTTCTAAACGGTTGACATTTCCCTTTAAGACTTAATCAGGACCTGCAGACTCTCCTCTCTCTGCCCGTCTCTCCCAGGAGAAGTGAACATAATGGATTGTTCCACAGAGGAAACGTTGGTGAGATTAGAAAACGGAGATGGATGCACAGAATAAATTCCTAGAACATAATCGCACAAACACATACTATGAATGTAATTAGATAGAAATATGACTTTTTTGAGTTTGTACACAACAATAGCAGAACACATTAAGACAACATGAAAGTGCAACAAAACATAAATGTGGTATGACATGTATGTATACTTGATGTACAACATAAAGTAAAACATATGCCCAGAATGTGTGTAATAAATTATTCTTCCTATTAAATATGTTCAATCTGCACATGTTGAGGGCTTTGCTACGGGAAGAAAGAAGCTGAAGAAAGAGGAGGATGACGGGAAATGGGAATAAAAGATGATAATAATGAAATGAGGAGTTGAAAAAGGCTGATGAAAGGGATGTGAGGGATGAAGGAGAAACATGGATGTCTGTCTCCCTCTCACTCTGACTGGGCCAACTCTCCCTGAGGGGCACACATCTTATCTCTCTCTGCTTCCTCTTTATTTATGTATCCGCCTATTTTTATCCCTGTGACCAGGATTCAGACGTGGAAGTTACGTAACAGAGGGAGAAATGTGCATCGCATGGGCCTGCCGGCACAGAGAGAGAGAGAGAGAGAGAGAGAGAGAGAGAGAGAGAGAGAGAGAGAGAGAGAGAGAGAGAGAGAGAGAGAGAGAGAGAGAGAGAGAGAGAGAGAGAGAGAGAGAGAGAGAGAGAGGACGCATATACGTAAAGACTAGCAGCTCATGGAGTCACTATAGAAAATGAAGCACCATGGCAGCAGTCATCAAACACACACACACACACATGAAGAGAAAACTTCAAACACACACATCCATCCATCTAATGAGCAGCTGGACCACATTAGCCGCACAGCACTTTAAAAAATTCATGACACGCCGCAGGAGACAACATGATTATAGATTCCATTTTTATTTTACCCTAAATAACCTTCACATCTCCTAATCAATGGGCTCTTGACACTGGTCGAGAGAGAGAGAGAGAGAGAGAGAGAGAGAGAGAGAGAGCGAGAGAGAGGGGGAGAGAGAGGGAGAGAGAGAGAGAGAGAGAGAGAGGGAGAGAGGGAGAGGGAGAGAGGGAGAGAGTGAGAGAGAGAGAGAGAGAGGGGGAGAGAGAGAGAGATAGATAGATAGAGAGAGAGGGAGAGAGAGAGAGAGAGGGAGAGGGAGAGAGAGGGAGTGCGAGAGAGGGAGAGAGTGAGAGAGGGGAGAGAGAGAGAGAGAAAGAAGGGGAGAGAGAGAGAGAGAGGGAGAGAGAGAGAGAGGGAGAGAGAGAGTGAGAGAGAGAGAAAGAAGGGGGGAGAGAGAGAATATCATCCGAATATAATAAGACAAGTCAAATTGACCAACATGCACTGATGACGGGAGAGCAGAAAGAGTTGAGTGTGGGCATTTCTGTGTGTTTTCTGTGTCGAGGCTATCCTGAAATGTCAGTGATAATGTGTTATTAATGCTCTTAGTGTTGCTACTCTATACTGTACTGTATTCACCTAAAATAATCGTTCAGCATTTTGGTGGGAATCACTGTATTCACTTTCTTTCCGAGAGTGAGATGAAAAGATTGATACCACTCTCAGAAGAGTGGTATTGATCTTCTCATCTGATTCTAGGAAAGAAAGCACATACGAGTATTTCCCAAAATGGTGAAGTATTTCTTTAACAGAACTAAAACATTTATGGTCCTTAAAACTCAAAAAAACACCACATCAGAAGTGCTTATCGGCAAAATGCAGGCAAAGAAAATGAAAAGTAAGGAACTTAAGGAACACCACTCTTAAATCACGGAAAAATATTCAGCAGTTTGGTTGCCAGGTTACAGCGTATCATGCATTGTGAACACGCTGCTAAAAAAGTCTAACTGTGTGACCATGAATATTTCAGCAACAAAATCTGAAACACAGAAAAGAGGACTCATCTTATATCAGACATGAATAAAAAGAGTGATCAGTCTGGCAGCTACTGGCTTTTAAAAGGATATGAAGAGTAAGAAAAAGTCACATTTCTAATATAAATGATGGCACATTAACGAACCAACATGGCAGGGTTATTCAGATCAATATGTGCTTTCAATTGCAACTTAAACTTGACATAAATAAAGCAAAATGTGTGTATTACTATCGAGTCTATCATCACTATTTTGCAGAGGCGCCTGATTGGGTCTGGAGCCTAGCGCCGCCCAAGACTATGTGATTGTTTTAAAGAAATGCCAATAAACCAGAGTACGTTTTTCTCCCATCCCGGAATGCTGTGCGGACTAGCCAGACCCTCCTCCGCAGCGCTGTGGAGGAAGTTCTGGCAATGCGAGACTACACCTGAACAATCCTGTAAATGAAACGTCCTCGATATATAGGCTAGGTCATACCTGATCTGCTGATTGGCTTCGCTGCGGATCTTGAGCACCTCCTTGCCCTTGAGCTCCAGCTCTTTAGTCAGAGTGCTGATATTCTCGTTGAGCGTGTGGATCTGGTGATCCAGCTGAGCGATGTGGTTCTTCCTCCTGGAGACCTCCTCCTGCAGCTCAGTGATCCGGCCCAACAACTCACGCTCCTGGAAGAAGAAAATAAAATGAATGTCCATTTTCATGTTTTAAAGAGTAAATATCCAACAGTGTTATTTGTCCACTAATGCTTTTAATTACTTCTTGAAAAGCAAAAATCAAAGACATAGCAATTTCTATTTGAGCAACAATCAGTTGAGACCACAGGGATGTCATCTTTACATGAACTGAGAGGCACTGCATGTCTTATATATTTAAGTAACTCCAAGTTAAAAAGGTCAAAGGTGACGCCAAATCATCCAGCATCGAGCCTCGATGTTAAAATTGGTGTATAACACATTCATGCTGTAAGCATTAAGTTTTCCGTTTAATATTGGCCTGTATTAATTGAAATAGCAAGACACCTTGCTTGACACCTTTACCTTAATGAGGTAAAACTATGAAGAGAATAAACTGAACAGATGAGACAATGGATACTGAATACAGCTATGTGGACAAAAAATGTTTCTCCATGCATTAAAGTCATCTCTCTTTGTGACATTGTAAACAATGTGCATTGTTTTTTAATTATTTATTTTTTACCTTTATTTATTCAGGGAAAGTTCACTGAGAGAAAGCCTCTCTTTTGAAGGAACGCCCTGATCACATTCATTGTAGTTATTAGTGAAGCTTCTTAAAATAGTTTTGGTTGCTTGGTAAATGTTCTGTATTCTATTTTATGTAAATGTGGGTGGACAACATTTTAATATACTGTAATCCATAAAATTCAACAGCATCACAAAAAGCAACACCTTTCTGAGACAGTTTGAACAAAAACTGAATATGATAAGCTTCAAAAACACAGGATTTAGTGGAAGGCTGTTGCGTTAAGATTACACTGGGTGTACAGTACATAATAAGCTAGCAACTCAGTATATTGTTCTGATTTTGTCTGTACTCCCTCTCTGTATTATGACAGTATAACAAATAAACTGGAACTAAAACGAAACATGTGGTTGGGCAGAGTGTTTGAAACACTACTGTTTCTTATTGACAGCACAAACTGGACCCATTAATTACATGAGTCAAAGTTGCACACTGGCTGTTAAATGCTGATAAACTGACAATGAGTGTTAATGAATAAACTGACAGTGAATGGTAATATTCACTGTCATTGACTCTCAAACAACAAATCCTCATAAATACCAATGTGTAGACAATTACATATTACAAGCTATGCTGTAGACTAGGCCACTCTTGCTGTTCTCAAGAATGCGCTGTATGGGTCCAATGTGAATTACAATATGTATTGCACTTGACTTTATTACTAAAAGGGATACTTTGCTGGTTTTAAACCAGCTCTGTGCCATCTTTGTGTGGGCAGTGTTAATCTACAAACACAACCCACACTGCCATGACAAAGAGCTGTATTTAAATCAACAACATATCTCTTTAAGGGCCACTTTAGAAAAGGCTTGGGTAGAAGTGTTATGACCACATCTCTTAGACCTTTAATTTGTAAACGTTATTGTGTGTTATGAGTGTTGCTGTGCTGGTGACTAATGCAAAGCAACCTGCTACGTTGTATGTATGGGCTCACATGTCAACTGTTATTACATGATATGTTAAAAATCTAATTCATTTATAAATGACAAAAACACAATTCCAATCAACATCAGCAGGAATACAGGTGCTTGTCTGAATATCTCAGTCATGAATTATCATAGTTCTCCACATAGCTGAATGACGTCCATATAAACCAACTGTCCAAAATGACTCACGACCCCCGCAGAGCTGCTCTATTTTTCTGAGCTCCACAGTGACACAAGATCTGGCTTACATTAGCTGGGATTTCAAAGTGAGTGTCAACAGGGGGGGGGGGGGGGGGGGGGTGAACAGTGAACAATGCATAGGTTCAATCAAACACTCACACGAAGACCACACGCAAACTGCCTGACTTTACAATGAGTCCAGTTTAATAGAGATGTTGCTTAAATGAGTGGCTCACTATTTCTAAAACCTGGTATGAAATTATAGTTTTTTAAAGATTCTTAAGATTTCAGTCCTGTTTGATGAAGAAGTATTTAAGTTGTTGTTGTTTGTTGCAGTACTGGACTGTGATGAAGAATAGAATCAGGCGTCCTATTTAAAGATAAGGCTGATAATATTCTATATTTTTCTTATTGTCAACAAATATCCCATAAAAACTATACCAAAAATAAATTGATCCCTCTAACTTAGGCCTGATATATTTCTTATTCCTCTGTGCCGTAGAGTTCCATTGTTGTTCAAATTAACACCAGCCACACTGTGAGCCACACTGTTGCACTGGGTGACATGTTCCCTAATTATGATGAACATGGACACGAGGACCAAATGTTTATTAATCCCCTGGTGAAAATAGTCCCCAACAAAAACACTATTAACTCCTGTTTGGGGTAATTTTTCATAAAAACTACAGCACCCAGCTGTGTGAGAAAATAACAGAGCCATTTTTAAAAATGAAACTAAGCATGTGAGAGTTTTTTTTATAAAGATGTATAACTACAGCAGGGACCAGTGGGCTCAAGGCCACAGACAGACACACCAAACAGTGCAAAGAAAGATAGACTAATGACAAATTAACTGAATCTGTCTGCCCCCTTCACCAAAACCAGACATTAAAAACAAGATGTCGGGTCCTATCTTGCATCCGGCACAGAGCAGCGCAGAGCAAAGCCCGACGCAAGTGTCTTTGCTAGTTTAAGACCGACACAGTTGTCTATTTCCCGTCCAGCGCCCACGTCGTTTAAATATCCAATGCACCTGCGCCCATCTGTGCGCCCATGGGCGTGCTGGTCTTACAGGGAGGTGTGTTCAGGTGCATTCTTGGCGTATTGCTATCTTGAGGCAGTGGAAAGTGATCGCGCCATTGACCAACAAAAACCTGGTCTAAAGTCAATAATGCCAGTCTGGCTATCACCAGACCAAGCTCAATCTTTTAAGATTGAACATTAGTCTGGGGAGTCTGCTCTGTATTTTCTACTGCACAAGAGGCGTGATCAACGGGCATAGTTCAAATGACTCTGTACGCAATTGGATAGTCCTTCAACCAATCAGACCAACGATCCGGGTGACGTAGCAGCGACAGCGGCATTAACGGGTTGCTGCGTTTCGGTGGCCGAATGTAAACAAGAAGCTGCTTGGTCGCTTCTCTATCGTCATGGTGTTAAACGCGGCAATAGCGCGTCAGGTGCATAAGCCAGTTTGTGAATGGTCCCCGCAAAATTGTAACAGAAGCAGGATAGATAAATGTACAGGTTTCCAGCCTGAGCTGCAGGGCGAAATCAAACTTTAGACATGTCAACAAGGGCTGCAATGATGTTTATGCACTCAATGATTTGATCCCATATCACCTACTGTTTGACAACCTGGTCACAAGCAAGCAACACTTCTCTCAAACCACTACTCTCCCTATATAAAAAAACTCTTAAAGTACTTGACAGGAAACCCATATATTATCATCATTGCTGTGTTTTAAAAAAATACAATCTTTTAAGTTTCGAACATTTGATTAGATATACAGATCTCTGTCTTACGTACAAAATTCTACATGGACTGGCTCCTCATGTATTGAGCCAGTTTGTAAACAGTACCAAACGCTTACAGATCTACAAGAAGTGCAGCAAGAGGTGACTGCATTGTCCCGTTGAGGAAAAGTGCATTCGGTCAAACAGCTTTTTCAGTCAGCGCTGCTCGTGAATAGAACCTCATTCCAACTCACATTAGAAATTTTAAAACTTACGTTTCTTTTAAATTTAACTTAAAAAAGTGGCTAACAGGTAATCAGGACTGTCGACATTACATGTAGACACTAAATCTTGCTGCTACTTTGTCTTTTCTGTCCTGCCTGTTTGTGCCACTTGTGCTATGCCTATGAAGTTGTCGGTTACATGGACTGAACGTTTAGTGTGTGTGTGTGTGTGTGTGTGTGTGTGTGTGTGTGTGTGTGTGTGTGTGTGTGTGTGTTGGTATTGATGTTGATAATGACAATCTGTTCTTGTTTATATGTTGATTATGACATGTTTTTAAATGTTTACATTTATAGTCAATTTTACTTGTATTGGGCTAAACCTGTATGTACTGTTATAATCATTTTATCTTTTTAGGTGTGACGTTGTACAATCTGTCCAGGGACAGCAGATGTAAAATAGCCTTTTGGCTAATTCTGGCACATTTTACATTTTTAATATGTATTGTTAGTGTGCATTGTCCCTGTTAAATAAACCTGAAATGAAATAAAATAGAATCACCGGCAGACCGGGCTGGGATTACCTAGTCTACAATAACGCAGCATTTCATTGTTATTTTAACAGCACATTAGTAAAATGCGCCTAGGCTCGTGCATAGTGCGTGCACACTATGCTTGTTACACACACAGGGCAGCAGCACACAAACTTGCAAAAGATAAAAAATTTAAATATTGTAATGTGAAATAGTATTATAAGATCTGCTCACGCGCTTTCACTTCACACACGAGCAGATCAGTTTCTTCTCTTGAAAATCTCTCCTTGCTGCTTAGCAAATCCTCCATCATAATAGCAATGCGCCAAGGTACAAACGCGCCTGGCTTTTAAAGGGAATGGGAGATGACACTCTGATTGGTTTATTGCATGTTATGCCCAAAACACACCTATGATTAATTAAGACACTAAGTACAACACTTTTGAACCATGCGCCTGGAGCACAGACCCTTCTTACCGCCGTTAAACTAGCAGAAGTGGATTCAACGCACCTGCGCCAGGCACTTCACGCTGTGCGCTTAGATCGTTAAATTAGGGCCCGTCATTTTACTGTGAAGTAACCAAAAAGAATCCTGCATATTGTTGGTCCCTTGTACTCATTTTATTAACATCTTTTTGGTCTGAATGTTACCTGATAAAGGTCTAAGAACTGAACTAGCATTATTAAAGTGACTTTTTGATCCAATGCACCTACAAATAAGATTGTTTTGCTGGGCAGAAAAGAACTTTGTTGGCATTATTAAAATGAAGCGACTTCATTGGATTTCAAAAGTTCAAAACAGCTTTATCTTGTCATAAGGATCCCTCAGCCATCACCACGCAAAGCTGCCAAATTCAGTTTTAAAATCCACACCATGATGGAAGCAGAGTGGGCCTTCTTTGCCAAATTGATCTTGAGACTTGAATGAAGAGGCAAAGATGTGAAGAGGGACATTTAACGCCATCAGAATCATATTAAATATTGTCAGGTCATTGTCTACTAATGATTATACCCACTCTGCAAACATTTCATTCCACGTGCCTCTATAACAATTTATGCCAAGGGCTGGGTTCATATATCCAGAAGCCATAATTTCGTATAATAGTCTCATGGTCACAACCTTCTGTCCCACTATCTGTCTCTATCTGAGTCTCGTTGCTGTCCATAAACCTTGCGGTGCAATTAAACACAATGGGGACAGGGCAAATTAATCTTTGATGACTAATTTACTCATTTTACTCTCCATCTCGTCAAACTCCTGGCTTCATTCTAGGGATGAGAGGAGGGACATCTTTTTTAATTACAGCAGATATCTCTGTTTGATGTTCACATTCATGGCAGGCGGCCGGTGAGATAAAATTGCTGGCATGTTGACTGTGGGCTGGTTTAATCTCTCACGTTTGTCATTTCTTTCTATTATCCCTTTCTAATCTCACTTTCTCGCCAAACTGCTTTGTTAAATAAGCAAACAGCACTGTAAAGGAGAATATGTGCACCATCTTTATTTTTTGCTCTTTTGCCAGAAGCTATATTCTCATTTTTAATTCTTTGAAAAATAAATAATCTTATTCAAATATTTATCAGGGGAGGACATTAGCTGGCCGAATCTCTGGACTGAAATAGGGTGGGCTTTTCTGATCTACTGAAAATGGAAAAATGTATTAAAGATGATGGGTGGAAATTACCTGGCTGGTATCATCCATCCAGTATGACAGATAGCAGAACTAATTAGTACTACACTGTTTTTTTATAGAATCCCTTCAATGTAAACCTGTTTTTACATAGTTTCAAAGGACAACTCTAGTGTCGCACTGTCTAAATGACCATTCACAGACCTTTAGAGTCTGTCAACAGTAGGATAGATCTACTGCAACACACTGAATAATCCTCTGGCTTAAAGCTTTAGTGCGTCACTTTTTTTATATTAATGAACGTCTGTTAATTCAAGCCATTGTCAAATGAGTTGAAACTAATTAAGACTCTCAGCTCCACAAAACTCTCTCTGTATTTCTCAGTATGGCTATGTTCCGAAATTGGTGTCGTCCGGCAACTTTTTCGCGCAGAAACTCGAGTGAAGATAATTACCTCTTCTAAAGAGTCCATCGTGTTTTTTTAATACTCCATGTCCTCCTTGGCTACTAGCAATTGTATAATTACTTATAATTCCTCATTCCACAGAAACTACGCAATATAGCTTTAAACTTGATCCTAGGGCTGCTCAATTTTGAGGAAAAAAAAAAATAATCACAATTATTTTGGTCGATATTCAAAATTACAATTATTTAACACGATTACTCATTGACTTTTGGAAAGATGTTGCAATTAATTAATTTAAAAAACAGTGAAACAGTTAAACAAATCAACAGTGAAAACACCTTGAACTGTGAAATTTCCCTTGATACTTTTCTCGTTGGAACTTTTGGAATTCCCCTTCAGAACACAAGACAAAATAAGAGTTTACTTGCAAAACAAAATGTGCAAAATAATCGCTCTTCTCGATTACAGTGTTTTTGTGATCATAAATCGTAATCGATTAATTGCACAGCCCTACTTGATCCAATTTAAAACATATGTTCTCAATCAGCTTCTTAGTGTGAGTGATAGGGTCCCACATGAACAAACTATTCTCTGCCGTAGTTTGAGCAGTTACAGTTATTTCACATGAAACATTTCTGTAGTTTCTATACTTTCTATGTGCTCTCCTCACTAGTTGAAGTGGGATTTTTTTGCCTTGGGTTTGCCTCTCAGACTACTTACAGTCCACTTCACCTTATCACTGGAGGTTGTTGAAGCTAAATGCAGCCTGGGAGGGAGACAGCAGACACTACTCAGGGCTGACATGAGCACTGCCACTGCCTCAGCTTTATTCATATTTTCATTTACAGTGAATATTTTTCTAAAGAGATGCTAGAATTAACCCTTGTGCTGTCCTCCCTTCGACAACGCAAATTTTCGTTTTTCTGGGTCACAATTTTAAATTAAAACCGCAAGACACTTCTGTCGTTTTTCCCGGTGTTTTTGTTCAGTTTTTTTGACATTTTGTCACTTTTCCAGAAGTTTTTTGTCACTTTTTCCGATGTCTGTCGATTTCTTCTGCGCTTTTTTTGTGACATTTTTGTTGTTGTTTTTACCACGTTTTTGAAGCTTTCTCCGACATTTTTGACACTTTTCAAGGTTTTGTCACTTTTTCCCGATGTCTTGGTCGATTTTCTTCTGCGCTTTTTTGGACATTTTTGTTGTTGTTTTTCTCTCGACATTTTTGTTTTCAAATGCCATTAAATTGCATAAAACACCAAAATTCAATTAAAGTAGTGAACTGATCATTTATTTTACTTGAAGGATAATGGTTGTATGGAACCATCCACGTTATTTTTTTTTGACAATTTTGTTGAAAGAAACCCAAATTTCTGATAAAGAAACTTTTTGAAAATGGGTCAAATTTGACCCGAGGACAACAGGAGGGTTACGCATCAATTACATCAGTAAAGATGCAAAAAACTTAATCTAGACAAGTATCACTATCACAGTAACTGAACATGATGACGGGCTGTGCATTAACAACCCAGAGGTTTACATTACATTTATATTTCTATTTTGTTTGTTGAAAGCACAATAACCAATTTTTATTATAAAACTAAACCTACGTCCTTGTGAGAAATATGTTTTCAGAGTCTTCAAAGTTTCTAGAGATTAGAAAAGTATCTTGGCCACTATCAGGTCTGCCCATTAATAAACAACTGGATCTGAATCACAACTGCACAATTAAAGGAGAATTCCGGACAATTTTTACGTTACTCTTAGAGTGCCTTTGTGCCTCTTAACAGACACAAAATGCAATTAATATGTCTGTGCCACATGAACAGGGCCCGAACGTGACAACAAGATGCGTTTTCAACTCAGACATTGTTAAAATTCACCTACCCTGTCTTGATCCTGCCGGTGGGTAGCTTGGCCTGTTAGCTGCTAGCTGCTAGCTGCTAGCTGTTATCTGTTATCTGTTAGCTGCTGTCCGTGATAAGTGTGTTCAGCCAGGCTTTTGTGAAAATCATCACGCAGCAGTTCCGTGTGTATCTGTAGCTCATCCATTTTGTGTGTGATCGATCTGGTGTTGGTGAGTAGGAGGCTTGTCAATGTCGATCTGTGTGGTAGTTCCCTTAGCCGGGCAAGCAGCCTTCGTCCCCCTCCCGCAGCCGACAAAAATCCCCTGAGCGTCCGATGGTCTGGTGGATGTTCTCCAGAGGACAGATCATGCCTTCGCGGCGAAATTTTTTTGTTTATTTCCCCCTCAGAAATAGGTAATTGAGCACTATAGTGGTTATGACCATATCAGTGACTATGTAACTACATGGAAACGGGATAAATTATGTCTGTGGCTTGCACAGTAATAGCGTTACTGAAGCCTCGCGCTGTCTCCTGGGAATTCAGTTGTAGCAGGAAAAGGTAAACAATAGTGTGCAGATCGGAGCGTAGTGTGTGAAGAGTGAAGAGCGGAGTTGTTCACAAGGGAAGAAGCTTGGAGTAACGTAACTATGGAGAATATAGCAGATATACAACACACGGAAGAGTCTTTTGAGTTTGATGGTCGTCCTTATTTATTCGAATCCGAGTATACAGACGAAGAACTAGCCTCACAAGAGTTAGAAAGAACGAGACAGACAGAGGGGCAACAGGCAGATGAACTTGCTGCTCCAAGCACAAGCTAAAGCTAGCCTTCAGTAACGCTATTACTGTGCAAGCCACAGACATCCTTTATCCCGTTTCCATGTAGTTACATAGTCACTGAATGCGAAGGCATGATCTGTCCTCTGGAGGACATCCACCAGACCACCGGGCGCTCAGGGAATTTTTGTCGGCTGCGGGAGGCGAGAAAGGCGGGGACGAAGGCTGCTTGCACGGCTAAGGGAAATACCATACAGATCGACACTGACAAACCTCCTACTCACCAACACCAGGTCGATCACAAACAAAATGGATGAGCTACAAATACACACAGAACTGCTGCGTGATGATTTTCACAAAAGCCTGGCTGAACACACTTATCACGGACGGCAGCTAACAGCTAACAGATAACAGCTAGCAGCTAGCAGCTAACAGGCCAAGCTACCCACCGGCAGGATCAAGACAGGGTAGGTGAATTTGAACAATGTCTGAGTTGAAAACGCATCTTGTGGTCATGTTAGGGCCCTGTTCATGTGGCACAGACATATTAATTGCATTTTGTGTCTGTTAAGAGGCACAAAGGCACTCTAAAACTTGCCCCGACAACTGCTGTTTTAGCTCAAGGGATGCTTGTACACGTAGCTGCAGCAACTCCAGTTTGCTAAGACCGATCCAGGTCGGGTTTTTTTCTATCGAAAGCACTCACATAGCTATAGCGATCAAGATTAACGTAAAAATTGGCCGGAATTCTCCTTTAATGCAAAAACATGAGAAAGGAGAGGAAAAAAAACAAGACAAAAGAGACTCTAAGAGAGCATCTAAGATGCTTTGCATATATTGATAAAATAATAATAATTTAAAGTTCAGAGAGAAAGAAACACTATGTCAAAAACACTAAAACTTACATCAAAAATAGAACAATGTCATGGAAATAGAACAGAATAGATATCGGTTGTCAAGAGATGCTGATGATGTGATAATTGATCAGACAGCTCTGGTAGATCAAACGAGTAAAGTATCTCCAGGGAGACAGATGACAATGTGCGCGTGCGCACACACACACACACACACACACACACACACACACACACACACACACACACACACACACACACACACACACACACACACACACACACACACACACACACACACACACTGTATTTCATCAGCCTCCTTCTCCCCGTCTGTTAAGTAATTGGAGGCATAAAAACATTATTTAACACAGCATGACAACTGTCTGCAGCTGAGCTCTTCAAGTCTGATGACTCAACTCAAGAAGTTTCAGTTTCTGTGCCATTAGGACTCCGGCGCAAGGAATTAATGTAAACACAAACTCTCTGTCTCTGTTTCTGTCTCTAATGTTGTGCGTGCAGCGTTTTGACCCAAATGAAAATCCACTTGGTCAAAGCACAAAGAGAGTCAAATAGAACTCGGAATAGCAGATGGTGAAAGGCCAGAAAGGTTAAAGTCACTTTTAAATTAGGGTGGTCAAACAGTGACCTACAGTACATAACCTACACACTGAGACACATAATATAACTGCAATGTTCCCAATTCATATTCAAAACATATTTATTGTAGGATATTTTACCAAAAGTACCAGTGTTCAGGCTGAATTGTTAAATGTGTAGTCTTAAAGGAAGTACATTGCATCTATTTTGCAAGGGCTTAACGCCGCCCAGGACGGTTGTGATTGGTTAAAAAAAATACAAACAAGCCAGAACATTTTTTCCCCCTATCCCACAATAGATAAGTGGTGTAGCCAGACCATACTCCAGTGCTGACACAGTGCTGAGAAGATCTGGCAATGTGAGACTAGCTGATTTGTGATGTGTAAGCATGAAAAGAAAAAGTCAGCTTGAGTTATTCCAATACATACATTGGGAACACAAATAGGGATATGTGAATTTGTTGATATTTTTTTTAAAGATCATTACACGGAAAATCATGTTGCTTACTGAATTCATATTATGTAAAAATGACCAATTTCACTACAGGTGTCGTTCCCACTATTTGCATCTTCCTACATACAGTGCAGATAGTTCACATTTATCAATGCACATGTAAAATGTATTTACTGATAACAAATAAATAATGTTAATCTACTTGGGGATCAAAAAGAAGCTTGTATGCTGCAGGAGCGACTGAAATCGGAACTGTTTCCATTATATTTGCTGCAGCCTTTTAACTGACGGGCAGTTCAGACTGTAACACTCGACTATTAGCCTTTATCGACTTCCTATTGCCTTGGCAACTAAAGATGAGAGGGACTGATGGTGGAATGTGGGGAGTATTGAAGACGACCAGCTGTGCTTCTCTGCAAGAACATCTGTATCACAAGGCGATGGGAGAGGAACTCATGGTGTTTGGCGTAATTAGTAAGATTTACAAGAGACGCAAAGAGGGTGGCCTGCTGGGTGATATGTGTGTGTGTATGTGTGTGTGTGTGTGTGTGTGTGTGTGTGTTTATGTGTGTGAGCCTGCGGCAGATGGTATGTGAGGCCCCCTGGGTATCTCATTTCTATGTGACAGCCCGCCCGGCACAGGTATGAAAAATGTAAGCATCTAAACTATTTTTCTTATCATGTTTAACTCTTGATGTATTTTTTTTTTTAGTTAATATTAATTGTTTCGTCTTTAAAATGTCCTGAAAACAGTAAACAAATAAAAAAAAAATAAACAGCATTTCCAAGAGTCCAAGATGTCCAATGTTTTTTCTAACAGTACAATACCACAAGATATTAAAAAATTCTAAATTGGTTGTCGATTCATTTTCTATTGATCAACTTATCAATAATCGACTAAGCGCTTCAGCACCAGCTCTGGCTAAAAGTTACAATCCTGAAGAGTTTCATGAAATCCAGCCCCTGTTTTTGTTACTATTCATGGCCGGCATTCTTTCAGCAATAGCCACTCAATGTATTTATATCCAGTAATTAATTTACAGCACAGGGATATTTTATAATATTTTTTTATATTTTCTTCTATCTTTTCTTTAATAGAACATTTGCACAGAACATAGAACATTTTTTGAACAGATAATGGATCACTATAAAACAGAACTATATAAATTACTCCTGGTGTGGGAAATTCACACACATCTAAAGGTCAATGTTAGAACCATTTCCTTCTTTTCACATCCAATATCCAACTAAAAAAATGTGATTTTGGTTTTTGGTGTCGTCCCTCCACGCCCTACTCTTTCCTTGCAGGTGTTGCATATTGCAAACTTGTTATCTTCTGCACACACGCTGAAGAATTTCCAAACAGCTGACATGTTGCAGGTTAATTCACGAGGTTCCCTACATGTGCGAGAATAACGCGGACACGCGCTTCACACCGCGAGCGGGTACGTGCAACACACGGCGGAAAAGTTGAGAGAAAGGAAAAAGGGACTGTGCTGTCGCGTCCGTGTGTGCGTGCGTGCGTCCTTCAGAACTGTAACTGGTATAACTTATGTTGTCAGTTAATTGTAGCATTGACCGGCATGAAATCGGCATATGTCAGACTGACCTGCCGGTCGCCGGTCATGGCCGAGCATGTGAAAACCGGCCAATTCCGGTCACCGGCCGGTCTATCTGTGCATCTCTACTTCCTACTGCTGCTGCTTCACATTAAAAGCATTCCACTGGAGAAACATGGGGTGGATTTTATTGTGAAGCAGTCACAGGAAACACAATTAAGTATCAAATTGCTTAATCAACCAGGACTAAAACCTTATGAATTAGAACTTTAAGCTTTAAAATCTCAATACAAACATTAGCTGTCAGCAGCTTCATTTCAAAAATATTAAACAGCTTTGTCCATTTCTTATCAGTAAATCCTACATTAAGCGTGTGCTATAGAATAGCTCCCTTGGAGCCTGTGGGTGAATGTGTTAGCAGAGAGAATAATAGTGTGAAAGAAAGGTCCTGAACGTCCCACACACTGTGGATTTATTCTAATCACACAATCTCATTTTTGACTAGAAAGGCATTCATCACAGTAGCTTTGACAGAGATTTCATGTGTGCAGCTGTACATTTCTGATTTATATTCATTCCAACAGATGGTCCAGATGCTTCTATGATAAACTGGTATCCTACCTGTATCCGGTTGTTCTCCAGCGTTTTCTCCAGCTCCATCTTGGCAGCAGCCGACTCCTGTTGGTGGGTTTGTCTGAGGTGTTCGATGGCTGATGCATGGATGTGGTTCAACTCTGATCGCAGAGAGGCTGATGGGGAAAATGTAATGGAAGAAAAGAACACAATAAGTCATATTTTATTTGTACAGAACACATCACACGTGGAAATAAAGCTTGTTTCAGACTCAGGGATTTTAAAGTTTGTTGAAAAAGCTTCCTCCAACATTTTTTCTGCTTGCCAAAAAGTGCCCATTAGATGCAAAAGCATTTTTCATTAGAAAATAAAGTCTTTTTAATATATTGCACATAAAGCAGAGTGCTTTTGGCTGCTTTTACCCAAGTGGGCTTTAATCCTCACTTCAATGACCAACTGTCACTGCAAACAGTCTAATGGTTTAGAGAAGCATACAGAGAGGGGACACACTGTTATTAGCTTTCCATTTGAACGTAAGACAAATTCATAATGTCACAATAAAGAAATGCGTCCACTGCAGTTTTTTAAATGATGGAAATATCAAAAAACACACAATATTCACATACACTCTCACCTGAGCACACACATTTAGATACACACATACACATTCACACACAAGGAGAAGATGAAGGGAAGTAAGAGAGGGAAGGAGCTCAAGAGAAATTAAAGGTAATAAAAGGATGTCAGGATGTGGGAAGCGAGAGATAGATGGGAGCAGCTAACCAGTGTCAGGACCATGACCAGAAGGTTAATGGAAGAGCATTAATCACAGCACAGTACTGGTGGGTTTGCACTGAAAACTGGGTAAGATGGAGATTTTTTTCTGCACTTTAGAGGAGTGACTTTCTACTAATATTATATTATTATATACTAACTGTTGTTGCTACATCACATTATATGGCATATAAAAACAGACAGGAGCAACATTAAAAGGATAAAGACATGAATGCATCAATAATTATAATACAATAATTTAATACATATCAATCTGAACTGGGACATTCTGCATAATGAATATTTTTAGTTTTGTACCTTAAGTGTGTGTGTGTGTATATATATATATATATATATATATATATATATATATATATATATATATATATATATATTTCAAGGTTTTTTTTTTGAGGCTTTTCCCTTTATTAGATATGACAGTGGATAGACAGGAAGGGGGAGAGAGAGGGGATGACACGCAACAAAGGGCCGCAGGTCGGATTCGGACCCTGGGCCTCTGCTAAGGACTCAGCCTACATGGGGTGCACACTCTACTGGGTGAGAAAGAGGTCGCCCCACCTTAAGTATATTTTAATGCTAATACTTTTGTAGTCAAACAGAGTATTTCTACACTGTGGTATTACTACACTTACTTAAGCATACAATCTGAGTACTTCTTCCACCGCTGCTCATAGCTTGTTATGTGACCATGACAGGGCATTATGCTGCCTCTTGTTGTAAATGTTTTGCATTCTTCGGACCATATAAAACTGTACTTTTTTGAAATCCAACTGGGCAGAACCATGTGTACTGCCCAGTATGCATAACAAAGTTAACAGTCTTATATCCTTATTTACTGCATGAAAGGATGGAGGTTTTACTTCTTTCAGTGTAACCTCAGTTTCCACAGCAAAATCCCTGGACCAAATTTGACCAAAAAAACCCAGAAACTGTGCATAATTTTGTTGAAAAGGAAAATGTGTGAAAAGGTTATGGGAGGATTAATCTTTCTAACGCACGCACACACGCACACACGCGCACACACACACGCACGCACGCACGCACTCTCTAAGACCTTACCCAGCATGGCTTTGCCCTCGTCCTCCAGTTCAAAGCGGAGTGTTTGCAGCTCTTGTTCTGACTGCTGTTTGAGCGTCTCGATGCTCTGGCGGTGAGCCTCTCTGAGAGACTGCAGCTCTGCATGGTGATGATGGCGGAGACGCTCCTCCAACTCCTGATGGAGAGATGAGAGGGGGAGGAAATGGGGTTGTGGTGGAGGAGGTATAGGGGAACAGGGGAGGGCAAGAGAGGATGACAGAAAGGAACAAAGAGACGTACAGGGAGAAAGAGGACAAAACAGAGTGGGAGGGAAAAAGTAGGGTGGAGAAAAAGAGTAAAGAGAGGGAGAGAAAGGAACATTTGCGGATGAAAAGTTTAAGACGTAGGAGGAAATGATAGAGTGGGAGAGAAAAGTAAGAGAGATATAAAAATGAAAATGGGAAAGAGAGGCAGGGAGAGATAGGGAAGTATTTTAGTATTTTCATTTTTTCAATCATCATTTTTAATCCTCTAAAAGGGCTGAAGGAGAAACTGGCCAATCATCACACACCGACTTAAAGTGCACTAAAACACCATCAAAGAAGAGAAGAGAAATCTGTTTCTGCTGTACAGTTTCTGAGGAAAATAGAGATACGATCACCACTTGTGTAAAAATGCATTGAAAACCAGACTATTCTCCCTCATATTTGAAAGGTTTTTCATATAAACGACTGCTAACAGTTTCAATGGATTCCTGTGCAGAACGACATCGACTGTGACGGAAATTAATTCAAAGTCACTTTACCTTAAGAGTTTTTAAGGATAAAAAAAGGTGAAGTCACCTCACGGTCAAAATGCATTTGAAAAATCATTTTTTTGAGAAAAATAGAGGTTCTGCTAATAATTAGGAGTATTATGGACAGGTGTTAATCACCATCATGTACTAAAAGTTCAGGCCAGGCAGAAGTTTTCTGTGTGTACAGATGTTAATTCATAATTCTATTCTATATTATGGAGGAAACAACATTTTGAAGTAAAGTAGGTGATTAATTCAATTGTGGTCAGTCAGTTACATCCAGCTGTTGTTGATCACAGTTTTGGCTTTATTACAAGAATTTAACAAACAACGTAACCAGAACAACATATTACAATATTAGCAAATAAAACTGACAGGCACTTAAATGCACAGCATTAGCATCAGGGCATTATTACTGCTGACTGGAGGGCTGCCACAACACACACACACACACACACACACACACACACACACACACACACACACACACACACACACACACACACACACACACACACACACACACACACACACACACACACACACAGAGAACAGACCTACTAACATTACACTGCTGGCAGTCAAACGTTTACTCTGGCAGAAAGAGCTGTTGTTGATGCGTCAGTGTTTGTGTGTTTATAGGAAATATGGTTTCACTTTATGGGAAACACATCAACAACACGACGAACAACTCCACAGAGTTTTCTGTGCCGAGGGTCTTATTACAGTGAGCTCATCAATCTGACAAAGTTTGCTGTCAGCAGGCTTGTTGGCAGAGAATATGAGACCAACATTACATTCAACCATCAACAGCCAGTTTCAACTGTTTTTTCACTATGAACGTGGTGGTGACAGGTTTTTATAATTGACCACATTGATGTCGAGTTTCATCATATTTTCAACTTAAAGATACAGAAATAAGAATGATGGATGGCTATTTATGGATGCAACAGCTGGAGTCAATATTAAGTGCTTGTCCACTATATACTGTATACTGTAAATCTATTTCTAAGCCTGGCATCATTAGGCAAGTAACAGGTCATGGATGCCTTTGCAGACTGATTGATCAAATGAAGGAAACGTTGAATGTCAAAGGAGAAAACACAGCTGCTATTTAATAGAGTGGAGATCTCATTTTCATTACACAAGGCCCTAAAAGCACACCATTGTAGAGAAAAACTGCTGCTCACGCTGAGTATAAAACCATTTTCTTTGTCAGTAAAATGTTAACATGCCATTTTGCAAATTATAACTAGAACCCATCAACAAGGAACATCTAAAATGATATTCATAGAAGGTTGGCGGCAACATCTATGGCATTTTAATTCTCCAATATGTAATGCCTTTGGGAAATGATTCAGGAACAAAGAGAGCCCTGAATATTCAAATGAGTTGGCGGACGGCAATCTCGGATTCTTAGTGTTTGATGGGGCACCCATGCGGTTTTTATGGACACTTAAAACAAAACAGTTCATTGATGACAAGATCTTTGCGAGCTGGTGCATAATGATGTTGTATTTAGTTGTGTATCTGCTAAAACTCTCTCTCTACTGTCACTAACTCTCCCTGTCCTGCAGTAGTCCCCAGTGTTTCCTGCCATTCAGCACCACCTAACCTCCACATCCACCTGTGCACCTGCTCCCAGACCCCTTATTATCAGCTCCCTACAGTAAATACACCTCTATGTCTCAGACTCATTTCCCCGCCCAATCATCTATTGTTTACTCTGCTTTAATGGTCCACCCTTCTTGTCAACCATTAGCAGCATTAGCCAAACCTTTGCCTTACCTGCCTTTGCATTACTTTCACTGGCTTTATAGGCAGTGATGTTGTGTTACATGTGTTTTTAGAATTTGCATTGTTTTAGTATTTGCTGTTCGTTTCCTGGGGAGGCATATGTTTTGGTAGTTGGCAGCACATTTTGTTGTATTATTTCATTGTTGTGTTGCTTTGGATTATCATTTGTGTTTTCAATCAGCATTGTGTATGATGTTGGGGTGTTAATAATTTTGCTTTACAATCTTACAGCATGTTTGTACCTTTTTCTGGTGTGTCACGTTCAACGTCACAAACGCGGCGGAAACCAGGGTTAGTAAACAGTAGAAAACAGCATGGAGGGCAGTGAAAATGTTACGGTGGTTACTCCTTTTTTTTTAATATCTGTTACTTATTCAGTCTTTCTTTCAAACTCGGTGGCGACTAGTTTGGAACGATGTACGAGCGTTGCTTGAACAGAGACGGACAGAATTTGTGGCTGAGATGACTAAGAGTTGCAGAAGCTACCGATGGAGTCAAAGCATTTCACCCGGGTGTCATGTTTCCATCATTGACGATCGGAGCTGGAGTCGATAAATACGTGTGACTACTGCAGAGTCATTTGTCCCGGGTATTAATGCCGATTGTAGTCTATATCTACGACATTCCACTTCTGGGATTGCTCCGATGCAGCAGGAAATTCCGCCGGATGCATGTCTTTTCGCCGATGTCCGTTTCCTTTTGCGTCCTTTGTGTTGGAATTTTAAACTCCGGTGGATTTCTGAGGGCTATGTTTAACTGCTCCTCAGATCTCTGCAGGGTAAATCCAGACAGCTAGCTAGACTATCTGTCCAATCTGAGTTTTCTGTTGCACGACTAAAACAACTTTTGAACGTGCACATGGTCACCAAAACAAGTTCCTTGTGCAAAGCTTATCGCCAGACCCTCCTCGTTGTGTAGGTAGGTCTGGCAATGCGAGACTATGCCGATTGTAAACTTTCCAACTACAAAAGAAAAGAAAAAAGCCAAATTTGAGTGGGTGTTGTGTTTTTTTTACAGTGGGAACAGGGCTAATAGTGTGTTCACACACCCGAGTTGAATGCATTCAATTTAAGTCCGAATTTCATTGTTAGCAATGCCAGTTTATAACAACGCATTACGCTGTTTTTTGTGCACACAAGCAGCGTAACATGTCCACAGATAGAAGATGGACAGCACTGTGTGTACGACTGATTTAGTGAGACACAAATAAGACAGAAGTGCTAATAACCTTATGTTACTTTCACAGCTGTTGATGCACGGAGCGTGTTGGATATTGCGCTCGGGGTACTCGGTGGTTGTCTGAGTTCCGAGCTTGGAAATCCAGGGTCGGGGGCGTGTTTCTGACTTTGACCTCAGAAAATCCAACTTCTGAGTACAAATAGAACGCACTATAAAAAGGTGTTTGTTTGGATGTCAGATGGCAAAACTTTTCCATGAAGAATGTAACTGAAGTTAATTTATTTTTCCCTCATCCTTCTCCTCCTTACAACGCAGATGAGGGAGGTGTCGGTGAAGGTAAAAAGTCCTGAGTTCCGTACGCTCCAGTATTCGCTAAGCCACACCCTTATAATTAGGTGATTTGATCAAATCCTAAAGATGTTATTTAAATCTCTCTTGTAACGATATCCCTGATTTACACGTACGGCTTCATGACACAAAACAGAAGCTAAAGACGCTGAGAGGAGTTTAAATATCCCTAGCTGATCCTCAGTTTGTAAAAACACTGTAAATGTGTGTGCAAAAACCCAGTGGTAGGTTTTTTCACAGTATGATAAAGTGGGAGTTAAAAGCCGCTAATCTCTCTTCTTCATTGGTATTGATCATTGGTCTTTTTGTGCCGTGGGTAAGTAAAAACCATACCTTTTATTGCTTTAATTAAAGGGAGCACATCAATTACTCCTAATCGCAGCCAGTCCTATAATTACAAATTGACTGTAATGTTGTCAGTTATTGTTCTCCTCTCGGTGCTGTTTGTGTGTGGAGGCTTGGTGGTTCAATCTTTATTTCATTACTGGATGGTCAATATTTGTTACTTTGCTAGTGGTGATTCCATTTAACTAAATAAAAGGGGGGTGACACTGATGAACAAGAGTGAGAGAGACGGGGATAAACACACAAAGACGTGAAGTGAGACTGTGGCCCTCGGGGCCTGTGGCAGGCTGATCCAGCTGCTTCAGAACAAGGTCTTAATCCTGACCCCGAAGACAACATAAAGAGCACAGTTGGAGGAACAGAGGCGTCTAAAAGGCATGCGGCTTAAAAACATGTCTGCTCTGTGTTCAGGTGCTAGACTGCTGAGTGATTTAAGACCCAAGAGCAGAATCTTAATGCCTAAACTAACCTGCAGCCAACTTGTCGACTTTGAAAAAGGTGCAACATGTTCTTTTCTTCCAGTATAGTCAGCACTCAAGCTGCTTGCATTATCCTCTGTTTATTCAAAGCTTTCTCGGGCAGATCAGAACAGAGAGCCTTTACACTAGTAGAGCCTGTTAGAGATAAAGGCGTATATAACCTCAGATCTGACCGTGAGAAATGACTGCACATTGGCAAGGGTCCAGAGTGGGAGTTTTAGTGAGGTTTGTTTTTAAGGTGGGCTTTAAAATGTAGATCAGGTTCTAAAAAGAGAAGATAGCCAAGTTTTGCCTTGACATGTAGTGCTCAAGAATTTAACAATATTAAAGGACGATTTATACAATTCGGACAGAAATATTTAGGTTTTATTACCTCATAAAGATTTATTACAGAATTAACTAAACTAACAGTCTACAGCGATGCTCTGTAAATCTGCACTCAAACTAATATCAGATGAATGCTGATATGTGCGCAAAGAAAATGTGAACATGCTGATGCTCATCAGGTTTAATGTTTTCCATCTTAGTTTAGCGTGTTAACATACTGACATCTGCTTATTAGCACTTAACACAAAGTTCAGCTGAGGCCTTTTCTCACCTTAAAGTCTGAACCAAGGTTCATGTTTTTGTTACATTGTAACATTTGATCCGGTAAGTTTTGGTTTCACACTGCAGTTATGCAAGCGCACTACAGATCTATACATGACAAAACTACGTCCTGCCGTCATCACATACGTGAGCTGCGTCTCCAGATACTTCTAATTGATTGGTTTGTAGACGGGCTTCCCCGTCCTCTCGCATCCTCTCTCTGTGTTGGAGTTTTTTCAGCTGACTGCTGCTCTCCCCTACTGCCGCGGCTCTTTTTGTTTTGTTGTGATGTTGAGAAGCAAGACACAGGAACTTTCTTTCTGCAGCATTTATTCAGAGACAAATGGAAACCTGCACCGTACATTTACTACCACTTAACAAATAAACTGCTAATATATTCTCTGCTCTGATAGCTGACAGCTGTCTGCTCTGAGCGCATCCACCGTCACTCTCTCTCTCATGTAGCCTACACACTAAGCACCAAGCTATTCCTTAAAGGAGCTTCCCCGGTCTTGTAACACAAGGAGAGCCTGCCAGAGCTTCTTGTATTTGGTCCGAAAGTCCGAACCATCCAAAAAATGCTTTCACACTATAAACGAACCGGACCGAGTTTGGACCACCTCTTTTTATCGGACCAAAATTAGTTTTTTTGATCCGGAGCATGGTCCGGGGGAGGTTTCACACCTGTAATTTTGGTTCGGCAACAAAGTGAAAAGTCCGAATGTCCGGACCAAATGAGGTAGATGTAAAAACGCCCTTAGACAAATTAAAACTTTGGAAAATTTGGGATTACAAAAGTCACTAGGATGCATTGTCTGGGAACCATGAATGTCTGCACCAAGTCAAAGGGATCCTATGCCGATATTAAACAAGCTCTGTGTCGTCTTTGTGTGGGCAGTGTGTTTAGATGAATGGTGTTTGGCTTCACTCCGTGGTGCCAGAGCACTGAGGAGTTTAGCAGCGCGTTTGGCATCATCTGGCGGATCTCCGCAGACCTCTGCTGCTCCGCTCCACGGGGAGGTCCGTGCACTAGCGCCACGGAGGGAAGCCGCACACCATTTGATGTCAATATGTTTCACAGGAAATTGAAAACTTTGACCTGCTGGTGGTGTTGTTGTGAATCATTATGAATGTTACGGTAATGTGAAAGTCAACAACAAAAGCCAGTTGATTTTTAATAATGGTATATTCATTTGTAGAGTAGGTTAAACAAGTCTTCTTTTGAAAGAGTGCAGGCAAAAGAAAGTGAGCAGGGGGCTGCAGTAGCTCAATCCATGGGGACTTGCTTTGGGCACCGTACTATGGTTGACAATGTGCTACCCCCTGAATTGCAGTGCATGTGTGTGTGCTGTGTGTATAAAGATGGGATTGGTGAAAGATACATTTCAACTGCTAGTGTGGATTGTGTGGATTGACAAATAATAATAAAAGTGATGAAGAGAAAGAAGAAACCAATAAGCTGCTCCATGCACACTCACTGCTTCTATTTGTAGCTTTTTGGTAGTGAGAAGTCTGGGAGCTAAATTAGGTGATGGGAATGTGTTTGTGTAGAGGGAATTTGTAAAAACTTTATTACTCCCTGGATGTAACTGTGTGTGAAAAGATAACGCCAGACAATCTGAAATCTGAATGTACCTCCCATCCACGCACGCACGCACATGCGCTCGCTCACACACACACACACACACACACACACACACACACACACACACACACACACACACACACACACACACACACACACACACACACACACACACACACACACACACACACACACACACACACACACACACACACACAAACAAATCATCCCTCTAATGTCTCCACTCTAGATAATTGAGTTTTCTCTGCCTGCACTGCTGACAGAAATATAAACAGCCCGCCACCATAAAACCCCTCCTTAAAGCTTTTAACATGTTATTCCCCTGCTTATTAACCAAGTCTGACAGACAAAAGAAGAGTTTTTGACAGAAAAAAGTGGTCTACTATGTGGTTATCTTGAGGGAGTGTGCACCAGCCATTGTGTGTGTTTGCATCAGAGACAAAGAGGAGGAGAGGAAGATCACAGGGAGGAGAATGTTTGTTACAGCAGTCAGTTGGGTTTACGGGAAAATAATGAAGACTTCGATTTCGTAGGTGCTGTGTGACTCAGAGGTGATATTATTTCTCCACACACACACACACACACACACACACACACACACACACACACACACACACACACACACACACACACACACACACACACTCAGGGTGTTGCCAAAAACACAGCATAAGGATGCCATTGCCTGTCCTCCATTCTGCCTAAAGCATTAATACAATTACAGCGTCCAAGTCGAAAAAGGGATTTGGTATTGTGATGTATAGCTGATCCAAATCGACCTTGACTGTGAAATGGAAAGATTAGCGTTGAGGAACATTTTCTTGACACCTTGACGAGTGTGTATGTTGGTTTGTGCGTGCATATTTTGACATTATAAAGAGGAAACACAGAGTTGTCAGCATAGCTACTTGATATACAAGCTGTCTGCTGTCAGTGAGAGTGAGTAATGCTGGCGGTGACTCACTGCCAGTCTAACCTTGACTCTGAAAAGGCTCTATTGGATAAAAATGTCATGGAGGGCTTCTGCTGAGGAGCTGGCAGAGAAGATGACATGAATGCTGCAGTTCATAGTTCGTGGTTTCTTTTAAAATGCATACATTCTTTTCATATAATTATGGGATAATCATTCTTCTGTTTTGAAGAAAGCACATCTTTGGTTTTAAGAATTCAGTGCGCTGAAAATGCAGGTTTTCTGGTTTTGCTTTATTGCAGTGGTCTCACATTTCTACAGCCTTCATACCAGAACAAGCTCCAGGATAAATGTTGCTATTGTTATGCAATCAGATCTCTGTCTATGGTGCTGATTGAGCCTGAGTTTGAGGAATGCAGTAGCCCTCCATGGTGCTGATATTACTTAGTTCTGAGGTTATCCATCACCCTGCGGCCCTACTGCAGAGTCTGAGCTATGCAGCACAATGTCCCACCAATGCGATTTCCGATTGCACTGTTACTGGATACTGCTAAAAATATAGGCGAATAGCAGCTGGACTTTTTTGACAAGAGCTACTGGCAAGGCTGATATATCGACCGATATCTTCTTACTGCAGATGGATCGAAATTGCATATATGTTATCACAGTATAAATATTGCAGTATAAATAAAAATGTTTAAGATAATTGTTTACCACTAGTACATAGTACAGTACATATCTACATAAAATATTGTAATAAACAAATGTAAGGGATGCTGATGTAAAAATACTAGCCAATATATTGTATTATTATTATTATTATTATTATTATTATTATATAGTTAAGTGTAAATGTAACTTTAAAGATTTTTTTAGATTCATATATATCATCAGTATTGGCCTCAAAAATCCAGTTTCAAGTTGGACTTTTTGGTTCCAGTTGGTTCTGAAGAGTGGGTACCTGTTTTGATTATATCTTGTGCTCTTTTAACACTAAGACGCACAAGTGCACTGACAAGCATGAAAGACACCTTCGTGCTGACTGTTCCACACTACTGCACTGATTTACACTTAGTGGCAGCCGAAACACACAAAGAAACACAGCATTGTTCCACCTGAAGGCAGGGAGAAAGACGACTGCTGGCTAGCAAACTAAAAAATATTAAAAAAACATTATTTATATGAAAACCTCCCAGGATATTGGATAATTTAAAAAATCTTTAGATTGTACTGTTAATAAATAAAAAAAAAAAAAGAAGAATGTTTTTGACTGCTGCTTGAGCTCTATATAAATGTCTTGACATGTTTCAGTTTCACATGTGATTGAACTTGTAAGCTCAGAAAGAAGGATTCTCAGTGATAGTTTATTGTGTGTGCATGTTGGTCACCACCTACCTTCAGGTCCCTCTGCCTGGCGTGCTCCATGTCCTTCATGGAGCAGCAGTGGACCTCCTGCAGACGCTGCTGCCGCCTCTGGTGCTCCGTCTGCAGCTCGTCCAGCTGATTCCGCAGGTGCTCCCTCTCCTGGCTGAACTGGTGCTGCAGCTGCTGCAGCGACGACTGCGACTGGGACAGCTGCATCTCCAAACTCTGCTTTAACAGGGAGATCTAGAGAGGAAAAGACAAAATACGGTATGTTAGACTGGGAGGGAAACCCTTAGTGGGGCACTTGAACAAGCCGCTGCTTCTACACCTTTGTTTATGAAAAAGGAAAGTTGAGTGGATGTTGCAGGAAGAACGAGAAGTATAAGGACGTTTTAGGCTGTCTCTAGGGTGCAGCATCGTTATGCAGCAGTATAACAGAGAAGGGCAAAGAAAGGGGTGGCAATCAATTAGGCTTAAACAAAGGTTGCTGTTCTATTAAGAGTTTTGTAATCCTTCAAAGCCTCGAGCAGTTTCTTGCTTTTTGTGAATAAATTGTTTGCAGTTCACTGCACTATATAATGAACTCTGGCTAATGGTGTAGGGCAATGAATTTAGCACTAGAATTCATTGATGGAGGGGAAACAGCATGATTCACCAACTTAGTCTGTCTAGACAACTTAGGATAATGAGTATTTGGGTGAATGTAGAGGAAAAAATGAACAACCTTGTATAACCTGCTTTAGCAATACTTCATTTAAAGGTCCTATGACATGCGACTTTTTGGATGCTTTTATATAGGCCTTAGTGGTCCCCTAATACTGTATCTGAAGTCTCTTTTATATAGGCCTTAGTGGTCCCCTAATACTGTATCTGAAGTCTCTTTTATATAGACCTTAGTGGTCCCCTAATACTGTATCTGAAGTCTCTTTTATATAGACCTTAGTGGTCCCCTAATTCTGCATCTGAAGTCTCTTTTATATAGGCCTTAGTGGTCCCCTAATACTGTATCTGAAGTCTCTCTCCTGAAATTCAGCCTTGGTGCAGAATTACAGCCACTAGAGCCAGTCCCACAATGAGTTTTCCTTAAGATGTGCCATTTCTGTCTCTAACTTTAAATGCTACTGAGGAGGAGAGAAGGGGGGCAAGGTGGAGGGTGCGGGTGTGGCCTTGACCAACTGCCATGCTTCGCTTGTTTGCAAGCCATGATGTCTCTCTCTCTTTCTCATGGGTGGGCCAATTTCTCTGGGTGGGCAAAGCAAAGAAAGGGGAGGTAATCTTGCTCCTTATGACCTCATAAGGAGCAAGATTCCAGATCGGCCCATCTGAGCTTTCATTTTCTCAAAGGCAGAGCATGATACCCAGGGCTCGATTTACACCTATCACCATTTCTACCCACTGGGGGACCATAGGCAGGCTGGGGGAACTCACATTAATGTTAAAAAACCTCAGAAAGTGAACTGTCCATGCCATGGGACCTTTAACCTTGGTGATGCCAATAAAGCTAATTTGATAAAGAAGCTTGATAGGAAACGTTAGGAAAAAGAGGACTACAGGACTCCTTTATTTGGAAGACCTATAATGTGCTACTGAAAGGTCAACCAGAAGCTGTGTGAAGATCCCTCGCCTCTCATGTTTAAAAAGAGCAACACTTGTTGGCAGAATGCAAAGTTACTCTTGCCCAGGGATGATAACCTTGACCGCTTTACCAACTGTTGAAACCCCTTGGAGCAAAGTGACAGGTGAGAACAGCTGGACCCTAAATAATTCATTTATTAACACTTTGAAACACAGTTGGAATAAATAAATGCATCCCCTGTTGGATCACCTTGCAGATCATCATACATGGGATTACAAAGCACAGCAAAGAAGGATTCCCAGCGAACCAAAAGAAAAAAGCTCAGTCTCAATAGCTGCGTCCTACATTTTGGAAATTATATTATGACTAGGATGTGAGTCATACAGTGTGTCATAAGATTGGAAAGGATATGGTTATATATGCTGTATTCTGACTGTTTAATTACTACATTTGGGTATCTAAATTGTGAAATGTCTCAGGTGTGGAGGGTGACTTTTATTACTGAGACAACTGGGGGTCATGTGAAAGGGTTTAAGTTTAGAGTGATCTAGGCAACTTAGTTTCTTTCAGTGGATGTTTTTTTGTTACTTGGAGATAGCACAACAAGCTGGAAGCACAACACTGACATATTTTCACCTGAAGTTGTTTTGGTGCTTATTCACACATCCTGCAGATATGCAACATTAGCATTATATTAAATATATTTAATACATATTCAATATAGCCCGAGGGAAACATTTGTCTCTTAAGCTGCTAAAAAATTCTTTATGTTCTAGCTAAAAGTCTGTCATTTGGGTGGGTCGGGTGATAACTCTCTGTGAGGTTGTCACTATGAACAACGCCTTTCATCATTACACAAATGTTTCACTGTTATTATAAAATTATTTATTAGTGCATTGACCCTTATGAAGGTATGCTAACATGCCCTGCTTTCTTTTAAAATCATCGGTAAAGGTGCAGAGGTACGTACTTATTTCATATTTTGTTACCTGTGCACACATCACCCTCATACTTCATCACATAAAGTGCCAATTACAACGACACGGGTATTTACATATAGAGTTTTACTTTTTGAAAACATATTGTGAAGCATCATGTTTGTGAGCAAAAGTCAAGTCATATTTTGTAAAAGTTATATCTCCCCACGCATCAAGGCATCACTGGCACAGAAATAATAGTCTGTTAACAAACACAGGCCATTACAAAACAGTCTGTCCCATGATTTTGATTTCCAAACAGCATCTTCTCTGTCGGTGTGAATCTATTAAGAGGCTGACCGCTGCTCTGATTTGACATCAGAGTAAATAAATATGGTTCTGCTGATTGCGAGGCGTGAAGCGGACACATTAATCACTGGATGGGAGTTGATGGACAGCATGATGACACACAGCAGCACGGCATGCAGAAATGACATGAATAAAGTGTGTGTGTGTGTGTGTGTGTGTGTGTGTGTGTGTGTGTGTGTGTGTGTGTGTGTGTGTGTGTGTGTGTGTGTGTGTGTGTGTGTGTGTGTGTGCGCGATGACCACAGGAGGGCTTAGTCACGCTACATTAATATTACCGGACGGCCATTAGCAGCAGCTCTGGTGTATTCACCGCAGCATCAAATAATGAATGTGTGAGTGAGTTTGTCCACCAGTGCGAGGAAGAAATAAGTCAGTCTGGCATAGACAGGAGGTCTTATAGGGGGCAACCTGAGCTTTGAAGGGATGCAGTTGCTGTTATTACCGTTCTCATCCTCTCTCTCCCTCCGTATTGATTTTCTTGCTTCTGGTATAATTACATCGATTGAACTACAAGCTGCAGCGTTCTGGTATTCACAGCTCAGGCTGAAGATTAAAACCATCTTTAATCAGTATATAAATGAGGGTACCTGCTAATATACTCAGTGGTGAAATGTAACGGAATAGAGTTTCCATTTTCTGCTACATTATACTTCTACTCTATTCTACCATATTGTCCTTTTTACTCCACCTCATTTATTTGAAACCATAAATGACTTTGCAGATTAAGATTATTAACACAAAATATAACCAACTAATAAATGATGATGTATTAATATAGATTATTGTTAAGCTACCCAGCAGTATATAAAGTAGTTAAAATAAATTCCACCTCTGCCAGCTGTCACATGATAAAATAATGGCCACAAGAATGCATCAATAATTATAATCCAGTAATATCATATACTGTATAGGATTCTGAAATAGGCCTTTCTGCACAATGAGTATGCTTACTGTTGGTACTTTAAGTACAATTTGATGTAAATGCTTGTGTACTTTTACTTTCATTTGTAAGACAGTATTTCTACACTTATTGCTATGGAGTATTTCTTCCACCACTGCTGATCCTCTACACCCAGAACTAGTGATCATCTCTCTTTTCATGTTCTTTAAATGTAATTTTTGTACATTATATCTTGTGTTCCTTTGTTGTAAAGCCTTTATTTGTTAAGGGCATAAAATGACAAAAACGCTTCTCATGGTGTAATTTTATTCCTCTCCAAAAAGACCAGGAGGGAGGCTGGTCACCCACATGCACATACTGCACTGCACATGCATGCAGATCCGTTGGCAATAGTCGTACCTGTTCCAGCAGGTCCTCCACTTTCCTCTGCCAGCTCTCCCTGGCGTTGCTCAGTTCCTGCTCCTTGCTTTGTGCCAGCTGATTCAGCGCAGAGGCCTTGTCCTCCTCGTGGTCCTCTCTCAGCTCCTCGCGTAGCTTCTTACACTCCTGCCTACAACACAACAAGACACACACATTTTGTACTGATGTTTCAGGTACTTTGCCAATGCTTCTATCTATAGTGATTCACTAAACGTGGAACAAAACCAGCATCGGTTCTAACTGTGGACTGCAAAGTTTCCAAAAAGCCAAAAGCAACGGTCAGTGCCTTTACACTTGAATAAATAAGATATATGTCATAGAAGATGTTTAGATGTGTGTAAAAGACAGAGCAGCTAAAGATAAAGAGAGGGGTAGGCCACATGACTTTGAATTATAGTAGGCTTTAAAAATGATCCAAGGAAGTGTTTATGTGTTTATTCTAATGACCTATACAATTAATTAAATATCTCACTGATATTCATTTAGTGAGATGTATTTTTTGATAATTTCAGATTATAAACTATGTATGGGAATCACTTTTTAAAGACAGTCAAATATTGCTCAATCATTTAAAACTAAGTTAATCAGGTTAAGGTCACTTGAGGCAGAACAGGATGAACATCACACAAGTTTGACATATTCTTCTTCTTCTTCTTATACTGTATTAATCCCGCAAGGGGAAATTACAATGTTTTCACTCTGTTGTTATCACACACAGGCCTGAATTACACATGCTCAGTACCTATACATGCACTATTGGAGAGACGTCAGAGTGAGGGAGCTGCCCATGGAAAGGCGCCCCGAGCAGTTGGGGGTTCGGTGCCTTGCTCAAGAGCACCTGGCAGTGCCCAGGAGGTGAACTGGCACCTCTCCAGCTACCAGTCCACCACCATACTTTGGTCCGTATGGGGACTTGAACCAGCGACCCTCCGGTAACGTGTTCGCAAACAGTTGAGCTTTGGCTGCTCGGATGATAAGGAATCACTCTCAAAAGGTTATGGTATGCTTTGGTAAAAGAGGTAAATGAGATGTATTATCAACAAGCAATTCTCCCAAAACATAATGCACCCTTTGCACTCTTGTTACTCGTTTTTGTTGACAGTACTTTTATTATAGCTCACAAGCACAACAATAATATCTAGTGACAGTACAAACTCAAACAAACAGCTCAACATTTGCAACAAAGGTAAACATGCTTCAGAGAGCTCAATATTCACTTCAAGAGGACATACCTCAACACTGTATCTATTGAGCGACCATCACTCTTTAACACTGCTGCTAACAGCTTTTTGCATGGCTGTGTGTGTGTGTGTGTGTGTGTGTGTGTGTGTGTGTGTGTGTGTGTGTGTGTGTGTGTGTGTGTGTGTGTGTGTGTGTGTGTGTGTAAGTGTCAATGTAATAGCTGTGTGGGAGTTGAAATGGCAGCTGTTAAACGTAGCAAGTATCGAGGCCACACATTTTTCATCACTTTGAAGCTCGAAAGTGTCAGACTGAAGGCGGACACACACACACACACACACACACACACACACACACACACACACACACACACACACACACACACACACACACACACACACACACACACACACACACACACACACACACACACACACACACACACACACTCTGGTCTTTATAATAAGTGTTCTATAGCATCTGCTGGGCAGGAAGAGGAGGATGAGGACAGATGGAGAGAGGTAAAGGAAAAGAGGGAGTGGATAAACGAACTGTCAAAGATGGAAGAAGAAAACACTATCTGCCTTGCCTTTCTCATCACTGAGTCAGTATGCAGCGCCCAGGTCAGACCCTCGGTGATGACTGCTGTCCACCCTCTACACTGAGGACCCGTTGATATTAAGGGGAGCGTAGTTCCTTCCCTGCTTCTTCCCAAAGTACACTATCATCTCATTAGTCTTGCTGACATTCATGAGTAGGTTGTTGTCCTGACACCAGCGGACCACAGCTATGTCATCAGCAAACTTGATTATGGTGTTGGATTCCAAAAAGTCTACACAGTTGTGTGTGTACAGGGTGAACAGCAGGGGACTCAGAACACAGCCCTGGGGTGCTCCGATGTTAACCCTCCTGTTGTCCTCGGGTCAAATTTGACCCATTTTTTAAAAAGTTTTTCAAACAAATTGTCAAGGAAAATAACGTGGATGGTTCCATACAGCGGTAAGCACAAGTAAAATATATGATCAGTTCACTACTTTCATTGAAATTGAGTGTTTTATTAAATTTTATAGCATTTGAAGAAAAAAAATGACAAAGGAACGTTGAAAAAAGTGACAGAAATGTCGGAAAAAGCTTTAAGAAACGCAGGAAAAAATTGACAAAACGCCCCAAAAAAAAAAATATCGACAAAAACATCGGAAAAAGTGACAAAATGTTGAAGAAAAAGTTCTAATTTAAAATTTGGACCCAGAAAAACATAAAGTTGCACGGTCGACGACGGGAAGACAACACAAGGGTTTGATGAGGGTGGAGGAGGTGTGTCCGCCCACCCTCACCACCTGGGGTGTGCCTGTCAGGAAGTCAATGATCCACATGCACAGTGAGGTGTTTAATTAATGCCAGGTCCTTGAGCTTTGTGACGAGCCTGGAGGGAACTATGATGTTAAACGCTGAACTGTAGTCAATGAACAGCAATCTCACATAGATTCCTTTCTTTTCCAGGTGAGATAGGGGGCTAATTTCCATCCTTCAAATATAACTGTCCACATCTGATCTGACTTACTCTTTGTAGAAGTTACAGTGAGAGCTGTTGCATGCCTGCTTTGTCACTAAAAGTCATTTTACGCAATTGCTTGGAAAGAGGTGGATAGACCAAGGATAGGTAAATGGCTTTCAGAATTAACAGCAACTCTGCCCTTAGAAAAAATCACATATGCAATCAGGGGTAAGCAACCAATTTTTGATAACATCTGGGGCCCCTTTAGAAATTTCCTTGCAAATAAAGACTTGTCTCGTTTTGGTGGAAACACCTGGGGACGTTGTTATGTCTTGGTCAGGGTTAAATGGACATGGGTTCTGCAGAGTTTGGGGCAGGAGTTTTGAGTCTCAGTGGTTATATGTAAATGTTATTATGTCTGGAAATAAATAAAGATACTGTAGTGGGGGGAGAGTCATTTTATGTCCATGTATGTTTTTCAGTGAAAATGTTTTGTCAATGTGGCTAAAGATTTTCTATAGGTGGACCTTGTGCTCAGAATTGTATTCATAAAAATATTTTCACAAACAGAAGGGATTAGAGCTACTGTACGTGTAATGAGGGTAATTAAATATTAGCTTCCCTTTTGATATTTACCTTGTCAATGTCAATGTCAAATCACAGACGGAGCTACACATATTCCCGAACGCAAATATCACTGTACACAAAACCTGCTTGAGGCATCTTGTACAAACTCTGCTTTCTGCAGGTGACCCTACTGGGAAGGAGGTTGGATCACCAAAGTCATTAGTTGCCATCCTCTGGGAACCATGAATGTCTGTACAACATTTCAAAACAATCCATCCAACAGTCGTTGAGATATTTTAGTCTGCTGATCCGTTCAACCTCCTCTGTACATTTGGTAATCCGGAGAGCTCTTTCAATGATTATGCTATCACAGAGAAACTGTCTGTTTCCCCTGTGAAATTGGAATTAAAGCCAGCCTCCTTAATTCAGACGGCTCACTAACCACAGTGTACTCACCACAACCACCAAATGAATAGACGTTCTCCTGAGAATAAAGAGCTGTGCGCAGGAAGACAAAGAAGGTGAGTGAAAGCTAATGAAGAGGAGACGGAGAGGAGGGGGAAAGTGACAGAAACAAGCTTAGTACGCTGCTACACTGTTATATTCTACAGTATGTGGACATCTGTATTCAAGATCCACTCTTATTATGGCTCTGAGATGTATTAGTAATTTAACTGAATGGGCCACAGTCAGTTTGTTCTCTAATCTGTCTTTGATGCAGCCATTTTTAGTCATTAATGTCACACCATCATTGTCAATGTCTTTGTGTTTGGTTTTTGTCACTTTTAATTCAAGAAGCTTCCAAAAATGTTAAATTATTGGATGTTATGGGCCTGTCTGGAAGCCCTTTTTCCTACGGCTTGAAACAGTAGAAATATTAAGTAAACAGCAGGCGAAATGAGGCAAATTTGCATGATTAATGAAGTATGTCACTGGTAGGAGGGAGTTTGTGTTTGGGTTAAAAAAAAAAGTCATACTTCTAGGGAGTTATATAAAAAGAAAACAACTGTCTGGAGAGATGCTGCTGACAGATTTAGGATGTGATGATTCCCGAGATGGGAGATAGGAGAAGGATGCTAAAGGTTCCTAAACTGCTTCCTGGTATTTTTAACATCAATTCTTTCATAATTTGATGTACAACTTGGCACTATTTGGTCCTTCATTTTTGTTGTGCTTTTCTCTCCTTAAACTTGGAAAGGAGTAGCCTGACGTCATCATACTCAGATTCTAGTCTAGTATGAGTCTGATGCTGCTCCATTGGGCTGTGATTATGGGGCGTGTTTCAACCGTACCAGGAAAGAAAATGCCTCTGCACTCAATTGGATAGACCTACAACCAATCAGAGCAACAGAACTCAACTCAACTGTCAACAGAACTCAACACCAATGAGACTAAACAAGACGGGGTATCGTCTCCATAGCAACCTCTTTGCACATCCGTCCTAACTTCTAACTTTTAGGCTTTTTTGTAGCTGGATATATCATTTGTTTCGTCTAAATATGAATGTGGATAACGTTAGTGATAGTGAGATGCTCGCTACAATTGCATTTCTAGAGATGAATTGGCGAAAACACGGTCCACACTAGGAAAGGAGAGGATCATGAGGCCAATATAAACCATTAAAAACATTCATGTACTTTTTGCGATCCTGATCTGTGACTTGGTTGAGATTATAGTAAAGTTATGCTTTTATATCGAACCTCTTTGCAGAGCTCTAGCATTAACCAAATTACCTTTATTTCCTGTATAGTTTAAAAGTAATTTGAGACTGGATTTATGCCCATATACAAAAGGATTTGATATGATGATACCGGGTGTTATGAGATGCTATTTGAAGCATTGGCTTAACTCAAATAGCGACAGCACAAAGAAGAAGTGGAGTGGAGTAATAAAAAAATATTGCGACGGGTGAGGCACAAAAATATCCAGGGGCTAAAGAGAGCGAGGAAAGGCTAAAAATATCATTGTGACCTTTACAAAGAGCTGGGGCATTAACAGATTAAAGAGTTGCAGGTTGAGATGAAGCTACAGCAGACACAAAGAAGTCACCAGGTAATAGTAGAAGCACATGATGAGAGGGAGCAGCCCATTAATTACAATGTTGGATCTATAAACAAGAACCCAAAGCCAATGCAAAAATCCAATGAAGATACATTTCTTGGTGAGGGTCCTTTTATTTGGTCATTAGACAACTATGATCAAGAGATTAACTGAATGGGATTATACAATTGAAAAACTAATAATGAGCAACGTTATGGAGACACTGTTTCCAAATGATCTCATATTTTTTGGCATGTCCAAACTGCTTATTGTTACTTTTCGGCTGTCATACACTCTAATACCAATATACATACAGGGATTGCAAGCCTGGTGGCGCACCGGGCCTAAATTCCCCCCCAACAGGCCTAAGCCAGTGGGAATTAGTATTAATTATTATATAAGTGGGTATTTTTATAATA
>CM042332.1:27035777-27095777 GCA_023566125.1 Zingel zingel | reverse complement strand
GCAGACAGACAGACAGAGACAGACAGGCAGTAAGACAGGCAGACAGACAGACAGACAGACAGAGACAGACAGGCAGTTAGACAGAGACAGATAGGCAGTTAGACAGGCAGACAGACAGTTAGACAGACATACAGACAGACAGTTAGACAGAGACAGACAGACAGTTAGACAAAGACAGACAGACAGGCAGACAGACAACCAGACAAACAGTGAGACAGACAGACAGACAGACAGAGAGTTAAACAGAGAGAATGAACTACATTCACAACTTCTACTATGTTGCGCTTCAGGCGGTATCTCAGTGTGGCAGTGACCTTAAAACTACATCAGCATTTTATGCTCAGCGAGGTGGAATTTCCATCAAAAATGCACTCAATAACCATTTCTATTTTTGATTTTTAAATGACCCAGGCCAATGTACTTTTTGCCAATGTGGCAAGATAGTTTTGCAATGCATCAGAAAATAATTGACCTTGATGTTAAAAGCACAGTACAACTTTAAGAGTGCACAACAACAGCAATACACACAGGTGGGAGTGGGTTTATACAAGGAAAACAAAGACCAGGGAAACAAAAAGAATGGAGTCTCTGTCTCTATCTTTGTGTTTTAAAATACATGCACCACAATTTGGGCTCACAATGGGTTTATACAGTTTATTGTCATTTTACTGTGTCCTTTAAGAAAAATGGGAGCTGCATATTGGTAAGTGACTCTCACCTTATTTTTCAGCTGTTAATATGAATTGGAAATACTGTTTACTTCATCTTTGAAATGGTAAATACTCTTTATTATTTACTTACTATTCAAGTCACACACATTTTTAAGGATTCAGACTCACAGTTTTTCTAACTTTTGGAGGTGACATTATCAACAATAAGTAGTGAATGGGACATTCATTACAAACAACACAAAGTTTCCAAATAATCTAGCCATTTAGAAGAAGCATCAGCGTTGCAGTTAGCCGTTTTACAATGCAAAACATATTCAGTAACTACAATATTTTTTTTGAGGCATTTTAGGCCTTTATTTTGATAGGACAGCTTAGACATGAAAGGGGAGAGAGAAGTCGATGCAGGAGCCACTGCATCGAGGAGTAAACCTCTATAGATGGGCGCCCACGCTACCAGGTGAGCTAACCAGACGCCCAGTAACTACAATATTTTTTAGTGTAAATGGTTTTAGAAATGCCATTGTTTGTAACCTTTAAAAGTTATTTCAAAGCTTTTATTGATCTGACAGCAATGGACACTAATGTTCAACGTTGGAATGTGAGGAATGTGAGGTGCAATGGAGTCCTGTCTGGGGTCCCCAACAAAACCCTAGACAGGCTCCAGTATGTCCAGAACTCTGCCGTCAGGGTCCTCACCAACACCAAGACCTGGCAGCACATCACCCCAACCCTCATCTACCTTCACTGAATCCAAATTAAGTCCCGTCTCACCTACAAATCCCTCCATGCCCTGGCCACACAGTGCCTCTCCGACCTCCTCCATCCATACACCCCACCCCGAAGCCTGCGGTCCTCAGACACTGGCCTACTCTCTATTCCCCACACCAGACTCTGTACCTTTGGAGACAGAGCCTTTAGTGTTGCAGCCCCATCCCTCTGGAACACCCTCCCTGCAGATATCCAAAATACTACATCCCTGGACATGTTTAAAAAAACTCCTGAAGCACCACAGCCTGCAACCTCCCTTAGTATAGCCACTGTATTTCTGTAAAGTGTCCTTGGGTTTCATGAAAGGCTATATGAATAAAAGTTATTATTATTATTATTATTTTTAAGGCAGGTATGTCATGGTTGCGGTTTTCTGTTGTGTTTTTTCCTGTTTATTGTTATTTCATTCCAATGAAAGTTGTAAGTCTTCTGGTAGCTGTGCCAAAAGAAATCTCAATCATTCCCAATCTTGCAGAGACGGAGAGCGTAGGTATATGTAAGGAGATAACATAGGCACAGGCTAATTATTGCTAACTAAAATGCTAGTTAACATTAGTAATTACACTTAAACGGCTAATGTAAGTCGAAACTGCCTGCGAGCTTCTCCTGTACTATACGGTAATTCCTCTACTATGCGACAGTAAGTCGCGTGGTTATGACATAACGTGAGATACAAGGTAATGGAGCCTTTCATACATTGTCGTGTTTCTTTAGAAATAAACAATGGACAAATACAGTCTTTAAACGCTTCAGATGTAAAGTTATTCACTGTCAAAGTGGTGCCAAAATGAATGGCAGTCAATGGAATGCTAACGGGAGGTGATGGCTTGGTAGCATCAAGATGGCGCCATAGGAGCTGCGCGTTCTGGGGAGCAGCTTACCCTCTTGGTCTTGTCTTGTTTTACTTCCTGCCTTGTGTTTTCCTGCCTCTGTGATTGTCTGCCCAGCCCTGGGCACGTTCAATCTCAAAATGGTGTGCACCGTTCTGCTACGGTTTCCTGGTTGAATGACATGTTTCCTCGGAACGGTGTGCAACAGCTAGAAGGCTTGTTTCCTCTCGTTTGGTGGGTGTGTCTCTGGTTTATTGGCTGTGTCACAGGTGATACCCAATCAGCAGAGACGTGTCTGTAAACCCGTGGTAATAAAAAGGCAGAGCGCTTGCGCACACAACAGGGTGTTCAACGCAGCACCATTTCAGTTAAAAAAAAAACGCGTTGCTACGTTTTGTCGGGGCTGAACGTGGCCCTGATGTGTTCCACCTGTTCTTCAGCCCTCTTGTCACCTGTCCCTTGTTTCTACCCTTGTTACGTTGTGTATTTAGTCTGTGTGCTTCCTTTGTCTGGTGTTGCTTCGTCGTCATTCTTATGTGGAGAACACAGAAAACCACTGGCACAGGCCGGGTGGTTTTCTGTGTTCCTGGAGTTTTCCTGCGCTTTGGATTTTCACCAGCTCACGTTGTTTCGTTTGTAAATTGTCCCGTGTTTTTTTTTTTTTTTTTTTATTAAATTCTTTTATACCAACTGCTGCCCTCTCCTCGCCTCATTCTGCATTTGGGTCCAAGTCTGAACCAGCCGTGACAAGGTACAAATGAAGTTGCACATGTCCTACCTCTTCATTGGCTGCGTTGAGTTTGGAGGTCAGCTCGTCTCTCAGCTCGTCCAGCTGCTGCCTGAGAATCGTCTTTTGCTCCTCCAGCGAAAGGCGCTCACTCTCAAACTGCTGCTCCAGCTCCTGTGGGGGAAAAAACAACCAGAAACACACATCTTTCAAAACCAGTGAGCAATAAAAGGGAAAGAGCATTAACGAAGAAGGTAAGTGGAAAATCCTCTGTGCTTGGATCTGTAAATGACATGCAGGTGAAACAAATCATGTATCCGATCAGTGAAGATGTTCATGTTTCATTGGAAGCCATGTGACATTTTATTAGTATTCTCAGTTATACATGTTGCTAGCATGGCTTAAACAGGAAGTGGATGTGTTGGACCAGAGTAGCCGCCCGCAAGGGACATTCTAACCTAAAGCGAACGCACCCTCAACGGGGCAGGGATCATTTCATTGGTCAACACTACCTACACCTGGCATTCTGTTGGTTGGTGGATTTTGACAGGGTTGTAACACAAAACATTTGAGAGCGCAGGAGAAATCCGAGGAGCGGCCTGAGTACAAGGAAGCAACATATCGCAGTCCAAGCAGAGAGTTTGAGCAGAAGCAGAGCAAATCCAAATCGCGAGCAGGGGCTATTTGAATGTGAGAGCAAGAACGCGCTCTTGAATAAAGATAAGAATAAAACTCCATATGTTGCATGACGTACTGAAAAGGTTTATTTTCAGAATGGATATCAACTCCAGTGTCCAGTCCCTAGGTTTGTTGAAGACTTGTGTGCACATATTTGGTCACATCATTCCGATAATTATTAATTCCATGTCTGTGTCTAAAACATTGGAAAAGCTTGAGCAGATAATAAATAAATAACACTTAACAAGCTTAAAGACAAAACTTGCTAAAGAAGTCCACTGGGGACCAACTACGATCTTAAAATCTGAGAAAAGTCCTTCAGTTAGATTCATGCAGCTTAGGTGGTGACCAAAACAGTTTGTGTGATGCACCTACACCTTATAATGGTAGGGAAAACGCTGAACTCTGACAAACACAACTCAAGTTCTTCATGTATGTGCAGTATTTTGCTCAGTTGTGGTGCAAATCCAGAACTTGCCTTCTTCGCTCCTATTTGTTTGGCTCTCACTGCATTCATCTGTGCAAAATGTCTAACAATACTTTAAACTATTTCGATGTCCTTGACAGAGAAGACAGAGAAAGAGCTCCATCATTGTAACCATAATAAAGCTTAATATGCATGCTGATGAATGGCAAACGATTTCTGTTATAGCGTGCAATGATTGCTGCTTTCCAAGGACAATTAGAGCAGAGGGAAATTGCTGTAATGTCAAATGAAGTTTGCCACTATTATTCATTACAAAGGAGGATGGAGATTGTAATGCCCGTACAAAGCATTCAGTGCATTGTCTACTGTGACATAGTTCCATGAAAATGAATAGAACATAACAGAAATGTATCTGAATGGAAGAGAGTTAAAAATCACAATAATTCACGTGTAATGATTAATGAAATCTTGTATTTCACTAGCCACAGAGTGGAGGAAGTTTCTCTGTTGGCATTGTAATAACTTTGTGAAATTATTACTGACTGACACAAATATGAATATGTGAACAGTTTGGTATAATTTGGTACAAAGAATCACAGATTGGCCTCAAAATGATCCAGAGTTTGCAAATGCCACCTGTTCAAACACTCCCATGTCAGTCCGCTCCTGTTTTTCTCTACCAACCAGCTCCTCGTTGTTGCTTGCAATAGTTCCAACACTCGTATGCAACCCTAAAAAGCCAGGAGTGGGGCCAGTACCTGCCCAGCACCAGGCTAAGATGAAATCCCAAGCTGCATCAATATCTGTCTGGTCTACTGTTCGTCGGTAGCCTTCTTCTCCCACAAGTCCTCACAAAGGCTTTCCTTGAGACTATTCCTTGCTTGTGAATCTAATGGTGAAATGAGTTTCATACAGAAACCGGGATAACTTCCATTTTTACATGTAGCTTAGTTTCTTCTAGGGATGATTACCAAAGTACTGCTTTGTTTTAGCTGCTGCGCTAACTATTTGCTAGTAAAATGGATTGCATCTATATTAGTGGTGGGCGGATCGATCCAAATACCGATAATATCGATACCAACGTTAGATCATCTCATTGATACCAAATGAGATCGATACTTTAGTTTTAGTTTCTCTCCGGTATGCACTGCTGCGGTTTCATCAAAGAGGCGACCTGGCTGTCTGTGTCTTGGTAAGTACCGCTGCTTTCAAGTGCAGGAACAATTTGCTCCTCTTCCCCCCTCTTATGATTTGATGTTGTACCGTCACGTAACTCAGTGGCGCCAGGCAAACAAGCAAGCAACCAGCCGGGCCCGGCATCGGCCAGCAGCAAACACACACAAGCAGGACAGAGACGGAGCAGAAGAATGGCAGAGAGGAAGAGGAGCGCTGTGTGGCTATATTTTCAGGCCAAAAATTAAACAACGGCATGCTGTATAATTTGTAAAAAGACTGTAAGATACAGTGTTAACACAACAAATGTATACATGCATATGAAAATTCTGTCCTGGGTTTTAATTTATAAATAGTCCAAAGTAAAAATCCCCAAAACACTTTAAGGTCATGAAAATTGAGATTTCAGATTCAGATTTAGCGACTTGATGATGAATCCACCTTAATTATTAAAAAGTATCGGTATCGTATCAAATCAGTATCGGCGATACTGGCCCTGTATCTACTTGGTATCAGAACAATACCAAATTTTGCAGTTTCGCACACCACTAATCTATATAGCCTATTTCTAATCTTAGAAATAGGCTCTTGTTTTGTTGCGTTGTTGAGAAGTAAGACACAGGAACTTTATTTGTGGTTTGAGGGGCTGCAGCATTTATTCAGAGACAAACTGAAACCTACACTGTACATTTACTACCACTTAACAAGTAAACTGCTAGTGTATTCTCTGCTCTGATAGCCGACACCTGTCTGCTCTAAGCGCATTCACCGTCTCTCTCTCATGTACACACTAAGCACTGCGCTATTCCTTAAAGGAGCTTCCCCGGTCTCATAACACGAAGAGAGCCTGCCAGAGCTTCCTGTATTTGGTCTGAAAGTCCGAACCATCCAAAAAAAGCTTTCACACGTGGTTCAGCTTGATCCGGACCGAGACTACCTATTTTGGTCAGACTAAATTTGGGCTGTTTGGTACGGACCGTGGTCCGGGGGAGGTTTCACACCTGTAATTTTGGTTCGGATCAAACTGAAAAGTCAGAAATTCCGGACCAAAAGAGGAAGGTGTGAAAGCCCCCTGAAAGCGCTATACACACTTCAGGCACCATTCACACACACATTCATACACTCGTGGAACAGCCAACAGAAGCAATTTGGGGTTCAGTATCTTGCCCAAGGACACCTGTAGACTGCAGGGGCTGGGGAACCGCTGACCTTCCCAGTGGTAGACAACTGCTTTACCTCCTGAATAATTGTTTTGGCCCTTTGGTGCAGCAGAACAAACATTAAATACAACACTGATGATGTTTAATACGTTAGCAGACAAATGCCTATTTACACATCGGGCAGAAACAACAGTCTATTTACCCTGCTTTTAGCTCTAGTCTCTTTAGCTTGCTAAATACTAGTTGCTATCGTTGCTTGTCGGCTGTTTTTGCTGTTGCATTGTGCTACAATGCTTCATAGAGCTGAGGGGAACTGTAGAGCTAGGTTATAATTATCTGTGGGTGTGTCACTACAAGCAGCTTCTTTGTATGACACATGGCCATTTGATCCGTTGTTATACAAATATTTATTAGCACAGCTTTAAACACTTTGTCCTAAATTTTCTAGTATAATTTAAGACTATAAAGCAGTAAGGAAAGTACCACAGAATTATTTCAATCAAAAGCTGTACTCTGGATTTAGTTGAAAAAAATCCAATCATTTTTGCTATGTCAGCTAATGGCTAAGATGATATTAATGCTCCCAAATGTCTTAATCATATATACTACAGTGTCAAAAGGTTCAAATCCTTGGCCATCTTTTACAAGATCTCGTACCAGTGTTTTTCTGGACATCAGAAAAGGTGAATTACTTAACTATAGGGAGACCCTGACACTGTATTATTGCAGGTGTACTTTGACATAAAAAGTAATTTAAATGCACCCCATCAGATACCCAAATCTCAACCATGAAATACAACCATTAAAAAAATCAATAAATACATCATATTTTCAATGTGAACAACTGAATTGGTGAAAATATTTATTGATGCGTTTGGTGACTTCCATCAGTCTGCTGATATGAAGGACACAACAGAAGCAATCTTCTTCCCAATTGGTCGATTCCGAAACACACAAAGTTGGATGGGGAGGAATCTAATATGACACATCAGGATTCCTGTCATACCTTGTCGCTCGATAAGGAGGGCGAGACCGAGGTACTCCAAACCTATTCATTTGAATTCCGAACCCAGCCTTCTCACAGACAACTCTTATTATAATTTGATGTGATGAAAGAATAGAGGTGATGAAGGAAAATATGATTAACTAGACATGATAAAACGTAGATCAGACAGAAGAATGAAATGACGGATGATTTTGCCCCCATGATTTTGCAGAAAATCTACAGTGAGGGAATGAGAAGTGAATGAATGCTGCCTGCTCCCTGTCACTCATTCAATCTGGACATTTCTGCACCAACACTGGCAGCATAATCATGAACAGGAGTGGTGAATTGATGTGCTTATCAGAACATAGCAGGAGGAAATAAGAGGCCATGAAAATCACACAGGCCCAGAGAGTCTGCATATGGAATGCATATAAAATAAGTATGGAAATGCATAACGCTCTTCTCTTAATGCAGCTGTCAGCTCTGCTTGGGTTTACAGTGGAATATCATTTAAAACAGATCCTCATTATGCAACTTTGATGCAAGAGAATATTTGATCACTTGCCTCCACATGGCTGTGTGTGACTGGAATAAAAGGACCCTGTGGAGATTGGGCATCATCACGAGGCTGGTGGAGCTGCATGCTTCAGCTGTAGTCAAATTATTTATCATTAGCAGATAAGATCAGCTTATCTGCTAATGTAAGCTACCGACCGTTACCTTGAAACCATCCAGAAAATAGACGGTACCGTAGGGTGATTTAACGTCACCGCTCATTTTACACACAGTTTAACAAAACAAAACGCTGAGTGAACATTACTAGCTACATTTTTCATGTTGGTTTTGAGCGGTACGCACCCCCACTAACCTGGAAAACGGTTTTAAATCAGTAACGTTACTACAGCGTGTCGGAGGAATACACACAGTCTCCTGCAGCGGCGAGTCAGAGGCAGAGGGACCGTCACAGCAGCGTGGCTAACGTTAGCTTCTTGTCTCATCTGGGGTCTGATAAACAGTAAATTCATCAATTTCAGTGTCCACAATGCTATTTTCCAATAAACTGTAGCTGTGATATTTCACGGGCGTGAGTGTGGATTTCATGCGGCTTTCTTCGCTGTTTATCACTTATTGAGTGAAGTAGTACTCGCCCTGTTGTTTATTTGGTTGCCATAACTTGGCGAGTGATGACGTCCTGTCACTGTTCCAGTGGCTCTGCTCACCCTAGGGGGAGAGAGAGCGGATGACAGTTCGCTTGAGTTCAGTAGAGGCGCTACGACTTTATGACTTTTCATAAACAGCTGACGGAGAGGTGGTGCGCGGTGTAGCCTATTTCTGATACCGTGGCGCTGGAAATTTTACCGTGGCGGACCGCCACTATGCTATCAACATAGAGGAAACACTGCACAAGTATACTTTATATTTCACAATTACTGTTTTCCGTCGGGGGGGGAGTGGGGGGGGGGGGGGGGGGGGGAGCACAAGAGGGAGCAAGTGCTGCAGGTTGTTTTGTTAAAGCCAGTGTGGTCAGCCACCGCCCACTATCTTTTTTGCAAGGGCATGGTTGCTGCATCCGGGGCTTAGCGCCGCCCAGGATGGTTGTGATTGGTCTAAAGAAATACAAACAAGCCAGAGCCTTTTTTTCCCCCTCTCACAGAATAGATAAGCGGCGTAGCCAGTCCATACTCCAGCGCTGACACTACCACTGCTGAGAGTAGGGCCCTAACATTAAACTGTACTTTTTGTTCATACAATGTTCATATTACATAGCCATATGTATTCTGTTCTTATAAGGTAACTACTAATACACTGCACATATTTATATTTAATTTTCATTACTCTAAACCACCTTCTGTAAACCAACTATACACTACTGTCTTCACTGCACTATTTTTCTCGTCTGTCTATACCTGTCTATACTTATATCACAGTGCACTTTTCTGCTCTTTTTGCACCTCTGGTTGGACGCAAACTGCATTTCGTTGTCTTTGTACTTGTACTCTGCACAATGACAATAAAGTTGAATCTAATCTAATGTAATTTATAAGGTGTCACCAAGTCACCAGTATCCTTTATCCTTAATCCCACACTGTCTTAATATCTGTAATAGAGTTAATGTTTTTGAGGTTGTGGCTCTTAAATGTTGGAACTCTCTTTCCTTTTGGACTTAATTCAAGATCTTTGGACACCTTTAAAAAAATGGTGTAATTTAATATATAATTATTATAATTAAGATATTTCTATTTTAATTTAGTATATTCATGGCATTTTTACTCTTCTTCAATCTGTATTTTTTATTTAGAAGCACTTTGTGTTCTATATATACACAATTTAAATTTAATTTTCTTATTAATCTATGCAATCAAAATGCAGCGTCTGACTGTGCCAACACAGTATCTACCAGACTTGCACTAATAACGTTGTAAGAGCCAGTTAAGCACATATACATGTATTTAGTAAATTGGTTATAATGGTTCAAGAGCATTTTTAGCGTGTATGCAAAAATGGTACGCAACTTAAGTTGTTTATGCTAATCCAACACAAAGAACTACAGCCTCGAAAATGACCACAGAGTCGAACAAACACCTCTGACACTGTGCCAAACAACTGCAGATTTATGCATTTGAACCATGCATTACAGTGAAAAGGGGTTTCTGTTCTGCTAAATCTGGAGGTTGCCTTTTCAGGATTCGTCTCTCTTTATAAAATGTTGTTTTCTAGGTTGTCTGGTTCATGTTCAAAAAAATAAATTGAAATGTTCAAGATCACAGGAGTAATGATGTTTTCTTTGAAGTACCTTCAAGAGAAATTCACATAGCTCTTAAACCTGCTTCTGCTCACCTCACTGCAGCGGAGGAGGAAGGAATAGACCAACCTGGTTCCCAAACAGAAACTCTCATGTTCTTTGCAAGGAGTAAAAATACATACCATAGAATATGCAATAGACAAGCAGTGTAAAAGCGCCATCTACGAAATGGGTGTATACTGTATGTATGAGCTTAAGCCCTGTTAGGGTCACCACACACTGTGCTAAGTAAGTAGCAGTGAAATATTTATGCTGCAAGTTTTAGAAACACACGCACGCACGCACGCACACACACACGCACGTACACACACACACACACACACACACACACACACACACACACACACACACACACACACACATTTTAACAATTTATTTAAGTCCACTCGAAGGAAATAACTTACAGGGACATACATACTTTAAATGCAGTTAAATACATATACAAAATCATTGGCCATTGGCATACATCAGGTCTTCGTAATATTAAGAATATCCCTCCGTTCTCACGGGTATAAGTAACAGCGTCTTCGCCATATATGGTGGTTAACACACACACACACACACACACACACACACACACACACACACACACACACACACACACACACACACACACACACACACACAAGGTTCCCTCAGCCAAAGCTGAAATCCATCTCTTTCACCATCACCATCATTTCGTCCTAATTTTGATTACTTTACTCACTTTATACTCTCCACTTGCAGTTTTATGTGGAGTAAATGTCATCAGCGTTCAAGCAGGATTATGAATTTCAATTTAAGGGTCCTGCACCCATTTAAATGTCAAAACTCCCACACCTTTTCCAGACCTTCATTTCCTGATGTGTTTGAAAGATTTTGGTGCTCAACATAATAAGTCACATAGTCATTTTTGCCTGTAAAAAAAAAAATCAGACTTATCATTTAAAGTGACAAATATCAAACTATGTGGTGTAAAAATGTCCTAAACACAGAAATGCAAAAATGTTCTAAGATCTGAAAATGAAACCACTCTTTGAATGTGCATTTCCACACCTCTTCACATGTGTAGGTAGTGTGTTAATCTAATTAGTACTCAACTGTCTCCTGCCCAACAGCACATTAAGCAGCTATGTGCTGTGTGTGTGTGTGTGTGTGTGTGTGTGTGAATAGGAGAAGCAGCAGTTTTAGCATTGCCCAAAAATAGCACATGGAGCATCTTATCACCTGTGTGAGTCATCAGGCAGGCTGCGAATAGTTTCCGCATGTGGTTCCCATCGTCTGCCACATCTCCGAACTTTGTTTTCATTGAGAATTGATTTGTATGTGTCTTTTTTTAAATCTTTTTTACATTACTGACAGAACCTCATGCAGGTTACCCACATTTCAACCAGTTCATGTTATGTGAGCTCAGAGGTGTTCTAAATGACATTTATGTGAGATAAATATGAATGTGCTCCCACGTCAGTAAGCTGCATTTCCTCCCTTGCCAGCTTCTTAGTCACCGTTATGGCCCCTTTTGATGTATTGTATTCTATAGACAACCTAAACAAACTGCACATTTTCTGCAGGTATCTGAGCTCCTCCATTTGTTACGCCTACGTGTCATGTTTTATTAATATTCATATCCGCCGTGCAGAGAGATTACGAACCCCAAATCTTTATTCAGTATGTACAGGGGCTTTTCACTGAGTCATTCTTTGGAAATTGTCGCTGGTTTTGCTCTTGTTGGCATGACATTAGAGGAAGCATCAGCTTCACTGACTCACTTTTTTTCCTGCACTGAAGAGCTGATCAATATTTTTCTTAACGTAAAAGCTCCTAGATATTTTTGCAGTAAATGTAAAACAACGTTTTAAAAAGCACACTCAGATATTGAACAGGAAATGCAAGACAGGGGGCCAATAGACTACAAAATAACTTCTTGGTTCCATATGATGTCTTCTACAAATAAATAAAAAATGCCATAACCCAAGGGTCCTTTTAAATGTAATGGATCCTGTCGGTACGGTCATTAAATCCAAGCACTCCCTGAAAAATGGTCTCTTGGTCTGTCTTCCTCCTAGTTTAGCAGAAATATCATATCAAATCATAATCGTGTCCATTGGATATCAGAGTTCCCATTTCAAACACAGTCTGAAACGTGTCTTAGGGAAGCCCCGTCTAGCTCCTATCACCCTTATGTTTACAGCAAATACATTCTGAGAGAAACAAGATCCAGTTTTATCATAGTAAATAAACCGTATGGCCTAATGATGGCAGTGAAAAGCCTTTTTATTAACATATTTAGATCTGCGGTTATAACAGCACCTTTAGCTGATATAATATGCTGTTCTGCCATATTCATTCCCAGAATCTAGAATTTTCTTTAAAACCAGAGAGAAATAGGACTCAATTTCTTTGCATATTAATTTTTATAGTCAAGGCTACCAACTGAAAACTGTGTTATTGTATGTGTTATTTTTTTACAGACTGTGAAAAAGGTAATACGAGGAGTTTCAGAATAAATATATAACATATGGACATTATCTGTAGTTCAATGCCAACAATTCCCCTATTTCCTTCAATAACTGTATTCATATCCAGACAGAAACACTTCTGGAACAACATTTAGACATTACAAATCTACAATTTAAGTAGAGTCTCAAGGAAGCGAGAGCACATGGCTTCCTTCCAGCTCTTGTAACAGATTGTACAGTCAGTGAACAATGTGGAGTGGGCTCAGAGGTTAGGGAGGCAGGCGAGCGTTACCCACTGAAATCCCTCAACCAGCTGGCAGAGTGTCTGTTGAGAAGTAAATGAGTGCTGCTGTATCCTCTCTGACTATGGTTATACTTTATAAACTGTATTTTTGGATGGAGGTAATAATATATTTAATTAGTCAGAATTCAAGATGTATACTTTGTTTATCTGAACTTATGTACTCCGTTGATTTTTTTAACTGTAAAACTTTTGACGAGAAAGGAGACCGATGTACATATGCGTTTTGTACTATGCCTTGTTTATGTTAATAATTGTTACCCCCAAAATTGAATGAGTTTTCATTCAAAGACATAAAAACTCGGTCACAAAAAAATGAACTGTATTTATAGGGATGGGTACCAATGTCCAGTGTCAGGGTCAATATACTGTACCTCCACACACACACACACACGCACAATATGACTGTTTAGCGGTATGGTGTTGATCAAACTAAAACATATGCAGACACCACAGGATGTCTGTCATCTATAATCACCACTCATTCATTAACAGGTACTGTGTAACATCAACAGACTGAAGTGGTGTGACAGGTCCAAATTCTTTTGGCAGGCGACAACTCCAGAATGCAGAGAGACCGAGAGGGAGACAGCTTGTATTTTGACTGACTCATTCCTGAGTATCGTACATATTGGACAACAGCAATAGTGGAAACTGTGAAATTACAAAGGTGTTTATCAATGTGTCACTACTTGTATCCATCCAATAGTGAAACAAGTATTAAGATCTTTGACTTTAAGCTGCGCTACTCAATATTTTCATATTAACAATAAATGAAATGACTTCATGTAATGTGATAGCAGTTGCTCAATCTCACAGTGATGAAACCCACAAAGAAAGTGTGCTGTTCTGCTCAGCAGTACGGAGCATTGAAACATCTTTCAGCTCATTGTTTGGTTTTGCAGCCCTCTCTCTCTGTTATCACTCTCACCGCTCTCATCAACTCAGCCACAGCAGGCAGCAGTTTTCACTGAAAATGTTCTTATTACCCTGCAGTACACAGCCTGCTCAGCACCAAACGGCACATAGACATAGTTTGTGACTACCAGGTGAACACTGTGGAACATTTAGCAGCTAAAAAGCCAGATATTTCCTTTTTTTTTAAGGAGTTAACAGAGATCAAAAACAGAGCTAAAAGGAGAGTAAATAGTGGACTTACAGTTTATTCGACAAGTCTCCAAAAACACAACTCCAAATTAATACTAATCTTGCTCATTGTTTGCTGGATGCATAAATAGGCAACTAATTGCGACAACAACAACTATAAAAGGTGATAATATGTCAAAGTTAAAGGCAGTGTGTTTTGCTGTCTCCAAGTTGCCACAAAAACCAATATTTTTTTCTTTAAATAAAAGTACCAATACAAGAATGTTACTTCTTTACTTACGCAAGTAAATGAATGTAAGTCAAAAATAAAATGTACAGGGAGTACAAGGAGAGATGTCGAGAATGTTGTATGTGGACGAGATAAAGCTAACAGTAACTACTTTGTATATCGTTGGTTACTTTAATCTATACCAAATCATCATCATCATGTTTTATAAGCTGATTACATTGCACATTATTTGATGTCATTTTTTAAAAGCTATAAAGTAACTTTTTAGCTGTGTAAATACCTAATGTCAGCAAAAAAAAATATCAATAAATAATGCAAATAGGAGACAGGAAGTGTGTATCGTTTCATACCATTGGTGCAGTGTGTAATGCGCTATCTTTAGTTATAGAGAATGTTTGATATTACCTATTGCACTAAATGTACTTTGTTACTTTCTACCTCTGTTGTCCATAAAGAGAGTAATACTTCTAAATCACTGGGGGAAACAAGCTTCCCAAGGACACCATCTTTATGGCTTGAGATGAGCCCTGAGCTTGATGATGCTGGATCAATTAAAAACATACAGCTGTTTGTTTTCCTCCAGCTTTGAGCAATAAGCGCTGATTACACAAAGAGGCAGCGATTTGAAAATTAATCTTGTGGATTTTTGTTGATTGTGCCCGGCGAGCTCACCATCTGATGCACCCTCTGTCAGACATATTATTATTTTCTTCCATGGGTTCTTTTGTTTGCATTAAATAATGAATGACAGTCCATCACATTAGAGATAAACAACACAGATATAGAGTTGTCCATGAAAGGCAAACGTCAGCCTGTAACGTGAATGGTGTAGGTGGATAGAGCAAGCAGTTAGCCAGTTAGCTCAAAGAGTCAACAAACAACTTAATGGAGATTTTACGCTGATACTATACTCTACAACATCGACCATACAATGCCAGGTTTCCACTGTGCTATATTTACTTATCATACATGAGCAGTAGTACATATAGCGTAACCTACACCAACTCGTTAGTGAAATCTCTTTTGATATGTGTCGGCAGAGATGGTTTACAACGATGCTAGGGCTGAACGATTTAAAGAAAAAATATAAATTGCGATTTTTCCGGCCAGATTTTGCGATTATGATTCGATTTGCGATTATTATTTTTTTAATTTTAGCTAAAGTTCTAGCCTGACAAGCCAGACCTACATCAAGATGTTGGGTCTGGGAACTCACCATTGGCAGGGCTCAATCAGAGGGGCGGGATAAACGGTTGTCTTTCAAATTCCCTCTGCACTCATAGCCAACCAGAGCAACGCTAGTTGATAGATTAAACTTTTGCCGTATCTGGTCGGCAAAACTCCGAACACATCTTCCTTTTTTAAGAATGACTTCAGTGCTTAACTCCAAGTCTTCCAGAGTCGCCGCTAAAGCCATTTCGAAAGACCACTGTTCGCCAGCAGCAGCAGCCATCTTCTTTGTTTTCAAAGACAAATTCTTCAAAAGCCACATATCTCCAGAACAATCTGAAACTAAAATGGCATTTTTCAGGATAAAATTAACTTGGTTTGAGACCTGTTTCTGTCTCGGGACCAAACTCTTGTGAACATAGATAAGATAACGTCAGCTAACGCCCTAACAAAACTAATCTCCGTGATGTCTTTTCCCTGTGAAAATATCTAATGTTAGCAAAAAGAAAATATTCACAAATTATGCAAAAGAACTTTTAATCCATCCGCACAACGTTCACTACACTTTCAAATGAGGCCACGCCCATTTAGCAGACAGGAAGTTTGTACCATTCCATACCATTGGTGCTGTTTGAAATGCGGTATCTTTGGTTATAGAGGATCTTTGGTTACACTTTACTTGAAGGTATCTACATAAGAGTGACATGACACTGTCATGAACATATCCTAAACATTATAAACAAGTCATAAATGTTTATGACATAACACTTCTGTCATTAAGTGTCATTTGTTTTTTGTCATGATAAGTTAGGGTTAGGGTTCATGTGTCATGACTGTGTCATGTGTTCATGACAGTGTCATGTCACTCTTATGTAGATACCTTCAAGTAAAGTGTTACCGGATCTTTGGCGTCGGTCCGTCTGAGGAGAGAAGACTGCAGCGGCACGTCTTCACACTAGTACATCCGCCATAGTAACAGAGGGAGGCACCACCTTCTACTACTAAGCATTAAGCAGTTATAAGTCTGGTTGTTACAAGCCCTGCATGCTGTATTGGTCCAACCATGGAGGCCATGAGTATATGTTAATGTATGTGTACTCACAGCCAGCATGCGGTTCTTGTCCTTCTCGGCGTTGTTGAGCGCGTTCTCCAAGGTCACTCTGTGTTTCTTGGCGACTTCCTCCAGAGCTCGAGCCTGGCTCTCCTTCAACTGGCTGGCCTCCTCTTCGGATCGAGCTCGCACATTGTTCATCTCTTTGTCGTGGGACAACTTCTCATCGTGCAGGGTCTGACGAAAACAGAAAATGAATATGCATGCATACGCACATTTAAAAAAATATACTCAGAGGTGAATGCTGTTACAGACGACACACACGCTGCTTGATTATGGAAAAAAATCATGATCACGATTATTTAGGTCAATATTGAAAAATCATGATCACGATTATTTAACACGATTAGTCATTGACTTTTGGAAAGTTGTTGCAGTTGTTGAAGTTAAAAAAACAGTGAAATGGTTAAATCAACAGTGAAAACTTGAACTTGAACTGAACTGTCAAAGCTTCCCTTCATACTTTTTTTTCTCATTCAGAACACGAGACAAAATGAGAGTTTACTTGCAAAACGTAATGTGCAAAAAAAAAAAGATTTTTCTAGATTACTAGGTAATCGTTTTTTGTGATCATTAGAAGCCAAAATCATAATCGTAATCAAAATTTTGATTAATTGCACATCCCCAGCAGACAGACAGACACACACACACACACACACACACACACACACACACACACACACACACACACACCATGGGCTGATATGCTGTATTTTTCAGTCACATTGTCAAGTGTTCACTAAAGTGGCAGCCAGAGAATCAATCCTGCATTCTCTCAGTCTGTTTCTCACCATATTCATATTTGTTATTCCTAAAGGACCAAAACCCAACAAGCTGAAAACAGAACATTTTGTTCCAGAATCTATTTGGGATTATTGGTAAAGGGGTTATTAATTATGGAGCTATCGAGCCTATAATCAGTCAGCAGCATAACCCTACCAACAAAAACTGCAAACAGATGCTGCAAATCTTTACAGCTGTGTTCTGAGATAGCACTTTAACAATTCAATTTGATCACTGAGACTCATCGACCAACATGTACAGCTGCTTGCCATATAATAGAACACAGTTTTCTCTTGTTGCCAAAACACTTTAAGCCATCCCCTACAGCCTGTCCTAAAACATGTATAATGTATACTCTAGTTGACCTATACCAGTCATTTTAAAACGAGTGAGCATCTAGCAGATTATTGAATATATCAGACATTGGCAACAACATGAAAAAAAAAAACAATTTTCATTTCCCACCAGGGATCATATTGATGTGCACTAATCACTTGAAACCAGAGGGCTGTTTTGGAAATCTACCAAAAAATGTCCATCAAGCTGGTCAAACTGAGCAAGACTATTGTGTTGCCATATGGCAAACAAACCAAAAGGGGGGTAACATGAACAACAGGGCATAAAAACAACTTGGGAGGTTAATTTATACTTTTGCAGAGAGAAGACAAGAGGGAAAAGCAAGATCCAAAGACATACAGTACATGAGGAAAAGAAAATGTTAATAAGAGACAAGGAAAAAGAAACATCTCTCGTTAATGTAATGACTTTCCCACAATGTTCTATAATTAAGTCAGAGCACTAACATTATCTGAAATGTTCTTTCGCTCCCAGCTTGCTAATGTTGTTTATTTTCAAACACAATCCATCCAAAAATCACTCCTTAATGCAAAGAAGTTAGAAAACACTTCACAGTGGAAAACCCACTTTGACATTACCAGATTTTTTTTTTTTTTTAAACTTAATTTTAAGGTTAGAAAACACCCCAGCAACATTGTTCTCACCAACAGCCAGATTACTGCAAGTAATACTAAAGTAGTATCAGAAATGAGTTGAGCACTGAGGGACGTTGCTGCTGCCGCAACAGGAAGGTGCCTACGTTTAAGTTGTGCGAGAAAAGTTATCCTCAGAAATACATTCAAATTCACAGCAGCCTCGCTCTGTGGGCGAACACTCCTAGCTCCCAGAGGATTACACTGCACAAATGTCAGAGATAAAGGGATTGGAAAACACACATGAAGCAGTAACACTTGACATTTACCGTCAGCTGTGGTTGGTCTGCTGAATACACTGTTCCTTAAATAATTTGGCCTTTAAGCTTGTTTGTTTTTAAAAAGAGGAGCGTTTTCTTTTTTTTCCAAAGTTTATAAATGCAGTGATCGACAGGTTTGATCCCTTTAACAGTTTGATGATTGCATGCCCATTTTCCTTTTTGCTCATAAGGCATATACAATTGATTGCAACTTTTCTGCAACAGAATGATTAAAAGAAGCTCCTGGGTTTCTGAAAGGTAAAGGAAGAAAGAAAAACTATTTGAATGCTTTCTATACAGCTATATGCTCATGCCTTAACATTTTGTGTTCTCTATAAAAGGCTTACTGAAAGAAATCAATAATTCAAGTCAAAACGTTCTTTTACATCTATAAAGACTGACTTTGGGCAAAACATCAGCCTCTCCAGAGGATTACTCTGTAAAGGAACAGAAATGTCAGTGTTGCAAAACTCAAATAAATAAGAAAAAAATGAAATACCAAATCGAATTGAAGAAATAAATCAGTTTTGAGGTAAGTAAGTATTAGAATTGCTTCCTAGCTCCAACAAATGGCCTTTTACTTTGGTGTTTTTCTCTCTAAAAGGCTGAATTTTACTGAGGAGTTAAGGTCACAAGAGAAAGACAGCGAACACAAACTTACTACTCGAAATAACAAATCTTCTCACCTGACTCTGAAATCCTGCTGTTCAAAAATGCGTGGAGACCAATGTTAATTCATTTTGTGGTCTCTTAAACTACTAAAATGCATGCTACTCACTTGCTTGAGTTGTCTTGGTGGTATGAATTGACTTTGGTTTATTATACAAGGACCTTTCTCCAAAATATGAGGACAGAATATTTTAACTGTATTTGAAGAATGAAAAAAAACAGGTCTTGAGCAAAGTCGACCAAAAACTTCAGTCACAGCATCTTTTGATTTCTCATTGGTTATTCATAACAGTGTTATTCCAGTCTGAAGTGAATACAAATCACACACACGCACGAGTGCACGCATGCATGCACCCACCCACGCACCCCCCCCCCCCCCCCACACACACACACCTTTTCCAGGGACAGGAGCTGTTGTTTCTGTCTTTCGTCCAGGGCTTGGCTCTGGCTCTGCAGGGACTCCCTTTCTTCTTCCATCCTCAGCACTTTGTCCTTCAGCCGGCTCCGCTCGTTGTCCAGGTCCCTGATGGCTGCTTCCTGGGTCATCTGGGTAGCCTGCAGGCTGCTTATCTGACCTATGGAAGGGCAGAGCCAGCAGATGAGTGTGCAGAATGCAAAGAGTAAAGCAATGTCATCTGCATATTGTCATTCTTGGAGGTTTTTTTGTTGATCTTGCAACCAAAGCTAATAAACTGTTGTCAGCATTTTAAACTTGACGATGTCATTTACCGTTGGTTGCTAGGTCAACGTCATGTTACGTTTTTTCAGGGAAATCAAATACATTTTAGGGTTTAAGAGTTTTTTCTGTATTTTGACTCAAAACAACCTCTACAGCTGCGTAAATCTCATTGCCATTTTTGTAGCTATTTTCATATCACTATTTTTGATGAATGTAGTTAGCTAGGTAGCTATGCAGGAAGATGATGTCGACATTCTTAATCCTGCCTACGAAGCTCTGATTGACGTTGGTTGTGAGCATCCACCACAGTTGACAGAGCAACTTCCTGATTCAACTTTCACCTACTGTACTTGCTGCGGTCCAGCCCACACACTGTTACAGTATGACTGCTATTGCCCTATCACACGCTAATATAGTGATGTTGCCATGGTTCCAGATATCAACAATTACTTTAGTGACCAATTAAGAAACGATGGCCAACGCTACAAAAATAAGACCCAAGTTGTAATTAACTGGAAGTTACCACCAACACTTCCAAACAGAAAAAAACAACCACTGGTCCCTTTAAAACAGAGATCTTCAACAGGGGGTCCTCAGTTACTGCGGGGTCATTTTATAATGATCAGATTATAGAGCTACAATCATTTTATAATGATCAGTTAAATTATAAAATAATTTTTAGTTTCCAAGAGAATTTAAATATCTTAACATGAATCCAACATATTATTAGCAATATATTATCAGCAAATATAAATCAGCTTCACAATTTGTGGAACATTTCAGACAGTACAGACGGAGAGACATTGCGAGATAGTAAATCAGATTCTAACATGCTACATTTTACCAGTGGTGGAATGTAACTATATACATTTACTCAAGTACTGTACTTAAATACACATTTGAGGTACTTGTGCTGTACGCGAGTCTTTTCTTTTGATGCCACTTTCTACTTCTACACCACTACATTTAGAGGGAAATATTACTCCTTACTAATATTTACTCCACTACATTATAGTTTTTGCCGATTGCTTACACACTTAACCACAAAACCTAACACTCAAAGAGCAAAACATTGGCCCAGATGTGCACCACTATAAGCACAATGTCAGCCTCACACTTTTTGCAAAAAGATACACACGGTTATTTGCAAAACACTAAACACACTTGTATACATTAGACACAGAAGTATATTATGATGTCACTTCTTTACAATTCCAAAGCTCAGTGCTTTCAAATGACCACACCTATGAGCCAATCTGTGAAACACAGCCATCAGGTGCACAAACACATGATTGCTTAATTGTAGACACACCAATCAGGTTTAAGCACTATACAAATGCAGCAGGTAAGTCTAGTATTTTCTGTATTGTATTTTCAGATCTTTTTTTGTTTGTTGTTTTTTTTTTACTGTAATTGTAGCCTGTACTGATACAGTATTTAATGTTTGTCAGTTGTTTGCTGAGCTAACAGTGTAGTACTGTAGCATGAAAACTGGGACATGTTTTGTTGTTGATTCTCCATGTTGACATGTTGACTGATTTGGGTATATGGAGAGAAATATTTTATAATATAATTGCTAAAAGTGTTTTAGGTTAGCAACAGCAGTGTGTAACTGGTTCAAACACAACTAAGTTATATGAAACGTGTGTGTTTTTATGAATTAGTGTATAGTTTTTGCAGAGTGTTTCATTTTGCAAAGGGTCTGAGGTTTTCTGCTAATTGGGTGTAGTGTTCTGAAAAACCGGTCCCTGTTTTCAAAATAGTGCTTAAGCAATAAAAAAAAAACACATTTTTATATAAGTTTATATATTAAACTTGTTTTATTACAAATTAAACTACCCAACAATAGATGGGCCTACAAGTCCAGCTAAAATTGTTAAATTGTTAAAAGGATCTTTCCGCATTGAGTAGTTTTACTTTTTATACTTTAAGCACATTTTCCTGATGATACTTAAATACTTTTAGTTAAGTAACATTTTCAATGCAAGACTAGTAACAGAGTATTTTTAAAAGTGTGGTATTAGTACTTTTACTTGAGTAAAGGATCTGAAAACTTCTCCCACCACTGCAATTTACCCAACAGGAGTGCACACAAACACACATCTTAAACTAGGCGTAACTGATGTGAGAAGGGTTCTTCTGCCTCAGAGGGACTGGGAATACCATTAGCTTGGAAATACAGCATTACGCCATTAAAGTGTTCCGGGCCATAATGCCTTAGACAAGATGAGAGAAGCTGTTAGTGGATATGTTTGATGTGTTTGCACGACAAGCCCAGGAAGTGTCTTGTGGGTAGTGCGGGGTGCAAGTATTCGCCAGCATTATGAAAACAAATCCATATGAGAGAAGAGAAAGGTCTTACTGGCTTTAAGCAGGATTTCAGTTGCCTGCTGCTGAACTCGGTCTCTGGCTGCCTCCAGTTCACACTCGGCTTCCTTCTGACGGATCTCCACAATTTCTGAGTTCTGGGTCACCTCGTCCAGCTGCTTGGTTAAGTCCTGCAGAGGAGTCAAATCAACCCAGAATAGAGGAGAAGAAAGACAACTCTGTTAACACATACAGTACAGTAGACCGGGGCAGCCATGAGAAACATTACATAGAAGGGAACAAAGTGATCAGACCTCTGTTTAGGTGAACTGATGGTGTGCATCCCTGTCAATTAACAAGTACAATTATAGTGAATGGACAGTGACTTTAGATTTTGGCATTGGAAATAAAACTTTGCACTGAGAAAAAAAACTAAACATTGGCATTGAAGGTATGCAGGTATTTTGATTAGTCATACTTGAAAAAAAAAGAAGGTACAATGCATCCATTATGCAGTTCTTGGCGTGTGACAGAAAGGGTTAATGTTACGAAAAGAAGCAGTAAATTAAATTTGAGTAAACCCCAAAAAAAAGAATATATGTTTAAGTTTATAAATTTGTTGTAATTGCATAAATTGTAGCTCTATAATCTGAAGCCAACAGTGAGTTTTCAGACCACTTGGATTGGTAAGGCTAGTTTGCAAAGAAGGAAGCATATTGGTAGCATATTACTAATACTGAGGATCAAGAATGTCAATGCTGACTGCTGCTCCATTAATAAGAACTAGACTGCAGTGAGGGATTTGACACACACACACACACACACACACACACACACACACACGCACACGCACACGCACACGCACACGCACACACACACACACACACACACACACACACACACTAATACGCAGTACAGTAGCTGTGTGATTTAGCACTCTGTAGGAACTCATGAGGGGCAATTTCACATCCTTCAATCCTATCAAACGGCCTGCTTCAAACTTAATTACAGCTGCTACGGATAAGACAAAGAAACCTCAGTGTGATAATAGCCACTGATGAGCCACAAACAAATTAGATGTAACGTGTGTGATGTGTGTGTGTGTGTGTGTGTGTGTGTGTGTGTGTGTGTGTGTGTGTGTGTGTGTGTGTGTGTGTGTGTGTGTGTGTGTGTGAGTGTGTGTTTGTCTGACGCTGAAGGAGCTGGAGGAGGTGTAAAAATAGTCTAAAAGGTAAATTAATTGCATCTCTGTTGATTTATCTGGGCTAAAAGAGGAATCCCATTGTTGCCGACATCTAGTAATTACCTCCGATTCACCCCTCATCATCATATTTAAACAGTAAAATAAATCACACACACACGTTCACACATGCTCACACGCACGCACACGCACACACGCACACACACACACACACACACACACACACACACACACACACACACACACACACTTCTGTCAATCACCCTTATCGAACATGGCTGACTCCTGCATTGCCATTTAAATATTAAAGGCCTTGAAAACTGTGCTTTAGATGATTTATTGTTTCATCCTGCTAAAAGCTTCCACCAACCAGTCCAGATAGGCTTTACCTGAGAGTGAAGCATTTAGTCCAAAGACAGTGACAGTAGCAATTTAACATAGCTTCAGTGGAGTATTTCACTTGGGGGATAATTTGTAATTTTTGGCATGCATATTCCTACAGAAGCTTTTGAACAGTCGCGATTAATTATGTCTGTCTCAGTTACTCCAAGCCATCATTTGCTTGCGTTTCTCTGGAGATTTGCCTACTAAATCATAAGCTAAATGAGGATGACAGAAAACACTCAAGCACGAAGCTGTAGCATCCTGACACCAACTACAAGTTATTTTGACCGCCGTTAAGTAGATATTTTGATGCTACTATTTCTACACATGAAGTACAGCCAGTACAGTAATTATGCCTCCTGAGAATTGGGAACATTCTGATATGGAATATTTTAATTTTTTTTTGTGAAGAGAGTCTAAAATGTCACTCTGTCTGAGCAAAATGCTACCTTATGGGAACCAAATGATCACTAACTACAGGCAAAATGTGACATATGTATTGTCAAGATCAAAACAAAGAATAAAACATCTGCTGTGAGCTTAAGGTTAAATTCAAATATACAGTATTATCTCACAGCAGGAGTTGAAGGATTACGAGATAAATTGATAGACTGAGGCTGATATTATTGTGAGGTTACCTTAGTAACAATACAAGATATTAGATATGTACTGCAAGAAAGACTAAAAAAGACAGGATCAAATTGGATCAGTTTTCCTGCCTTGTATCAAATGAGAGTATCTAGGAGAGCTGTCAAGTGAAGTTGGTTTCAAGCTCTCTGCTCTGTTGTCGTTTCTTTATCTGGGTTACAGTTAATTGAATCTGAAAATGAATGAAATAATTAACTCCAGGCACACCAACCACTGCTGACCTTGATCATATTCTCAGTATAGCTGCGAAAGAGGGGTGATAATTTCACACAAACTTCACAGAATATCATAGCAACAAAACAGACCTACTTAACCAATTTCCCCCCCCCCGAGCACATGTCAACTTTATTTTTAACGGTGGAGATAATATAATGTGAGTCTACTTCCAAAGGCCTTACAGAACTCAGAAAGAAGAACAATGAACACAGCGCTGCTATTTTTCCCCTTCACAAAAAGGCACTCATTACTGTACTGTACTCATTAATAATAGGGTGCAGGGGAATGGTACCACACTTGGCCAGCTGATGAATTTGTCCCAAAAATTTGTCCCAAAAATTTGTCCCAAAAATATACTAAACAGCATCAAAAAACCCAAAGATTTGGGACGAATGACTTGGAAACTACATAAAATACCATCATTTAGATTCAACACACAGGTGGGTTTTGGCACAGCAGACTGAGTTAAGAATACATAATAATTAACAAAGTAGAGCTCACAATAAAAGAGTTAGAGCACATGTGAACAACGTTTCGATCATTTCATCTTCATCAGGTTTACCAGCAACCAAAAAAGTTATGTTTACATTTATTATTTCATACCAAAACACACTGTCCATAAAAAACTGCATGTGAATATGGCCAATCATAGACTTTATTCAATTAAATTACAGGATGTTCTGGTCCTGTTTCACTACCCCCTGTCTCGTCTTTATAGTCCACTTCAGACTGGGGTTGGGTACCGAAAGCGGTACTTTTAGGGTTACCGACCGAGTTACATCGGTACGACCGAGGACCGATTCACGCGGTGTGACGGAGCTAAACTATGTCAACTCAGCAGTTTGTTAAAGTCACAGTGAGTCAAGGCAATGGCGGAAAAGCGGTTGTTGTTACACTTTTCAAAACTCCACGCAGACAGCGTTGGCTGCAATATAATATTAATGGCAAGCTGAAAGCTGTCGCGGTGCGGTTACACTTCCTCTGGGCCAGGCAGGCACTGTTCTCTATGCCCTGTTGACTGACTGACAGGCTGGAGATCGTAAGGCAAGGCAACTTTATTTCTATAGCACATTTCAGCAACAAGGTAATTCAAAATGCTTTACATAAAACATTAAAGAGCAGTTAAAAGAGATAGGAAATATAAACAGGCTAAAAAAGATTAAGAATAAGAATAATAAAATAATAAGAATTAAAGAAAAAACCCTGTAGGGATGGGTATGGAAGGGGAGGGGGAGTTGTTTTATTTTGTGTGGTATGTAAATTAATCTAAATAAATAACAAAATGTTAAATAGGATAAATAGGTTTGGAATTATTTTTAAAACTGAAATTATTTTTTGTTATTACAGAGGGAAAGTCCCAAAAAAGGTACCGTTGGGTACCGGAACTGAATTTTAGGTACCGGTATTGGTACCGGAAAAAATGTGAATGGTACCCAACCCTAGTCCAGACTCACCTTGACATTGCTCTCAGCAGTGGAGAGTGACGCCTGAAGCTTGTGGGACTTCTCCCGGTTTTCCCGAGCTTCTTCCGTTACCCTGACTAACTCGGCCCTTAGTTTTCCCAGGGTTTTCTGGAGCGCTGCCTCCTGAGTCTGAAACTCCCGCCGCAGCTCGGACTCGGTGCGTTTCCATGCCAACAGGTTGTCGGCAGTCAGCTGCTGAGTTCTCTTCATGGCCTCCAGCTCGCGCTCGTAAAAGGCCTGAGCCTGGGAACGGACAGACTGGTGTGAAAAACAACCTTAATCCAAACAGATTAATGGAAGCTTCAAGCATTAACACTGTTCTTTATTGTACTAACTATTTTTTATTTTTTTTTCATCAAATTGGGATGCAATTAAAAAACATTTTGGCCGGCTTGAAAAGCTTCTTCATCAAAATGCAATCTCATGTGAAAATAATCAACGCAAGTGAAAGTTGAAGCCAAAACGTCTTGGCTGACAGTGTTCAATGTCAATGAGGAGGTTCTTTACTGAAATTAATAGCTTCTAAATGCACTTCAATTGTACCATTCTGCTTTCGCTGTACATTAATGTGCAGATCATAGCCTTCACTTTCAGCAAGGTCAACATAAAAATGCCAATAAATGTAATTTCTGGTCTTTTTAAACCATTACTTAGCAGAGTTTATTTCACACCTTAAGTGTTTCTTCATTGTAATGTTCAAACAGTTCAAGCAATTCCAGATAATACATTAACATGACAGCATTAACGTACCCCTTAGAGCTTTGGACAATGTGTTTTGCTGTACAAAAGGATATGAACAGGACTGTTTTAAACAGTAGTTCAATTATATTATCATCACTTTATATTCAACCAAAGCTGAGTGAGCTGAGCTCAGTGATTTTCAGGGTTTAGGAAGGTATTCAAATTCAGAAAACAGGAGCAACATGTGAAGCTTGACGTTTGTGGCCTCAAATTAATAGCCATTCTCACCTCAAAATATTCGAAACGGCATTTGCATAAATAGATGCACATTTGCTGACATTTATAATCTGATACTGTACAGGACAGATTCCACCATCATGCACTTATAAAGTTTACAAATACATGCATTTACTATACAATATATTTATACCACAGTATGGCTGTAACTAGAGCCTGATACTCCCCTTAGGGCTGGGCAATATATCAATATTATATTGATATTGTGATATGAGATTAGACATGATATGGTAATATTGTTATTGGCAGCATTACATCACATAGTGATGTCATTTTCTGAACTGACCAGACTGTTCTAGCTGTTCTATTATTTGTCTTTAACCACTTAGTCATCATAGCCACACTTTTAATGATTACTTTTATATTTTGTGAAAGCACCAATTGTCAACCCTACCATGTCGTCGCGTTATCGACATCGTGGTATTTGGTCAAGAGTACTGTGATATCTGATTTTCTCCATATCGCCCAGCCCTAACTCCACCCAGAAAGCATCAGCCAGGTTGTTCCCAGTGTGTGAAAGCAGCAAATGTCCTCTACAGTGGCTACAGTGCTGTACCTTGCTGAGTTTGGCCTCGTATTCATCCACCAGTCTCTTCTTGTCCTGTTTGAGCTCCTCCACCCGCTCCGTCAGGGACTCCACCTGTAACACATCAGCACAGCATGAGAAGGACGGCTCACGTTTGGTGGTTTTGGGGCAACAACGAAAAAAGACTTAGTGGTCCTGCTCCACGCCCTGCTACGCCCTGCACTGCTACAGCTATTATTTCTAGTCATAGTTCTATTATCTTTATTGTTACTATAAATGCCACTGTTCATCAAACCAACTGCTATAATTATTATGAATCATATTTCTGGATATCTGTATCTGTGTCCCAACTGGCAGCGGCAGACGGCTGCCCACCAAGAGCCTGGGTCTGTCTGAGGTTTCTACCTGTTAAAGTTTTTCCCTCACCACTGTCACACCACATGCTTTCTCTTGGGGGAAGTTGTTGGGTCTTTGTAAACTATAGAGTGTGGTCTAGACCTACTCTATCTGTAAAGTGTCCTGAGATAACTCCTGTTATGATTTGACACCATGAATTGATAAATTGATTCGGCGTAGAGAGATTAAAATACTTCAACATGTGTATAGTGTTTTCTCCCATTGAGATAATGACAGGGACCTTGCAGAAAAGAATAGAATAGATATTTATTATTTTTACAGGTACTGTACAGGGCCATACAGGGGCATTGGAATTTTGGTGCGTTGCTCTTAAATGAATGAAAAAATATAAAGCTATATAAATATAAAATAAAATCAAAAAATATATAACGTAGAAGAACAATATAAAGACAAAACAGCTGTAAGATGAAGTTGAAATTGTACATACACTGTATAAAAACTTCTTGCGAATATATTATTGATATTATTGGTCCTGAGATTTTTCATGTTGTTAGTGCGCACAGTTAAACATAAAACAGAAAGAGTTTGAGTTGATGTAGCAGGTTGATTCACTGACAGTTAATAATGTAGTAATCACTGCTGTCTCCCTTTCTTCTAGTTCTTCTCTGTTGTGATTTAGTTAGTTGCTTTGGCTTTCATTTTCTGCTCTACTTCCGCGGTAGTGAGTGTGTTACCTCGGCTTTATGGAGCTGCCCCAGTTTCTCCTGGTCTTTACTGTAGTTTGCGTTCTGACTCTGGTGGCTGCGGAGGAGCTCCTGGACCTCCTGTCTGTGCTGGGCCTTCAGCTCCTCCAGCGCGGCCCTCTTCTCCTGCTCAAACTGGGTCTGGGCCTGGCTGAACGTACGCAGCTTCTCCTCAAAGGACCGCCGCATCTCCTCCACCTCCCTCGACATGGACACCACGCGCTGCGTGTGCTGCCAAAGAAGACAGGAATGAATGACTGAGCTAACAGGAGGAATTTTTTTTTTCTGATACCAATACCAGTATCAGAATAGCCTCCAATACTGCCTAAAACGCTAGTATCGGAAAGTAATGGAGTTTAAGCACAGATCTGATACCACGTAATTTAGGCCCGAAGAAAATCAACGTTAAAGTAGTTTATTTATGTTCTTTTTCTGTTATGGTATTGGTATTGTTTGTGTTTGTTCATGTTTCACAAAAAGTTAATCCTGAGCCAGGCCGTACAACAAAGCTAGAAATCATATCACATCCATACAGGGAAAGTAGTATACAGCCGTTAAAACATGATAAAATATATATCACACACTATTGGATCAGTACTCGGTATCGGCCCATATGCAAGTTCAGGTATCAGAATCGGGAAGCAAAAAATTATGACGGAGCATTAGGGCCACATCAAGGGGGGAAAAAATTAGGAAGATCTTTTTTTTTTTTTTGCATTTTGAGAATAAAGTCAAAATGTCGAGAATAAAGTCAAAATGTCGAGAATAAAGTCAACATGACGAGAATAAAGTTTAAAATACCATTTCGAGAATAAAGTCGACATGTCAAGAAAAAACTTGATATTTCAAGAATCAAGTCGGACTTTTGAGAATAGCCTAAACTACTAGCTTTACCTATAGTCTTCTACAAAATGCCTACGCGCAATACAAAGAGGATATGTTGTATGACAAGACACAATAAGACAATTGATCAAATTGTTTGATCCTGAAGGAGTGGAGCTCAGGCGAGCGCGGCACTCCGAGGATGTAACCCATAGCCTATCTATGATGTTGCCTACATGGCAGCTGGCACGGCAGACAGTCGCTCTAACGCGATTAAGTGATAAAGGAGTTGAATTTATTCTCGACATTTCGACATTATTCTCGAAATGGTACTTCAACTTGATTCTCGTCATTTTGACTTTATTCTCGCCATTTCAAATTCATTCTCGACATTTTGACTTTATTCTCGAAATGCAAAATAAATTAAAAAAAATCTTCCTCCTTCATTTTTATTCCCTTGATGTGGCCCTAATGCTCCATCGTAAAAAATGGTATCCGACCATCTCTAGTTTGTAGTAGGGCTGTGCAATTAATCAAAATTGTTATCGCAATTATGATTTTGGCTCCTAATGATAACAAAAACAGAGTAATTAATCGAGAAAAACGATTATTTTTCACATTACATTTTATTTTGTCTTGTCTTCTGTATGAAATAAAAAACGTTCAAACAGGAAAAGTATTAGAGGAAATGTCACAGTTCAATGTGTTTTCACTGTGGCTTTGTTTAACTGTTTCACTGTTTTTTAAGTTTAATACTTGCAACATTGTTCCAAAAGACAATGAGTAATCATGGTAAATAATCGTGATTCTTACACAGTGGGTAAATGTTTTAAAGAGATCTAAGCCGGGTGGTGATATATTGGCTCATGGGAATTTGACCCTCTGGCTGCAAACCTACCCGTTCAACAATTAGCATTAAAAACCAGCAATCCCACTAAACAGAAAGCCACCATCTGAACAGTAAGAAGTTCACTTATAAAACAGGGTCCAGGTATAACAAAATACATCATATAGCACTGATGTAGCATTTACATGAAGGAGGCAAAGCAAATATTAAAACATCTCTCAGGGCCACAGCAGTTACACAGATTTACGCCTTTCATTTAATTTGCCTGCACGGTCTGAAATAAGAATTTCATTTACGAAGGCAGCAGATAATTACACAATCAGCGACTCACGCTAACTACTAGGTGCAATTTGTACCTGAAAACACAAGCTCAAAAGCTTCACTTGAAAGGTGAATTTTGTGCAACACAGAGCCCTAAACCAGCTCTGGAATCAAACAACGTTTGCAAACATGTTCTTTCTTTGTGTGTCACTCAAATGTATACACCCATCCATCCACCTATCCATCCACCCATCCACCCATCAGTTTGTTTCTATCCCTTACCTTGTACTTGAACACAGAGCTGCACATCCTCTACCCTCTTTATATAAATCAATATAATAATGTCATCCATCTGTTTATTCAACCTGTCAACTACTGTATGGATTTATAACAATGCTCAATGTCCATACACACTCGCACACAAGGAAAAGGTCATACACACTGGCTGATTTATATACTGTAAGTGCATACACGAAAAAGGCAGAAGCGTGGTACTCCTCTGCCCCTTACCACAGGAAAACAAGGAGGGCTGTGTTCAATTATACAATCATTATACTATTAAGTTGATTTGTATACAGTTTACTTTCTGGTTAGGAACCTGTCAGTGGGAGTTCAGTATCTCGTAAGGTGGAATCATGCAAAAGTATTGCTGCTATTGTTAGCACTGTTAATATACAGAGCGATTTAGAAAGGTCTTTAATACTCTGAGGACAAAAGACACATTGGTGCGTCCAAACGATGTTTGACAAAACTCCTACTTAAAAAGCGATATTACAAAATTTCATTTCAGACATTTATCCACTATTTTTTACACTACTTTGTGAACCTTAAGACTTTGGTAAACTCATTTCAAGCACCAAAACAATTTGTACAACACATCATAACTTAAGGGTTGTTTTCAAAAGGATATTTGAGGAATTTCAAAAAGCAAACATCAACATTTCTGCTTTAGTGCCAAATTATCTCTTCACACATTGCTCTTGGTCAGGTTTGGGCATTACTCTACAGAAAGCTGAGTTTGTTCTGAACATTTTGATATGAAAGGGATCATTTTGATGCAAATACCCTAAAAAGGGGAATTTAAGAAGATGTGTGAAAATGCCCTTAGACCTCAGAGGGTTAACAGACACATACCATTCAGAAACAAGTATTTTCCATGGGCATGGTATAAAGGAACAAAAGGTACAAAATATAACAAACAGAACTGGTGACGAAACTGATTTACACTTAGTCACTTCATGTGTCTTGGGAAGATTGGATAGCTAATCAAAATAAGCCAAGTTTAAATCCAAGAAGCATTTGAGGCAGATTGAAATTCAGATTTTCAAACCCCTTTGGGAGGCTGTGTGGAACAGGTTCAAAGGTTGTTTTAGTCGTGCAACAGAAAACTCAGATTGGACAGATAGTCTAGCTAGCTGTCTGGATTTACCCTGCAGAGATCTGAGGAGCAGTTAACCATAGTCCTCAGAAATTCAACACAAAGTTCCAAATGCCAACACAAAGAAAGTGGAAGGTAACGGACATCCGGCGGCACCGGAACAATCCCATAAATGAAATGTTGTCTGATATAGACTACTACTACTACGCATAACAGTGATGCTCACAGGCAAGAGAGACTCTACAGCCTCACAACAGGAGACAGAAACAGACATTAGAACGGATTACCTGCAGCTGTGACTGCAGCATCATGCCGGGCAACACTGCCTCTTAAATAAACACACACACACAATTCCTCTGTCTACCTGAGCCTCAGTGCAAAGCTGCATGTCCTCCACCCTCTGACGGTAGCTCTCGAACTCGGCCAGCGCCTGTCTCTTCATCCTCTCGTGGAGCTCCATGGACTCCTCCAGAGACTGGATCCGCCTCTTCAGGTCCATTTCATCGCTGATCTTACTCTTGTACTGTGGATATCATAATGAAACGTATTTGGAATCTGCAGCTGATTGTGCACCACAACACACATACAATCATGTGAAATACATGTGCCAGATGTTGTAGACTGAAATGAAGTAGTTGGTGAGAAAAGAGCAAAAATGTTCAATGTTGCAATGTAGGGCCGCAACTGACGATTATTTTCATAGTCGATTAATAATTAATAAGCCCGTCAAATGTTTTGTTTTATCCACAACTCAAAGATATGTGAAGAGACTAGAAAATACAATATCTGACTCAAACTGATTAATCGTTTGTCAGAATAGTTGGCGATTAATTTAATAGCTAACAACTAATTGATTAATCTTTGCAGTTCTATAGCAATGTGAAATAATCCTCAATATTTCACCAAACTATTAACATCAATGAACATTTTTGATGTAATCTTTTAACAAATAAGCTACAGTAACAAATAGGACTATATTGTATTCACTGTACATTTCATATTTCATATTTTATTTATTATTACTGTATTTTTGTTTTTATTATATATGTAAATAGTCGGGATAATATATGTTGTTTGTATATGTTGTTTGTATACCTGGAGTGGTAGCAAAAATAATTTCCCCCTGGGATTATTAAAGTATTTCTGATTCTGATTCTGAGGACAGAACATATAATAATAATAATAATAATAATAATAATAATAATAATAATAATAATAATATATGTTTAGTCTCCTTGGCATCAGTAAATAAAAAAACAACATGGATTCAGAATTTGTAAACAGACTTTAGATTTGGCCTTGAATTAGCTGATTATGAAACTCAAATGAAAATTGAAATTAAAAGACTAAACCAGTACATTCAATTTAGTTCAATGCTCTATATTTAATTCAAAGCACAACACTGAAACTTTCCTCCAGGCAGACTGTGTGAACATGTATAGCATGTAAATGTCTGTATATATATGTTTAGCTGTTCGAGGTTAGACACATTGCTCTTGGTGAAGCAAGTCATTCCCATGATGAGGGATAACATATAGACCTCAATATTTAATATCCAGTTGATGGAATATTGATGAGTTCATTTTGAGTGTGATCTCGGCTCTATGGCTCTCCAGTGGATTAGCTGCCATGTGATAGTGTGCAGCTGCTGTACAGGGGAAAACTGCAAGGGGGTAAGCGAGCATCCGGAAAGCGTACCTCCTATGGGGAGACTCACCTGCCGTTAGCATTCCATTGACTCCCATTCATTTGGGCGTCACTTTGACAGAGAATAACTTTACATCTGAAGCGTTTAAAGATTCTATTTGTCCATTGTTTATTTCTAAAGAAACACGACAATGTATAAAAGGCTCCATTACCTTGTATCTCACGTTATGGCTCCGTAGCAGATGTTTTTGTAAAAAATAGGCTAACGATTGTGTCATAACCACACGACTTTCTGTCGCACAGTAGAGAAATTACCGTATATTCATAATTACTAATGTTAACTAGCATTTTAGTTAGCAATAATTAGCCTGTGCCTATGTTATCTCCTTACATATACCTACGCTCTCCGTCTCTGCAATATTCGGAATGATTGAGATTTCTCTTGGCACAGCTACCAGAAGACTTCCAACTTTCAGACAGGTTGCTCACGTCACATCTACGTCGTCAAGCTCAGTTTGAGGCTGCAAAGTACATTCAGCCTTCACCGGAAAAGTGCTTCTAATTGACTTCACTGGTCCCCGTCGAAGTCTAAGGCGTCGCTGTGTCCATTTTTTTACTGTCTATGTAAAACTGTAGTTTAGTGCAGCTATAGACGACTGTAAGATATACAGCAATACGTCTCATCATGACTAGTCTCGCATTGCCAGACCTTCCTCCACAGCACTGCAGAGGAAAGTCTGGCGAGTCCACATAGCATTCCAGGATGGGAGAAAAATGTGCTCTGGTTAATTGGCATTTCTTTAAACCAATCACAATCTTCTTGGGCGGTGCTAAGCGCCGAGCGGTGCCACAGTGCCGCTGCAAAATAGCCTCGGGAAGGAACTTGTTTAATGTACATTTAAAGGTTGTTTTAGTCGGGCAACAGAAAACTCAGATTGGATAGATAGTCTAGCTAGCTGTCTGGATTTACCCTGCAGAGATCTGAGGAGCAGTTAATCATAGTCCTCAGAAATCAACCAAAGTTCAAATTACAACACAAAGAAAGAGGAAGGTAACGGACATCTGAAAAGAGTGACATCTGGCGGAATTTCCGGCAGAACAAGAGCAATCCCGGAAGTGGAATGTCGTGGATATAGACTACATCTTGACTGACCTAAATGTGAGTTTGGGTCTAAAGAGTCCCTTCGGCTGTCTTAAATCAATAGTTGAAAACAAATCAAAGCCCACTCAAGCCCACTTATCTATTCAACCAATAGAAGTTATTAATAACTCATGAGTTGCCAATCATTCTAAAAACATACTGCAATATGCATTTACTTATTCCTCCCTGGAAGCTGCAATTGATTACTCATTTAAATGTTCATAGACTGACAAAATGGCTGTATCTCTTCACTTTATATATCTTCAAGTCAGGTCCCTTATAATGATGGTATCCTGCGTCTTTCTTACATTTTAACTGCATAGCCACATGGAGAAGGTACACTTTCTTCTCATTTCTTAAAAAACAAACAGCAACGGGAAAATCAACAAGTAACATCAGTAGGCAATAATCGATTATGGTCTGTTACTACATCGATGCAGCACCGTCCAGGTCGGCATCGATGCAATGATTAATTTCACCCCTAAACACCCCTAAAAGGACATAAGCTATAACTCTGAGAACAATTAACTTCATTTAAAAGTTAGACGTAAGACATCGTCTTACTGATAAAAATAAATTACATTAAATGTAAAGACCTGTAGTATCTTCTCTCTGGTCTCCGACAGAATCTGCTGCACCTCCTCTTCGTGGGCCTCCTTCAGGGTGGAGATAGCTGCCTCGTGTTCGTCGTTTTTCGTGTTCAGTGCATAGATAACCTGCAACAGAGAGGAGAGAAATCCATTAGCTGTTAGACATAATTATAATCAGGAGTTGTTACGGTATTAAAAGCTGGTCGGAGACCGACGGCATCTCTCATAGCTCGGGGTTTATCAGCATGGACTGCGTTAGGACTGCTGCGTTCAATATATTTTGATCAAAAATTAAAGTTCAGACTACAAATGGAACAGCAGAACATCAAAGCAGGAGGGAAATATGAAGATGAAAGGAAGGTTGATATTGATGCTAGCGCTCATTAAATGTATTCTTTGTAGGATAGAAAAACTTCTCCAAGTTCATTACTGAAAACCATCATAGACAGACAGACAGACAGACAGACAGACAGACAGACAGACAGACAGACAGACAGACAGACAGACAGACAGATAGACAGACAGACAGACAGACAGATAGATAGATAGATAGATAGATAGATTTATTGTCTGTCCCAAGCTGTGACAGAAATGTCCCTTCGACAGGCTCATTTAAAAAACACACATATGAAAACAAAGACATAATGAATTCTATTTATGTGCAATTGTTTGTTCTGTACTCAAGGTAGGGTTAGGATTTAAAATATGCACTATAATACACCAAAAATACTTCTGGAGGTGGTTAATATTTGGCTACATTTGTGCAAAGATGTAAACAATTGTTGGCCAATGCCATAAAAAAACACTTGTCACACTTGACATTAATTATTAAAACATTTTAAAATAAGCTTACAGATTAAATGCAATGACAGCAGACTACAGAAATTCTAATTGCTGCCGTATTATAGTGTTTGTAATGCTACTGCATTGCAAATGAGCTGTGGTATATAGCTGGTACACAGCTGCATGCAGTATATGCTGTGAAAACCTTCCAGTGCATGCCTGGATGTTTCCACGATTAGCTCAGAAGCCTCAGTGATGCCCCACAATTATGAATTACAGATTGGTTGATGCTTGTGATAAAAATAACACAAACTGTTGTGCATGAGATTGACCTTTAAATCTGTCCCAAAAATACATGCAGCCATCCAGTGAGCCATAATCTGACAGCGCAGTGATCCCCTGCTCCCTGGCAGAGAGAGAAAGAGAGAGATGGGTTTTACAGTTCCACATGAAAAACCATGACACTCTCTTCCCCATGCGTCTCTCCCTGCCATGAGAAACCAAGCTATGTGTTGCCTCTTTGAAAAACCAAGTCAATAATTCAGACATTGAACTGTGCGATGGTGCTAAAGGAGCCTCGGTTTACTCTGGACCAAAGTCCGTCAACAGAATCAGAAAAGTGCAGAGAAAAAGTGGAGAGAAAAGAAGGGCAAAAGCTTTCTTTGAAACAAATGACGCGATTCCAGTATTTTTTAAGTGGAGTGGCACAGGGGGGGACCAATAATTGAATACAGCATATAAATATGCTTAGAAATATAGGAAATATTGGATAGGATAGAACAACACAATGTAATTCTGCTAAAAAAAAAACAAAAAAAAACATCACATCCATTATTAGTTTCACTTGTTTTCTTTTTAAACTAATTGCACTGTATATCTGAATACAGTACACATGTTCTATAGGCTCAGTCTGCCACTTTAAAAAAAAAAAAAAATCCTGTGCTGGTTCCATGGTATTAGAATTTTGGATAGTCATCATGTAAACATTAATTGGTCATGTGACAAGGGATGGGAAGATTGGCAAAACAGGCAGCCAACCCGTGTCCATCTTCTAGCCCCGCCCCTGTTCCTGTTGCCAGGCATCGCTGAGAGATGAAAGGATTTAGTTTGACAAGTTGTGGTGTTTCTTGAATTCTTATTTGTTTATTCTCCTCACACACACATCTGACAACCATAGAGCTTCACTCAATAACAGAAACTAAGACACATTAATCAAAAAGGTACTCAGCCATGGGAGTTATTCCCTCATCTGACTTTACTGACCTCTTCAACGTGAATTTCAGCATCGTGTTTTTCTGCCTATATGCTGCATATTAAATATATATTGACATTTATATTGTTTTTTAAATTGTTATTTGACTTTTACTTCAACCCTAATGTGTTTTTCATATTTTCATTAATACAATTCTTTTCTTTTCCTTCATCTTCCTTTGGGCAACAACTCAATATTATCACTTATTTTCAACCCACCTTATTGTGAAACAAGAATTAGCTGTTAGCAGTTGGTTGTTAGCTTGACTGCTAGTTGTTGCTGATCAGTAACTGTTACTATTCTAACAACAAGAGTGTGCAGCCATGCTAGCCAGACCCTCCTCTGCATCGCTGTGGAGGAAGATCTGGCAATTTGAGACTAATAACAATCAATTCAACAGCTGTCGTAACATTTTACTCAAAATCGTAAATTAACCTCATGGTGGCGCTAGAGGAAAAGTCAGAGGATCACCAAAGTAATTAGGAGTCATCCTCTGGGAAACATGAATGTCTGTGCAAACTTTCATTGAAATCCAATATTAAAATATTCCAATCTGGACCAAAGGCAGTGGACAGACAGACCAACATTTTGCGCAACTAGCATAGCTAATAATTCACATACTAAGATGCTTTATTTATACAGGATAAAATCCCAAGTTTATTCCACAGGGTTTCAAAATTTGTCCTTTCATTTGGACCTCTCATTTCAAGTCTCTTTCTTTTCAAATCAGGAATCCATCCAAGATTAGAAGCAATCTGCAAGGAGCCAAATAAAGCTGAGAAAATTCAGTTTGCTCCTCTACACGTCTAAATTATTCAGGCAGCCCAGTCTCTCATCAGCTTGGGAAGTGAATGGAGCAGACGTAACCGTTAGAAGAGCTGAAATCTCCATCACATCCAGAGAGTCATCAGCACACTTCTGCAGATGAAATTCACTAATCTAAATGCTGCAAGGTCTGCTGACACACACACACACACACACACACACACACTAGCAGAGACTGTCGAGATCCTCATGAACCAATACACCCGTGTCCAAACTCATCAGCGTAATTTGCTTGTGTGTGTGTCAGTCAAACCTCAGGAAAAAGACAATTGCTGTCTGAGAGACAAAGGCTGCCAATAACGTCATCATTGTCATCGTGAGGGAACAACGCATATTGGATCTCGCAAGCCAGCAATGTGCTAAATCAGATATTATTTTAATGGGGGTTGCAGATATCAGCCAATATTATGAGTCAACATCCACATTATTTGAATTTAACCTTATTCATCATCTGATGGACTTCTTAAGTCCTCTATTGTACTTTATTGGCTTTAGGTGATTCTCTCTGTACAACCCAAATGTATAACCTTTAAAACAATATTCAAAAGATGTTTTGTTGTTTAGATAGTACAGGACTTGTTCATAAGTAAGAGTGTCAAATTGTGAATATTCTGCATCGCTCTCACATTTGCTTGTCAAAATAAATGGCAGAATTCAGGTGTAATAAACAAACTGTAATGTCAAAATACACCAAACAAATGCTAATGTCTTACGAATATATTCACAAACACAGACAGCTATATTGTCCACATAGAAATAGAAGTCAAACTGGGAAATAAAGACTAAACTGAACAATACCCCTCCAGGTTGGGACAGAGCCAGAATATGTGAATCAATGTTGCATCCGCAGACTTACATCTATCACATATCATGTTTATTTGTCGGTACATCTTAGCTAGTTTAGATTTGGTAAGACCCGAGAGTCTGTATCTACTGATATTTGCACTGGCAGATTTATTCACTTATTGTAAGAAAATAAAATGTTAAGCACTAAATTACAGACAAAACGACTTAATAAGAAAGAGATTTTGAGAGACGTTGTCTTTATCTCTTATCTATAGCTATTGTTGGCTACTATAATGAACGAAGCTCCACCAAAAAACCCTACAAGTTTAATCTGAAAAAAAACAACCAGAAAATGTCAACAATAGCAGCGTGAGGTATAGCCTGTAAGAGAATGTACATCATAACTTTTTAATTAGGTAAAAAAAACAAGAGTATGTGATGATAATCAAAGCAAAACATGCCGTTTAATTTTCACTTCTCCAACACTCAAATCTCAAATTTTGTCACTCTAAATTGCTTATAAGGTCTATTTTTAGACTCGTTTTGTTGTTGTTACCTAGTGGATCACATGGCCAATATTGTACTGCTCTGTGGTTTTGTATCTTGCTGAGTTGTCGCTACCTTTGAGAAGCCAGGAGGAAAAGGAGATTTACACTGTAGCTCTGTCTCTCTAAGGCACATGTGTCGAACTCGAGGCCCAATCCGGCCCCTTGCAAATTTTGATCCGGCCCGCCGAGTCGTGAGCCAAACCAAAAACTTTTTTTCAAACTGTAATTAGGCGACACTCAAAGAAGAATTTGGTAGATTTTCCGACTTTGAGACATAGACATTCCCACAGAATCAGAGTTTTCATATTCAGGCCGTCAGATGCTACAGGATGCTAGGAAGTCAGCTGTGTGGTACCCAGCTTTTAAAAAAGGTAATCATTATTTAGCTTGATTTGCTAAATTCTATGATGGATAAGGACTGATTTCTTTAGGGTTTTATGGTGACCAAACTGTAAGTGAGAAGACTATATGAGACATGCAATAAAGTCACAAATATTTAACTTTTCTCTTAAATAAAAGCATGTCAATAAACTATACATGTCTGGCCCTTGATGTGATTCTCTTCTTTTTTTTTAAAGATTTTTTTGGGGCATTTCAGCCTTTAATCAGTCCTTCCAGAAAAATGCGGAGTTTTTTTGTGATTGTTGCAGGCAAAAATCCTTGATTATGCGGCACGTTTTCTTAAAAAATGCGATGGAATATGCGGGATATTTATGCAGTTTTATGCGATGAAATTACAGGAAATTGTAAAAATGTTAGTTTCATCATGGCTTCATCGCGGGGTCTGCAGCTTTTCGATGATGTTCACGTCGCGTAATTACGTCACTTCATAACGTTCCCATGGCAACAGGGGAAAATGGCTGCTCTTGTGTGAAGTAAACGCAACATTTTTCAACTTTCTGCTAAGATATATGTGACTTTTTTTGCAGCGAAAATGCGGGGATTATGAAATCATGCAAGCCCTATTTTACGCGGAAATCGGCAATTTATGCGGCGAAAGTGCGGCGTATTTGAAAAAATGCGGCCCCCGCATAAATATGTGGACTTTGTCTGATTATGCATTGAATTATGCGATCGCATAATCGTGTTTTTCTGGAGGGACTGTTTAATGGAAAGAACAGCCACATAACAAAGGGGAGAGAGAGGGGGAAGACATGCAGGAAATCGTCACAGGTCGGACTCAATCCCTGGACCTCTGCGGCAAGGTATACACCTCTATATATGTGCGCCTGCTCTACCACTGAGTCAACCCGGCCACCTTGATGTGATTCTCATTTCCCAGTGTGGCCCTCAGTGAAGTTGAGTTTGACACCCCTGCTCTAAGGGCTAAGTTGTAGCATTGTGATTTACTCAAAATCTTTTAGTTCAGAATATCTGCACTAAAGACCAAGAATACGAGCCTGATCCTCTTCCAAGGGAACTGTGGAGTGCTTTGTTATCAGTGGGACTGCGTTCCAAAGCCACTACAAAATGCAACTTGAAAAAAACAAGCGTTCATTAAATTATTGACTTCTGATATCCAGCAGAGCCTTGTGCATTGAACTTAAACAGCAATTGCAGATAAAAGCAAACCAAAGTATTTCTTTATGAAAGTCAAATATGAACACCACCAGAGAAAGTAAAGAGTAAAAGCCCATTAATCTTTGCTAAACGTTAAACTAAATGAAATGGGGTTTGTTTTGACTCTGATGCCAAAGTCTTTGAACTGGCAGGATAAAAGCTACCAAAATGAAGACTGTTAACAAAGCTAACTGCTAGCCTTTGCAACAAAGGGACCTACAAACAGGCTGTGATTTGTGAAAAAAGCAGGGAGGGGGAGGGGGGGGGGGTTGTTTGATCATGCACAATAAAACAAAACATGCAAGAATTAAAGGAAAACTCCGGGCAATTTTTACGTTAATCCTGATCGCTATAAGTATGTGAGTACTGTCGATAGGAAAAAAAAACGAGCCAAATCGGTGTTAGCATCATGGAGCTACTGCAGCTAATGCCGAGAGCTCCCACTTAGCTAAAACGGCAGTTTTGGGGGCATATCATAAAGAGTGCCTTTGTGCCTCTTAACAGACACAAAATGCAACTAAAATGTCTGTGCAACATGAACAGGGCCCTTACATGAAAACAAGATGCGTTTTCAACTCAGACATTGTTTAAATTCACCTACCCTGTTAGCTGCTAGCTGCCGTCTGATGAGTGAGTGTGTTCAGCCAGGCTTCGGTAATCATCATCACACAGCAGTTCTGTGTGTATTTGTAGTGCTTTCGAGCCGGATAGCGGACTTCACTTTGCTGCGAAAATTACTTTCACCCAGGAAACGCTCGTTCGTTCCTCGGGAGTGTTTTAATCAAACCATCTTTTTCCTAAACTTAACTAGTCGTTTTGGTGCCTAAACTTAACTGTCATCGCCGCAAGACGCTAACATTTTCTGGCTAAACTCAACTACCACGGCCACTGAAAGGACCGTCATCTGGTGCCGCTGGTAGCCGGTGTACCGGCGCTCTGGAGCGGCTAAATACAACCAGCAACTGCCGTTTGGATTTTATCGTTTTGTCACAGCATAGACTGATAGCTCAGTCTATCTTTACTCAGTTTAAAATAGGCCTACTTCTATTTTAGGTATATAATATATGGTCTATTGGTGAAGTAGCATTGATCACTTTGGGGGGGGGGGGGGATACATTTAGCCCCCACCGGGGTTAAAAAATGATTCAGCAGAGGCAGGGATATATAAGCCAGAAAGGGAGAAATCCCATGCATCCTGCTCCCAGGAAGGTGAAATCTCCATCACATCCCGAGAGTCATCAGCACACTTCTGCAGATGATTGCACTAATCATAATGCTGCGAAGTCTGCTGACACACACACACACACAGTCGAGATCCTCATGAACAAATATGACTGCATCCAAACTTATCAGCGTAATTTGCCTGACAAATGGTCAGAGACAAGTGAGTGTGTGTGTGTGTGTGTGTGTGTGTGTGTGTGTGTGTGTGTGTGTGTGTGTGTGTGTGTGTGTGTGTGTGTGTGTGTGTCAAACCCCAGGAAAATTACAATTGCTGCCTGAGAGACAAAGGCTGCCAATAATGTCATCATTGTCAGCATGAGGGAACAACACATATTGGATCTCGCAAGCCAGCAAAGTGCCACGCATCCCTCCCAACCCCCAGGAAAATCGCACCCTGCCTACAAAGGTATGTTAACTAAACCCACGCAGACCAAAGAAACAGACTTTAGCTGAATGCCAAACTGACAGCAGGTGCCAAATGCTGTTCCTCTGGACTGGTGTCTTTGGCTTTACGCAGGATCAAAGAGAGAAATAAAAGATGAAAAGATGCTGGTTCTCTGCAGAAACAAAGGCTGGACAACCTCAAAGGATCTAATGACGCCTTATTTCACTCTCACAGGCCTGAACACACACCTCACTCATCTCTTAGCTCAAGTCTCTCCGTCCACAGATGAGACTTTGATGATAACGACGATGTCTAATGACGACCATTTCACCACCTCCTCACTAGCCAGTAGTCATTTTCCACCCCGTAGCAGTAGAGCTTTGTCTGCAGTGGGTGTGGGCACGCAACGGAGAAACTGCAGAATGACTAAGAATGTACTGAGCGCTGATGGATGTACTGTAGTGTAGATAGAAGAACAGCTGCCACCCTATAAATGTAAAAGAAGAAGACATAGGGGAGCTGCTACTGCGATACTGTCATACAATTTGCTTTTAGTTTTTTGATTGTTGTAGTACGGCAGAGGTAAAGACAGAATTATTGGACGGGACGGGGAGTTGTTGAAAATTGTAATTGCAATGAAGAATTAATAAAAACATTGTTAAAGGAGAATTCCGGTCGATTTCAACACATAGCTCTGTTGTCTGTAAATTTGGAGTGCTATCAGTAGCGAGAAAAACGAAAACAATCGGTGTTGCCTACACCGTGTTATCCTCCTGCTAGGGTTAGCACCCAGGAGGCTGAAACCGGGCAAGTTTTAAACCTGCTTTAAGCCTCTTAACATGTTACAAATGTCATTACAAGTGCCTACCCATGTTAAGTGATTCCTCCCGAGTGACCACAGTGAATCTGACTGCAGTAGATGTGAAAGAAATGCATAAAAGTTGTGCTAATTCAGCTCTGTTTAGTTCCAGTGTTGAGACGGCAAGACGAGTGCTTAGCCACAACAAACTACAACACTGAAAAGAGATACAAACATATTTTCAAAAGAAGGCATATGCTTATTTTTTAAAAGTAAGTGCTGTAGTACAACTAGCAGGAGACAAGTTATAATTGGGGTAAGTTTGGAGACACTACCTTATTTAATTATTAAATTAATACAGATTTTTGTTGTAGCTCTTTTTGGTGTTGTACTTTGTAGACGGTCCCAAAGCACTCGTCTTGCCGTCTCAACACCGGAACTAAACAGAGCTGAATTAGCACAAATTGAATGCATTTCTTTCACATCTACTGCAGTCAGATTCACTGTGTTCACTCGGAAGGAATCACGGAAGGAAGGATGCTGAGGCCGGCGACTGCCGGCCCAAAATTGCAAGGGTGCTTTTTCAGCTCACAGGCGCTAGGGGGGAGCGAGACGACCACCATTCAACTCGAAAAAAGTCATATAACCATTCCAATTACTCCGAAGCTGTTCAGTTAAGGTAAATTAAGCTAAAAAAAACATGCATAGTTACCCTTTAAGCTTTTAATTTCATTTACCAGACAGATATGAGACAGGTCTTCTCATCCCAGAAAGCCAATAAGTGTATTTCCCAAAATGTCAAACTATTCCTATAAGATCAATTAGTGTTTTCCAAGAGAGACTAGGAAGTGAAAAAAAATCTGTCAGTCAGTCTGCAAAATACATTGACACATTGTAAAAAATAAACATTCTACATTTCCAAAGCAAGTTAGAGTCCAAAGAGCCGGCTGATATGAACAACTGTGTTTTGTTAGCTGTGTATCGATTTCTGCACTCTTGGGGATGAACGGGCAACGGGGAGAAGCGTCATTTTATTTCTGAAAGAACTATTGGTCTATTGTCATGTCACTGGCAGAACCATATTAGAGAACGGGGCTGTTGCAGAGGGTAGTCAGTTTAGTGGAAAAACTGGTTTTAGCGAGCAATTATCTTCATCAGTACTGCTGCATACCAAATTATTGTTCTGTTGATGGGAAGCCAGGTTTGTTTTCTCCCTTTTTCTCACTCAGTTTGTTTTTTTCTCTCTCTCTCTCTCTCTCTCTCTCTCTCTCTCTCTCTCTCTCTCTCTCTCTCTATCTCTCTCTCTCTCTCTCTCTCTCTCTCTCTCTCTCTCTTCTCTCTCTCTCTTTCTCTCTCTCTTGAACATTAAACCTTCATTCACCCACTAGAGTAGAACTACAATCTCTCTCAGGAATGCAGAAGAGTTGTGCTTGACTAAAGAAATCAGTACCTTGTTAATAATTCTTCTACTTTCTTTTTATTGATTTAATACCTGTAGCACTCCAATCAGATGGGTCATTTGAGTCCGACTTCCGGCAGTGCCCACCCTGCCGATTATACATGTGAAATCAGCCAAAATGAAGGCCGACGGCACGGAACACACCGAACAGACACGAGTCACTGACCTTGCCAGACTGTCCGAAGGCCGATTCTCGGCTCGGTGTGTAGTAGGCTTTAATTAGCTTTGTATCAAATTATTTGGCAATGGCTTGAATGTAAAAAAGTAACACAAAAGCTTAGAGACAAAACCATAGTTAAGGATACAACAGTGATGCAGTTTTATGCAGCAAAAGAGTATTTATTAGTAACAAAAGCCATATAGATGAGGTCTGTCCACACCCTGGTGGTGCTTTGACGTAATGTCTATCACTATAATGGTTTTGAACGCTCCTCGGCTGAATGATGAGACGTGAGTGCAAAAGACCTCCTGAGTAGCAGTGAGGTACATTAGCAGGTAATTATCATTACCTTCTTACACTCATTAGCATTTAATCATTGTCTAATTGGAAATTTAATTTCTAATTTTGAGTAATAAAGACTGTGTTCACAGATTTTTTATGGCTTCATGGATTCTTATTCTTTGTTCTATCCTGTTGCATTATGTACATCTTTTTAACCTTCTATGTTTAAACCAAGGTCTACAGGCGGACAAAGATGCAGGTAAAAAGCACAAAATGGTCTCAAGCCAGTTGTAAAGCAGCCCTCTTGTATTAAAATAATAGTAGTATACAGTTAAAACATAATTAAATAGGCTATATGTATTTTTTAACACACTAGTATTGGATCGTTACTCTGGGTAGGCCAATACTCAAGTTCAGGTATCGGAATCGGTATCAGGAAGGAAAACATTGTATCGGAACGTCTCTACTTGAAATGACACGTAGATTTGACGTTATTTGACTAAACGGATACTGGCCTTTCATTAACAATTGATCTGGGGTCTGGTCTAGTGTTATCCAGCACAGATGGAATGGATAAGATGGAATTACTTTACAAAGGCTGTTTGCCTGAACCCAGACTGATTCCAGTGCAATATTAAAACTAGATTCCACACATTATTTGTGTACACCTTATGGCAGCATCATGACAAATTTGACCTTTTAAACACCAGCAATTTGCAGATTCAAACCAATATTATCAGCTCTTCCTCACATCTGTATTGTGCTGCATCATCATTGCATCTTCCCCCACCAACGTCTCAAAGTTTCATATTTCTAAATGGCAAACGCACACCGGGGCAGACTGCCATCTCATTTCCACAGCCTCAATATTATGCGTTCAGTGGGAGCTAATTTAACCAAGCAGTGAGAGAGAGAGATAGGGGGCCTAATTACTTTAATTATAATGTGTGGCTGTGATCTGCTAAACTGTAAGGTGCACCTTAATCCGTTAGCTAATTATGGGATGTTCCGTGGCGGTGTAAGTGGTGGTGGTGCATTTGAGATGGGGTTGAGCCGATGAGTAAAACACAAAGTTTGGCATTAATCAAATGCAGGATCTGTGATCATCTCTTTTCGAATAAACTGCATTAGCATCAGATTTGAAATGAAGAATCCTGTGAAAACCAAATTGTGACTTTCTTGTTTGCGTCGGTTGTTCTATTCAACAGAGGAGGGCAGAAAACCAAATGAAGCGAGGCTCACTGCATACTGTACATGTTCTCTGCTCTGTTTTTGGGAAAGCTTTTAATGTAAATGCCTTACATATAGCTTTCAAACACTGCTGAATAAATCAAGAGGCCACGTTTGAATGCCTCAGTTAGATACAGGCTTTATTCTTGGACTTCTCCATTGCAATGTTTACTTACAAATATACTGTACTGTTCCAAATATAATTTAAAGCATAGGATAAGGGCACCAGGAAATGATGTAAATTGTAAATTGAATAGCACCACACACAACATAAGAGTACTGAATCCGTGTATCATTCGGTCATTCATTTTTCAAAATAAAATAAAAAAATCAGAAAAGCAAAAAATGACTTGTTTTTCCAAAACCAAAATGAAAAAAGAAATAAATAAATAACGACTTGTTTTTCCAATTTCCAATTGAAGAAAAAAAAGGATAACAAACTTTTCATCCAATTTTGATATATTGTCAACTGATGCAAATTGCGTGACCCGGAAGTGATCTCTACTCCAAAAACAGGGAGGGACTAGAAATCCTCTCGGTTGCTTTTTCTCTGGTGACATCTAAGGTGCAAAAGTGGACAAAAAAATGCCTCACACCTTAGAAAAGAATTTGTAGAACTGCTTCTTACTTTCAAAGAAAGTGCCCAGCGTGTTTGTCACACACATTTTTGTTTACCCACTGCAGTGGAGATGAAAAGACCTGTTAGATCAGATAACATCAAATCCTATCAACAGAGAGAGTTCTATTAGCTTATTTAAATTTTACTCTTAAATATTACATTTGCTCTGATGGGAAAATGATATTCCAGTTTATTTACTCAGTGCCTCGTTTTCTGTATGCTCTGTGAAGACGGCAGGAACGAGAGTAGCGGGGCGTCTTTTTAACAGCAGACCTTAAATGTTGCCATCAAGATTAAATAGAAGTAATCAGTTTTCAAATTCAAGTTGTAATGACTTAATTTGCAGGGATGCCAGAGAGAATGAGCATGTTTTTGATTTAACGCAGTACCAGAATTACTGAGACGTCTGCAACTTGTTTTCTACGGCCTCAGAAATGAGTGTTTATTTACCAAACAAGCTCACAGGATGTAAAGTGCAGTTCAGTAAACAGCGATGTGCAAAAAGACATCAGCACAGGTTTATTAAAAGGAAGCTTGGGCAGGAAATCTGGGCCTCAGTGCCTGATTCTATGGAAGAAATAGCACTAAGTTACACAGACATAACATATGTTCAGTAGGGGTGGAACGGTACATGTATTCGTATTGAACTGAAACGGTACGGGAGTCACGGTTGGGTGCATGAATTTACACAGAGAATACACAGTATAAATATAAATAAAACTTGCGTGCAAATTAATTAATGTAATGGGGAACTAATGTAATGTGGAACTACGGTTAGATACGCGGCTTCTTTAGGGACACCTAATCTGCAGCTCCACCTTAGCTCTGAAGCTAGCCAAGCTCCGCCCAGTCAGTTCCAGCAGTACAGGTGAGAGAGTGGTGGATAAGACTGCTGTTGTAGATTAGTGGTACGTTTCCAGCGTCGCGGCTCCAAACTGTAATGTTAGTTGGGACAGACGCCTTGTTTCTTTAGGCTAACTATATTAGCTTTAGCCAGGCAGGGAGCAGCTTTCTGCGGTGAAACGTGGCCGGGAGACGCCGTGATAACGTTGCATTAATCAGGTAATTTAGTTTGTCTTTTGCAGAGAACAGAGATGCTGTATTTTATAGCGGACTGTCTTATTTTGTTTACAAGTTCCAGATGGAGTCTGGAGATGATGTGGGATACTTATTGTTTACTGTTTACAGCTTACTTTACACACTTCAGGCTGTTGCAGCTAGCTCAGGGGAGAGACTGGATGACACTAGGTGGTACAGCCTGAGACATGCACAATAAAAAAAAAAAATTGCCTTCTGCATTTTTTTATGTCTGAACCGAGGTATGAACCTACCGTGACTTCTCTGTACCATTCCACCCCTAATGTTTAGCATGAATCCAAATCCAAAAGGAGGTGTGTGTGTGTGTGTGTGTGTGTGTGTGTGTGTGTGTGTGTGTTAAATAGGCAGAAAGAACAATAAAATACACTCAGAACTTACAGTAAACTAATGGCTCCAGATGGTGCTCATTGTTCAATTAGAGACATCTCTACTGTTTAGGTTACGTAACACACACACACACACACACACACACACACACACACACACACACACACACACACACACACGGCAGATGCCTGGGCTTCTTTCATGTCTCTGATGGTTTGATAGTTTGCATTAACCAGGTTTATCTGTGACCTAGGCAGAAAAAAAATGGGAATTGCTTTGGTACAGCAGCTATGGCAGGTGTAAATATTCTGGTGAGAAAGTTGAAATTGAAAAAGCCACTATACTTGATACTGAGACCAAAGCAGAAATAAAAGTCAAAGCCACAAACACATTTCAACCCTGGAGCTTTACTGCAGGCCATATTGATAGTGTGCCTAGATTTCCTGGCTGTCGACATATGATTGTGTTTTAATATACTCCTCGAAAGAGCATCCTGCTACACTGTACAAGTAAGTTCATTTGACACACCGAGCATGAGAGCCATTTGCTTTTCTCTTACCAAGACTTTTGGATACGCTGAAACTGTTAATTTCACATGCTTGAAAGAATAACTATCATACTATTGTAGGATACTTTGGAGCAGTAACATGTATAAAACCTGACAGATTTGAATGTGTTCGAACAGCTTAAAACACACAGTGACACAGTCATCCACAGCAGAAAAGGTGAGGGGAGATGTCAAGAGTCCTCATGAAGAACAAAGGCAGAAACTGTTTCTTTTTTATAGCGTTAAGATCTCAACGACACAATTGGGATGCAGCCCGAGTGCTGTCAGCAGCCCTGTGTGTGTGTGTGTGTGTGTGTGTGTGTGTGTGTGTGTGTGTGTGTGTGTGTGTGTGTGTGTGTGTGTGTGTGTGTGTGTGTGTGTGTGTGTGTGTGTGTGTGTTTTGTGGAGACCCTAAGTTGATGACAGCCCATCTGCTGTCTACTCCCATCTGTCCACAGGTCTTGGCAGTGTCAGTCTTCTACAACAGCTCTTTGTTAAGGTGTTATTAAGATGGACCCACCTCTCTCTCTCTCTCTCTCTCTCTCTCTCTCTCTCTCTCTCTCTCTCTCTCTCTCTCTCTCTCTCTCTCTCTCTCAGGATTAAGTTTACTATTGAAGGTAGCTGGAAAACTATCAGCTCTTTACTTCTTTTCTTACAACTTGACTCAGCCTTTGTTTTCTGAGACAGCATTTAAAGAAAAGATGCATGTGTACCAAACCCACTTTTCATACCGGACAACTCCACGCCTCACTGTTCACATCCATTGCCAATGTTTGGTGCCAAAGCACTAACCCTACAATTCATTTTTGCGTTTCCTTTTTTTAACATAACTACGATCCTTTTTCCTAGTCTCAACCTGTTTTAGTTGCCTACCCTTAACCATATCTGCCATAACCAGGTTCTCTCCCTAACCTTAACTAAACTGTAGTGTGGAGGTGATATGTCTGTCTCCCGTCACAGACCTGTGATTATTGTCTACCTTTTTAACTCCAACAATGTGTTTTCCCTAACAGTAATCAAGCGTTTCAGTAAACATACCTTATCCATAGTTTATTTGACTGTTGCTTCCATGAGCAGATATTGTAGAAAGTGAGAATTTTAAAAACTTTGGCTGTAGGCCTGGAACAATTAATACATAATTGTCTTTTTTTTTTAACCGCAATCAATTGCTAACATTAGCTAATGTCCTAAGGGGTTGCTGTCGGCAGCTGTCACTTGTTGCCATAGCAACTCCAAACTAGATTTGAATAATTCTGATTCCAATTAAATAACCCTTTTTTCCCCCCCACCATCACCACCCCCCACATTTTTTTAGGACTATATATATTACTGTACTTTTGTCAATTTTATGTTCATTAAAGAAAAACAATGTTTTATGATAATAAAGAGGTGTGGTTTACTTCATAGGCTGTGTACCCGTGTTATTACATTAGCTGGGTCACATAACAGTGATATAACCAAAAGATTAATTTGAAAAAGTAATACATAAATACATATTCTTTTTTAATTTGGCTGAAAGAGACAATAGTATTGTTAATCGCAATTATTTCTTAGACAATTATTTGTACAGCAACATTTTGAATTGTTACAGCTCTAACCTTGGCAGTGGCATCATTCAATATCAATGTTCATGTCTGGCGAATAGAGTTGCAAAGCTATGCCTTTCCTTTGGCTCCTCATTCAACAGCAACATCCGAGATGCCACTTAAAGGAAAAATGCACCATGATTGTCCAATGCAGCAATGACATGGACGATCTGTATGTGACGACGTTAAAGCTGTGACATAATGTGAGACAGACAAAGGTATGAGTAGAATCTTACCGTCTGTATTTTGTCTGTGAGAAAACACGTGGTAGTTGGGTGTAGACAGCCACTTCAATATTCAACTTTTTTGTTACAACTACTGAACAATGAAAATTGTGTTTGCTTCTTGACATCAGCACAACTGCCTTTATGCTGTGCTGCATCTGCAGCTTCCAGTAAACAGCATCAAACAGATGAACCGCCGAGCTCATGGCCTGCAGCCAAACACACCTTGGGCAACTCCATGATTTCGGCTTTTATTTCCCATCCAGTTATCTGTCTATCCACTGACGGTTCTAGACCATTTCAAATGGAGGGGCCAGGCTTGGGGCCACATGCGATTTTAGCGCTACCAAATATTTTAAGCATTTTAAGTATAACCTCAATATGTTTTGGTTCTACAAAAGACTAATGATACACATATAACAATACACACAAGAATATTCATTCATTGTTAAACTACGTTTTATTTATCCCCGCACATGAATAACATCCCCTCTTTGGTGATAAAGGTGGTGTTGAAAATGTATGAAAGTATTTTCCACAGTTAGTGGGGCCGGGGGGGGTCGAGGCTTAATATTACGGGGGCACCCCCCCTCTCGTAGAACCGCCACGGTGTCTATCTGATCTGCTGGCTCACTTCCGTCTCATTCTTTTCCTGACCAAATGGATCGAAGGAAATCATCAGTTTGTACTGCTTAACAAAAACGCAACAGAACTGCATACAGTACACTGAAAGACAAGCATGAAATTGCAGTATGTGGCTGCACAGCAGGTAGCTGACAACATGTATCAGTTCTGATTAATGTATTGGAACGTGGGGATGAATGGAGACATGAAACATCCTCGCGAATTTACCCTTCTGGGGGTTTTTTTACTGCTAGTTCCGTTTATTTAACATCAGTTAGTTCTGACAGATTTCATAACGGACTGTTTCTGTTTCTGTCCATATGAGAGGGACGCAGAATGAGGTGGATGTGAACAGAGGATTCAATAAGTGGAGAGAGTTTAACATTTATCCCTCCATCCATCCATCGCCCTCTTTCTCTCCACGCTGTCACCGACCGGCTCGGGAGGAGAACCCGTTAATCTGATTTGAGTGTGTGTGTGTGCGCGCGTGTGTGTGTGTGTGTGTGTGTGTGTGTGTGTGTGTGTGAGAGAGAGAGAGAGTTTCAGAGAGAGAGAGGTGTGTATGTTTAAATTATAGACAACAAACCCCCGGCTGGACAGACAGAATCTAGTAAAGGCTTAAATCCCTCACAAAGGCAGCGTGACCGGCTGCTGAAAGTTGGCTTTGTTTTGGAGCTGATAGACCGCAAAAGGACATTATAGCTGTTTAAGGAAAAATTCCATGTTTATTTTGCTGCAAAATTTGCGATGATTTTTTTAAATCGATTCTTTTCCCTAGGATCAATATTTTTTTATTTATTTATCTTTTTACCAATGAGTCACCTAAAATGTTTCTGTTTATACGGTACCGCCAACGGCGACTACATCATATCCGTATCCAGCAAAACAGACCAAAAGCAGAAAATGCTGAAAATCCATGTTCTGTACTTCTTTACAGATTAAATAAATGTCTGACTGACTGACAGACATGTGATGTGCATTCTTTTTAGAAAACAATTCATTTTTAGAAAAGTATCATGATATATAGTATCTAGAAGTGTATTATTCAACTTTTGTTTTTGTGTTTGTTTTTGTTTCCCCTTTCCTTTATTGTGTTATATATCTTTCTGTGCACGTTATAGGTTGACAAAGTGAAAAAGCCCAAAGTCCACCCCAAAGGGACTTACCATCTCCAACAGAAAACACTGTTCACAGACTGCTCCAAACAGCTCTATTGTAGTCCAGCCTTTACTTCAGAGACAAACGTGTAACGTTGTAACACGTTATAATGCTCGCCTAGCTGCTAGCATGACAAAAACAAACAAAGATGGTACAGAAGTGAGATGTCTCACTCTGTAGCTAAAACAGAGAGCTCAACACACAGGGTGAAAATAGGAGCTGCAGCAATGTGCAGTACAACAAAATATGGTGTTTTTTGAAAATTAAACCACATAAACCTGTTCTGGTACAACCTCTGAATGCAATTATGAAACTGAAAATGAGCATAATTTGAGCACTTTAAAGAAGGAAAAGAAAATTGCAATACTCAATATTGAATCGCAATACTTCTAGAATCGCAATACAAAAGTGAAAGAATCAAATCGAGACAAAAGCATATGGTCGCAGCCATAGTAAATGTAGTGAATTGCTCTGTGGTAGTGACATAGATGCATTGGCATTAGCTCGCAGCAGTTGGTGTTGTGGTCAGTAATCTACCAGCAGACCCAGAGACTGACAGAAATAAACAGCAGCACATGGCGCTCCATAAACAACACATTTTTAAACTCGACAAAATAAAAATCTAAGACACCTATGATGGAAACCATTTTTTATGTGTTTCAGAAGCTGCAGTTGTAATGTAAAAGAACAACAAACTCAAGAACCACGTTTGTAGCTGTGATTGCATTCATTAAATGTGTTTGCAAATGATCCTTCTTAATGTTTCCTGAGACTTTAAATCTAAAGGACGGCTGTGTGAATGCTTTTTCTGTGTCACTTCTTTCATGTTCATTCTCAGAGGTGGTTCGCCACAAAAAAAAAACCCATTCATCACCTCCTCTCTGTGTGGTTTAATCACTGAGGAGAAAAGAGGAGAGGAGGAAAGATCATGTGTGAGAATGGAAAGAGGCAGAATTAATCTATGTCAACACTGTGCGTGTGTGCGTGTGTGTGTGTGTGTGTGTATGTGTGTGTGCGTGTCTATCACTGCATTGATCTCAGAAAACGTCAACGAAAGAGTGGAGAGCCACAACAACGCAGACAAAGACAGTGAAGAAGAGGGCTTTCAGCCGGAGCTATTCTGTCATCAGTGGCACCTCTACAGAAACGTGTAATGTGTGAAGTGTGTGTTTTGTGGGTAACGTACACGACTCTGAGGAGTTGAGAGGGTAGAAGATTAGAGAGTCTGGACCACTTTTTCCTGATTTATGGCATCGGGACCACTGCTGCCCTGTATCCACCATCGCATCAAAGATCTCATCCTCTGCATGCACTGAGAGCGTCCTGTAACGGTCTGTTTAAGTACTAGCCTAACCTTCATGTTTTCTTGATTAGGCTAAATCCGGCTGAGCGCCAAAATCTGTAAAAATCCGAGCTGCCAAGTAGCAGACGGAGGGTCTTACTGGTCTCTCTGCAATTGCGCGTTCTTGCCAAGGTGCCATGTACCGCTGCGTATTCAGCCCGAAGATCAACAGCAGGGATTAATCCCAGGATTTGGGGCTTTCTTGCCCAGATTCTCTCCATGTTTGGGAATCTAGTAAATTAAATATTGCAAAATTGTATTGTGTTATGTAACATTATTGCTTTTTGAGGGGAAAATATTGTTTGCAATTACAGAGAAAAGAGCATGTTGTATTTCTCAGTAAGAACATGCTTCTTTCTTTGCCCTTTCTTTCAGATCATGCTGTCTTGTCAGTATATTTTCACATAATCACACATCGCTGTGATAAATTTCGCTTATAGCTGCTGTTAAAAAATATTTCTGGAGCTTTATTCTAGGCTATAATCCCAACAGTGTCTTACAAAATACCTCTTTGCTGCTCTCTGACTGAACAATCACAGAAATATATCTTAAAGCAAAGTCATGACTGCTTCTACATCTGGCACCTGGAAGTCGGACAAATCAGCAAACGATGGTGCTTGCTTTAGATAATGACAACAAGGAGCAGTGCAGGGGTTTTTGTTTTTTTTTACTTCCATTGAGCACTGTGTTTGGTTTGTGGTCCTGAATCACTAAAGGATGAGCCAGACGCCGGCAAAGTAAATTAGGTCTACACAGTCTTGTATAAAGTACTCGAAAGCAAAAAACTTGAGTAAAAGTACAGGTATCTTACCAGAAAATTACTTTGGTAGAAGTTATAGTCTCCTTTTAGAATATTATTTGAGTAAAAGTCTTAAAGTATCTGATATTAACAGTACTTAAGTATCCATAGCAATTTTCTGATATTAAATGTACTTAAGTATTAGAAGTAAAAGTAAAAGTTAAAAAAACTTTAACTATGAACTTTATTGCCAAAGTTGTGTAACGTTATCTTCATCACCACTGTCGTCGGGGTGGTCATCGTCTGTTTGGCAATTTAGGAGCAATGATTCACCAAACTTAAAGTAAAAGTATACATTTTATTTTGGAAATGTAGTGGAGTAAAAGTAAAAGTTTCCGGAAATATAAATAACGAAGTAAAGTACAGATACGTAAAAATTCTACTTAAGTACAGTAGTGAAGTATTTGTACTTTATTACATTACAACACTGGGTCTACATCGGCTGATGATGTCACAGCCAAGCATGCTAATTCCGCTTTAACCAGAGGTGGAATGTAACTAAGTACATTTACTCAAATACTGTACTGAAGTACACATTCAAGGTACTTGCACTTTACTTGAGTATTTCTATTTAATGGGCTTTATACTTCTACATTTGACAGCTTTAGTCCTCCGCTCAGTGTCTTTTGAGTGTACCTCGGACTCGTGTTAAGACGCGAGGAGACCGTGCCTTTCAGTCGGTAGCTCCTAAGCTGTGGAATGCTCTTCCAATAAGCTTATGGTCATTGGACTCTGTGGACTCTTTTAAAAAGCAGCTGAAAACCCATCTGTTCAGACAGGTATTTAGGTAGCATGTGTAAACGTGTGACCTGTCTGTATTTCTTTTTCTTTGTTTATTTTACCTGGTGTTTTATTTGTTCTTGTACATTTTTGTCTGGTGTTTTCTCTTTGCTTTGTTGATGACTATATTGAATTTTAATTAGTTTTGCTGTATTGTTTTGATTGTCAAGCACTTTGTGACTGGTGTCTGTGCATTTGCTTGCGTGCTTGCTTGCTACTCTTCAGATTACAGCTTTTCATCCCCTTCCTGTCCAGTGAAAACCATTAAACTCCAAATTTGGTGAACTTGAATGTTTGTGATAAACTGAAGGATGAAGTGAAAAATTCTCCTACTTTTTAGGCTAAATGAAGTCTTTAAAAAGCCTCTTGGATCAGCCGCAAAATGCATCATCACGAAGTTGAAAACAGGGCTGTTTTTCTGACACCCGTAAAAGTTTTAAAACTTTTCAGAGATACGTGGTTCTCACAGGACAGCGACGCTACTAACACATGATGATCTTATAGAATACGATGCATCGCTGTAGATCAAACTACCCAAATATATCAAGGAGATAAAATTAGCACAACCGTAATTTATTTAAGTTTATGTTCCTTTTTAAGGTGTTTGTCGCGTTCTCAATGTATACGTCTCTTTTTTGAGTTTTTTTCCGACGTATTTGCTGCTTTTTCCGACATTTGTCGCCTTTTGATATTTTAGAAGAAAATAAGTTAATGCTGCTGAAAAATCCCCACTTTCATGTCGTACTCGTGCCCTGTGTTTTGCCAAACAGTGTCATCTAGAACACTGGTTCCCAAAGCGGGGTCTGGGGAAACCCTAAGGGTCCTTGATGCGGTTCAAGTGGGTCCCCTAACCCTAACCCCCTGCTAAAACGTAAAATCATTTATTTTCACTCTAATTCCATCCATAAGTAACACAATTACAGAATGTATCACTATTTGGTAGCAATGGGACGATATGCTTTTGTCCCGATTCTTTCAGGATACATGGATTTGTATTTTATTTTCCTTAATTGTGATTCTAGAAGTATTGCGTTTCGATAGTATTGAGTATTGCGATTTTTTTCCTTCCTTAACAAAAACTGAAGTTGAAACTTACACTTCTAGAGACAAAATATCATGATACATTTCTAAAAAGTAATTGTTTTCTAAGAAGAATGCATATCACATGTCAGTCAGTCAGTCTGACATTTATTTAATTAGTAAAGAAGTACAGAACATGGATTTTCTGCTTTCAATCTGTTTTACTGGAAACAGATATGATGTAGACTTCGCCGTCGGCCGTACCGTGTAAACAAAAAATATTTAGGTGAATCATTGGTAAAAAAAAATAAATAAAAAATATAAATTCTAGGGAAAAGAACCGATTCTAAAAATAGTCGCAACAAAAAGCACGGTGCGTACGATTTTCGGTTATTTTTTTCCACCCCTACTATTTGGGTCATTGGTTTTATACACTTTCTGTGATAAAACATCTAAATGCAAAACTCCTATCAGATGGCGGCCCCTGGAGCAAAATCTTATCAAATAAGGCTCCTTGGTCTAATATGTGTCAGTGTAGGGGTCCTTGACATGGAAAAGATTGGGAACCATTAATCTAGAAGATGCCCTATAGGTTCAAAATCCTGGCTCTGTAGTTCAGCAGTGGCTGTTAAAATGGAAGATGTAGAGGTGAAATTTGCTTGAATTTTAGGGCAATTCTAGAAATCTTGGAAGGCAGAAGTCAGCAAACTGCACACAGCATGGGTGTGTTCAAAGGATACTACAAGGAAGAGAGTTTTGATTGATAAGGTCTTATGTGGAAAAAGGCCGTTCCAAGGATTGTTCCTGACACCCGAATATAAACTGAGCAAATGGGCTGAATATGGCATCTCAATGAATGGAAATGGTACAGTACAGCTCTTCACTGGTGTGATAAAATAGTTTAGTTTTTACATAATAATCTCATCTAGTGCTGCTTTCAGCGTAGTAGAAGTAGTAGAGCCAAACTACAAATTGAAAAACGACAATGGCATTATCTTGATTGAAAATATACCAAGCCCATAAATATGCAGCACTTCTTTTTATTTTTTTCGTGCGCTGAGGGAGGTATTTGTTTTACACGGGACACCGAGCTGCCTGCTCACTGCTCACAGGCTGGCAGAAATATGGCTTTTATTCCTCTGTGTTTTTTTGTTTTTTTAACCTAACCTTCTGCAAGTAAAGGACAAACACTTTTATAGTTATTTAAAACACAGATTTCTCGTAGGCCTTGTGGTTGAGTGCCAAGTTTAACGTGGAGCCATTTTCATATTATTTTGCAGTTTTATGCTGCTTCTCACTGGAGATAATCCAAAACATTTTGCCAACATGGGTTTCAGTTTTAGTAGCCGCAGAATAAAAACATAAATATAAACAGGGTGCAGAGGTAAGATCAGTATAACACTTAACTTGAAATTGTCTTTTTGATGGTTATAGCCTGGTACGATTCTCTTTGACAAATTAATGTAGCAGTCAGTCAAACGACTGCATGCCGGCTGATACCGCTGTAGGTCCTCATAGATCACGCTGACATTTCATCATTGAGGTCATGGCTGTGGCTTAATGGCTCCACACCGAGCAGTGTTAAACTTGGTGGGCAGAGAGAACAGAAAGCACACAGTATACATAGTGATGAAATGGAGGCCATGAAAGCCTTTTGTAAGATTTAAAACCTTTTACAGAGACATTGTCAAGCTGAGCGGTGGTAACAGCTAGTCTGCTGTTTGACAGTAGATCTAGATTGTAAATGCCAATATTTACAGCTGAAATATTTATTCTGAGCAGCCAGGTAAGTGTGAGCATCAGTGTGTGAGTTTAAGCTAAAAATACTTTGTGACCAGGGTGTCCTGGCGGTTCAATTGGCACTGAAGCATTTAGCTTTTGGTCCAGACTGATATATATTTCAACAACTGTCTGATGGATTGCCATACAATTGTGGACCGACATCAATGCTCCCCAGAGGATGAATCCCAATGATCTTCTGGCTTTTCCTCTTGCGCCAGCACGAGGTTCACATTTTTGATTTGAATGAAAAATCTTAATTGAACTATTGGGTAGAGATAGAGAGATAGAGAAATAGAGAGCCGAAGAAATGGCGATGACTGATATGAAATCACTTTGGTCATCTATTAACGTTTTCTAGCTCCATCATCAGGGCAAGATTTCAATTTGTGCAATCCTTTGCTTTATGGCATTCCCATCAGCCTCAACTAGCCTAAACTTTGCATTTAGGCCAAAAAACAAATGTTCCCATGCTAAACTAACATGGTGAACATGGTCAACACTATACCTGCTCCACGTCAGCACGTAAGAATGGTACAGCAAGGTACTCGCATGTGCCAATCTAGAGCGTCGATGCTAGAAAATGGGACGAAGAGTATCCTGACGTGATGCCCGCAACACTACCGCTTTGTGAGCACTTAAAAAAAAAAGACATGTCACACACTTTTTAGATAAACACAAACCTATAATTTCTGTAGCCTACTCCGAAACAACAGACTCCCAAAACGCCTTCCAAGACACGCCTTCCAAGCTCCACATCGTCTACTTTTAGTAACAATCTTAGCTGGTCAGGAGCAAAAAAAAAAAAAATCACTTTTGGTGATCAAAAATCGAGGCTGCACAATTGCCCCATTAGGTTACATTGCGATCTCTCTCAATACTGGACCCCCAGCATGAGAGCCAAAACTTTAAACTATTACACCAATCTGAATATTTAAAGGGCTCTTTCTCAAATTGAGAAACACCCTGTTTTATGTTTCTTAAAACACACACACACACACACACACACACACACACACACACGCACACACTATAGGGCCTCATTACCCTGAAGTGTTTCAGATAACACCAACTGAGAATAACTCAAAAAGTAATTTCTTCTCTCCCTGCTCTCCCACCCCACTCTTATCCCTTCCCACCATTCCTCCTGTCTCAGCAGAAATCCGAACAGTGCGGGGATAAGACTGCTTTCTTGCCATTTGAAGAGAAAATGTGACACTCTTGGGACGTCCACATTGCAGCCGACAAGGTAGCAATGGGGATTGGGGGGGGGGGGGGGGGGTGCGAGGAGGGAAAAGGAAAAGAGCCTGTGCAGAGTTGTGCTGACACATCTCACA
>CM042332.1:26923277-27030777 GCA_023566125.1 Zingel zingel | reverse complement strand
TGTGTGTGTGTGTGTGTGTGTGAGAAGAGTTGAAATGGAGTCACGAATGTCCAATCCCTCACTTGTCACCATGAAGGTAAGAGAAGCAGGAGAGTGTGTATATGTGTTGGTGTGTGTGCGCACCTGTTTGATGTTTGATACTAACAGACAGACAGAGTTGACCAACTGCCCCAGAGAGCAGATTATTCTCTCTGAAAGAAACCCACACAGGAGTGTGTGGATACAGATCATCTCCTCACCGGTCTGCACTCTCTCTAAAATTTTCTTTTCATGTGGGACTCGAGCCACGGCTGGAAGGAAAAAGATGCGTGTGGGCACATTTTATCCACCAGGGCAAGATGCAATATTTGCAAAACTTTGATTATGAGCAACAGTGGCATAACCACAAATATGCTAATACATTTGTTGGCAATGCATACCATTAAAATAGAGAGGAATGCAGTGTGTTTTGATAGCTTGAGGGCGAGCGGTGCATCCCCTCGAGCAAGGGCATCTGTAATGCAATGTTGACTGGAGCCACAAAAGCAGCCTTAGCAGAAGATTTTGTTTATTTAAATAGGAATGCTTGGATGAAAAATGTATGTGTGGCAAATACATTATAAATATTTTTTTATTTCATAGACAGTAGACTCAGGCTGCAACTACGAGTTAAAGAGCACCAGAGATTTGTTGTTGTTTGATCTAAAAAAAATGGATTGCAAAAATGCAATCCAAATCCAGGACCCTTTGGCTGTAGGCTATGTGTGTAATCTGTTCCATTGTCTATGTGCAGGAGACAGTTAGCTTAGCTTAGCACTTAGACTAGCAACCATACCAGATCCGCCTACCAACACCTCTAAATCACACTAACACGCTATATCTTCTTGTTTAATCTGTTAAAAAAACAGAGTAGTAAAGTGCAAAATTACATTTTGGAGGGGTTACGTGCAATCTCCACTGGTCCTGACAGTTGCCAGTCCAATAGTCATTTTCCTATTCCTTTGAGCTAATCTTTATTAATAGGATGTTATAATTGTATTCTATGTCAAATATTGATTCTCATATTTTACTATTGTTTTGTAGCACTCGACAGGTGTAGTTTTCACAGTATTGTTTATGTCCCCATAGATGGAGCAGTGACGCCCTCGAAAAATTAGTTGAGGGGCCCATTGACCTCTCATAGCTTAACATGTCAACTGTACAACTGAAGTTTAAGAAGGGACTGAATCAGTATGGAATTGTGCTTGTCAAACAGATGATCCTGTAGTGTGTGAATTATTTCAAACTACTTCAAGTGAAATTTGTCTTGACCTCCAATCACCCGGTCAATCAATCAAAACTGAACACTGAGCAGCAGCTTGTTCCAGCTGCACATCAGCTGTGGTTGTGTGTTGTGGCAGCCGGAGAGTTGTTGGGGGTGTTTTTAGATGTTGCATGACATTAGAAGTCAGGTAGTGTCTGTTGCCTCGAGCAACTAGTCATGAAGTGTGGAGAAAGTTTTAACGGCCTCAGCAGTAGGCTCAAAGAAAGAGCAGTCTGCAACATTTCACTTTGTCTTAAAACTAGAGTAGCTAAAGTTTCCACAGGTGCCTGTTGAGAGTTGAAGTATATTTAGAAGGGAGTGGGTTGACTGTAATTACGCACTGCATAGACAGGTGAGGAGGGAGGGGAGAGGAAAGGGGGGGCTAAACTCTAAAAACTCTCTTTCACACTCACAAATATGCGCACACACACACACACACACACACACACACGTCTGATTGGCAAGGCTTATTGCAAAGGTTGCCATGGTAACTAGACACAGCTGCCTCTATAAAAAGGGAGGAGGTTGAAAAAGGTGATGAGCGAGACTGAGGAGGGGGCGCAAATGAACGAACGGCAGGGAAAAAAGACAGAAAGAGATAAGTGGCTGAACACATTTTTAATTCAAACCCTGTAATTTTGCCTCAGCTGGTGACGCACGTACCAAAAGTAGTGATTGAGTTAAGGAAGCGAGGTGGGCAGGTTGGCAGTCAGGTGCTATCTAACTAGCTAGGGGAACACAGCTCGCAGTAGACAGACGACGATTGAGCCAATAGGAGTGATTATGCGACAATTAAGGCTCCTGCTGATTAAAAATAATTGTACATCAGATTTCTGTCCGTCTTGGCCAGGTGGTCGTCACCGAGTAATTATACTTAAAAATGAACATTATTATGTATTTAATGCTGCCATTAAAAACTGTAATGACACAAGCTATAGTCAGTTAAGGGAAGCCTTCATTTTCTGAACACCAGAAACATGATGCATTAAGCCCAGCTTTAAGTCTGTACATGCATAATAAGCTAAATAAATTCACCCAATTTTTCTCCCCTGCATATAAACCGCTACGTGTGAAACCTCGGTCAGTGTGAGACAAGGTCCACCCCCACTGTGATCCGTTAATGGACACGGACACATCAAAACGCCGCTGATTATACCGACATTCGGCAAAAAGCAGCCTTTGTGCTTTTAATGCACTGCAATTTTGTTGAACGCCATAGCAGCCTACAGACTGTGAGACAATCTGAACACTTTCAAAAATTGTGTTCATTCTCAGTGTCCTTGGGCAGGATTCAGTACTTTCAGACAGTACGCCTCCATTGTTTTCAATGTAAACACGAAGGGAGCCGTGTCAACAGCGGAGAGCTGCTTCTCATCAACGTGCTACTGTGTTTGAGGTTTCTGTTTATGAGTTTATGATGGTTTAACATTTTTCAACTTTCTGCCGTGCCTCACTGTGTGGCCATGGCAACCACGGAAATCCACTAGGGGCGTACTCAATTCAAGACATTCTTCGTCTATTTACAGTGGTATCATTTTGTCAACTAATCAATTAGTTGATTAGTTGACAATGACAGATCTGTAAAACTAAGTTTCTGCAATTAAGCACCACTTTAAATCTTGTCTTTACCAGAGATGTGTTCATACGTTTCTCGGAAATAAGTTATTCAGAATGAAAGAAGCATAAAAAAATGACAACTAAAGAAAGCTTAGTGGACTTAGACCAAATCGACCAATTATGCCTACTATACACTAGGAGACTCTGAATAGACTTTGAAAAGACAGAAAGTCTGACACCATCTCACATCTAAAGACAATCATCTCACATCTAACATTGAGGACTGTCATAATATGTAAAGACTGGGGATCTTGCAGGGTCACACATTGCAAGACTACAACTAGATTTGTCTGGAAAAATGTAACCAAGCTAGCTAGCTACCGCTAGCGTTAGCTGGTAACTTAAGGGAAAGTTTGCAGATTTTCTGTTCTGCCGTACATGCAGATGAATGGCAGCAGTACCCGGAGGTCTGCGTTTATCCGCCTGTAAATGACACGTGTTGGATGACACACAAACTCTCCAGTTGTCCATACATTTACTTATGCTTAGTCTATATACACTTACAGGATTGCTCCGTTACCGCCGGATTTCCACCAGATGTCACTCTTTTCGGCCGGATGTCCGATACCTTCCGCTTTCTTTGTGTTGCCGTTCTAAACTCCAGTAGATTTCTGAGGACTATGGTTAACTGCTCCTCAGATCTCTGCAGGGTAACTAGACTATCTGTCCAATCTGAGTCCTCTGTTGCACGACTAAAACAACTTTTGAACGTAGACATGTTACACCAAAACAAGTTCCTTCCTGAGGCTATTTTGCAGTGGCAACGTGTCTCTGTCCGGTCTTAGCACCGCCCATGACGGTTGTGATTGGTTTAAAGAAATGCCAATAAATCAGAGTACATTTTTCTCCCATCCTGGAATGTTCTATGGCAGAGATCTTCAACAGGGGGTACTCAGGGGGTAATTTTTTGAAAGTTAGTTCAAAAATTACAAAAAGTCTTAACATGAATCCAACATATTATTAGCAAATATAAATCAGCCTATTTGTGAAAAAAATTAAACACATTGATGATCTTACTGGCCTATAGTTAAGGTACTGTAGTTACTAAGGTAGCCTTCCATAGATACAGTTAACCCTAAGGATTCACTGTGCCACATGTATTTTTAACATGAAAACAGTATTTATATAATCATGGCAACAAATATTTTAATAGCTTAGTATTCTATGCACTAAAAAGGTATAAGGCCTTAGGCCGCCCTACACGTTATTGTAGGCCCAGTTTAATATGCAACTTTTATACAATATGTGTAGTAGGGGGTACCTGCTCCGCCGCTCTCTCAGTTAAGGGGTCCTTAGCTTAAAAAACGTTGAAGACCCCTGCTCTATGGACCAGCCAGACCCTCCTCCGCAGCGCTGTGGAGGAAGGTCTGGCAAAGCGAGACTAACTTATGCTAGACATGTAAAATCAGAGCTTTGTTTACCAAACGGTGCCATGGTGCCCATTATGTAAAAAGAAGAAAGAGATCTTTGGATCTAATGTTAATCAGTGTTAACAATGCTAAGCCTATGTGAAAGCCCAACATCCCACATATGGTGACAGATAGATAGATGTGTGTTTCATCGGATTTCTCTGCCTCTGTTGCTGCTGCTTTAGAATCAGGTCAGATGAGTCACTAGCAGCACAGGCCCAGAGCTACAATCTCTCGCTCTCTAATCCACTCTCAGCCTGATGTGATAATGTGATCTCATTCAGCTTGCTCTTCTGTTTGTCTACTGCATGGCCGTTTGTTTGACTGATGCAGGTTTCCAACCGTTGTCATCATCGTGGGGTTGAAGCTGCCTGTAGTCGGTACTCAGTGTAACTATCCTTGGTCATTTTTACTGCCAAAGAATAGAGAAGAGCTTCTGGAACAGCATTTGTGTCAGTAACAAAACTCTATTATAAACAGAAACCCTTTACTGTCTGGTCAAATTAAAATAATTCTGCTGCTTCTAAGTGCAGATTGTCTCTTTTATAACTCTTGTCTCAGTGTTTTTCCATATTTCTGTTGCATGATACTTGGGAAGTATTTCTAGTATTTCAAGGAACTACATTTATGACCCTCATGGTAATTTTGCCTTGACAAATGAAAAATCAACCCATCCTGATTCTTCTGATGTCCTCCAAAGACTGATGAGATCAATGCATATATATAATCAATCGACAGAAAATGAATCAGCAACTTTTGTTATGATTAACCCTTTGCGTCCTTTTAAGTTCCCGCTTTTCATTTGTATTGACTTGCTGCTTGTCTTTGTCACTTACAACTCGTTAGGTTTTGTTGGTCAGTCAAAAAATAGATTTGATTAATTGATTATTCAAGGAAATAATCACCAGATGAATTGATAATGAAAAAAATGAATTGCAGCCCTACAATGGAGGCAAAATGTCCTAAAAGCATTTACTTTTCTGATAAACATTAACAGTTCACTGATTCTTTAAACTGCAAAATAAATTCTATTTGTGTCCATTACATTGCATTTAGTAAGCAGCAGTCTCAGTAGCAGAGATCTCTAAACCTCAGCAAATAAAACCAAAACTGCCTGACTCTGCATGGCAAGATAACACTAGGGGTTACATTAGTAAAGTTTAGTTTGCTGTTAATTGAATGGCCAACTGTTGATTACGTTCAGTGCCAACATTTCTGAAATATCTTTCTTTCTACAATATCTGCATATGGAAACTTTGGTTAGGAAAATGGCAAATAAAATATAGTTAGGTTAAGGTTAGGCAACTAAAACACTTCACTTGGTCAAGGTTAGAGAAAGACTGGTTAAATATCAGTTGCAGGTCTGTGACGGAACACACACTGAATGAAAGTTGGACACTGTGCATGCTCATCCACCACCCTGACCTCCACACCCTTCCTTCCAGGGCTGAGGGATACTAGGCTGCTTTTGTCAATGTAATTTGCAATGCCAATTTCCTCACCCACAGTAGTTAAGCAATGATCTGATCTCAATCTAAGCTGGATCTTCACACCCTCCAGCTCTTCACCTCCTACCCTGTGCAGTATTATTTACATCATAGATGTATAATAGCATTGTCTGTTTGACTCTTTGTCTATCTGTCTTTTTCTGTGTGTGTGTGTGTGTGTGTGTGTGTGTGTGTGTGTGTGTGTGTGTGTGTGTGTGTGTGTGTGTGTGTGTGTGTGTGTGTGTGTGTGTGTGTGTGTGTGTGTGTGTGTTTTTGTCCAGGTGGTGGCCGGCTTGTTCAGTCGACCATTCCTCTCCAGCTGTCTCTCTCACTGCATGGGCTAACCCTGACTGACACTGACCCTGCCCAGAGGCTAAACACAACACAGCAGTTTCAAATACATCCAGCATTGCAATTGTACACACACACACACACACACACAAAAATGGTTGGTTCTGGCAACGACAGCTTGATCTAATCTGACCTCAGCCTCAGATGCCTGGTTTTAGGTGTTTGTGTGTGGATAAATGTCCACAGCTGTTGAATGATGAGGCATACTCCATCACCTGCTTCAGTCTCCTGTAAAATAGAGGATGACTGTCCCCTAAAGGACAGGCATACACACACACACTGGTGTCTGGATTTTGCGGCTTACTCATGCCTCGTCGTATCTTATCTGTATCCTGTCTTAATCTTTCTCTCCCTGTCCCTCTCTGTGTCCCTAATGTCTGCCTCTTGTCTTAAAAGTTGTCAGTTGGCTGCAGGGTGTGCTGTCTCGGTAGAATGAGTGCAGAGGAACATGTAACACTGTACTGAAAGTATTTTTCTCACACACGCGCTACCTTGCAGGGTAAGACACACTTAGTACATACTGCAGGTACAATACTCCCCTTTTAAGCCAGGTTTGAACAAATTCACATATTGTTACAATGTCACGCAATGTTATGTACGTTACCTGTCTTAATTGGATGTGCTTGTACTCATAGTAAGATGATATATCCTACATTTGTCAACTGTCCAAGATGTTGCCTTTAAACCATGCTAGCTATACCGGCTTAAATATTAGGCTATTTTGGGCAAAAACATGTTGCAAATTTGGAACTTGCTTAAACCAACTTGCTGCATTGACCAAAAACAAAACAAATCTGATATTCCTCAATATACTTAACAGTGTGATACACAAAGCCCTGTGTACAACCCATCAAACATTATAAAAACAGACAACTAGCTAGCTAACCATTTTTAATTTGTTGTCCAAAATGAAACTTTTTGGTCCACCAGCCGAATGGCAAGTGAATGTTCAAATTTGACCAGCCACTCAATAGATTACCATTGTTTTTGGGCTGGTGAGTGAAGAAAATCTTCCAGCCACTTGCATATTTTACCAGCATTTGGCTAGTAGATGGTGCTAATTTTGGAACCTGTTTGTCGTAAAATATTTATTAAGGTACTTTATTGTCACATACACATATATGTAGCAAAATTCATTCCCTGCATTTAACCCATCCCTCAAGGGAGCAGTGGGCAGCCATTTACAGCGCCCGGGGACCAACTCCAGAAAGGAACAACCGGAACGACCTGGATTCAAACCCAGAACCTTCTTGCTGTGAGGCCACAGTGCTAACCATTGGGCCATGCTGCTATTATTATATAGAATTAATAGCACAGAAACAACTACTGTGTTCCTACATTAAGTTTTACAGTTTAGTTGACTTTATCATGTTGGTCGTTATGTCAGTTGGGTTAGGTGTAAAATATGACAACACATACATTAGGTACACAGTGCACCACTACCACAGGCCATAGAGATGAAGTAAAAGCCAGAATTAAGAGGTTCAGTAGGTGATGGTCAGTGTAACGCTTATCAGTTCAATTTTCTAAGCACAAACGGACATTTGGAAAAACAGAAAAATGGGTTAAAATATCCAATTTTTCATTTTTTTCCACCTTGACAAATTAAAAAATTGGATCTTTAACCAGTTTTTCCAATTTTTTATTCAGAGGATCAGAAATTGAGAAAATTACAAAATTGCATCTGGGCTCCAATTATTCAATACTGCGATGGTATTCTCTCCCTCTACTTTGTGGAATATGCAGGTCATTAACTGCATATGGACCAAAAAAAAAAAAAAAACTGATAGACTTTTGAGAGAATACTATTGCAGTATTGAATAATTGGAGCCCAGACGCAATTTTGTAATTTTTTACAAAAATTGAATTCCAAATGTCCGTTTGTGCTTAGAAAACTGAACTGATAAGCGTTACACTGACCGGTGATCTCTCCCATAATGTGTTGTCTGATTTACAGCCTTTTCCTTGTCCTTTGCCCGCACCAGGTCGCCTGCTGGAGCGTGAAAATCATTTTAAAAAGGTGTGATCACTTTCTGTCGAGTCATGCTGTAGCTCACAGCTACAGACCTAGAGGTCATTCTCCACAACTAAAGGACCTACTGTCTCATATGTCTTCAATTAAAATACATTTATTATACCTTGTGCTATGATTCTGACTGGATGTAGTCTAATGGAGACTCTGGTTTCAGTGATCATCACAGGAAAGATGTGATGTATGAATGGGACGATCATTATGGAGAAAATGTTAAGAATAGCACAGCACAGGGTCCCCCTGGGAGCGGTATAACTCACTCTCTCTGTCTTTTCCTCTCTGTTTTGCTCACAGTCACAGCACACTGAATTCCATTAGTGGTGGCATCAGTTCCTGTAGCACTTGTAGCCTGCAGCCTCTCTGTTTCTGGCGCGTGGGCGTATGTGTGCGTCTGTGTGATCTCATCATTTATTGTATTTTAGACGCAATGGGAATGGTTGAACCCTATTTAAAACAGTGCATTAAAAACGTCAAGCCCGAGAGAAAACTGGTCCACTTTGCACTGGTGTGTGCTCGTAATCGCTGCATCAAGGCAAAGATACACACAAAAACATGCTCCTCACTTGGCAGCACCATTAAGGCCGAGATGCTGTGCGCGAACGTGTGTGTGTGTGTGTGTGTGTGTGTGTGTGTGCACGTCTGTTTAATGGGGTGATAAAAAAGACAAGGGCAGAATGTCATAGCTAACCTGCAGAGCTGCCATACCAACAAGTACACAGATGAAAAAGCAAGTGAAAGCTGGAGGAAAGCAGAGCTGTGCTGTTAACACGAGCCGGTCGAACATTCCGCTGAAGTGGTAATGGGCTGTGAATCCACATATTATGTTGACTGAAAAGCTAGCAGTATTATCACCAAGAGGGCGCACACAGTGGAACAAGCTGTGCTCAGACTGGCAGCCCAAATCAAACTTTTTGGAAAATCCATGTTGGATTCAGACTGCTTTTATCTCTGGACAGCAAAAAAAAAAAAGAAGAAAATTCCACCAAGCTCACCGTTAATAGTTTGAAATGAAACTCTGAATTAGGGCTGGGTACCGAATTCAATACTTGGTAGGCACCAACCGAATTCCCTCTCAAGTGTCAAGTATCGAAAAATGCATCGTCATTCAATACCCAATTTCTATACCTAAGGAGTAAATCTCATCAGCATCAGTGAGCCAATAAGCATGCAGCATGCTTCTACCAAGATCTAATAATGCTGCTGATTGGCTGTTCAGCATTACACGTCGTAGAGACAGGCAGGAAAAACTCTACGTTACGCACAAAGACGAGGCTCATGTAGTAGATGCTGAAAAATAAATTAAAAGATTTGTGCCATAATGTTGTAATTTCTTTTTGTTTCATGAAACTGGTATCAAAAAAAGTATCATTTAGGAACCGGCAAGTGAAGTTACGGTATTGGTATCGGTACCGGTACCGGTATTGAATATTTTTGAACGATACCCAGCCCTACTCTGAAGCGTGTGCAGTTTGTTTGATGCTCAGTTCTTGTATAATGAATGTAGCCTTTATGGGAAAAAAAGGTTTTCAGTATCCTACAGTATGGTGTTACATGACCGTCTGTCTGTCCACTACGCTAAAACAATGTTTGTTATTAGTCTGCCAACTACTATCTCCATTAATCAATTAACTGGGATTTTGTCACCTTTTCTAAATCCCAAGGTGACATCTTCAAATTGCTTTTTTTTCCCCAACCAATCGTTAAACCCAAACATATTCAGTTTTTACTACATGAGACAAAGAAAAGCAACAAATTCTCCAAATTGAGAGGCCAGGAATATAGGCCATGTTTGGCATTTTTGCTTTAAAAAATGACTTCAATCGCTGATTAATTGATTCAGTCGATCAACTGACTAATCGTGCTCCAAAAAGGACATGCAAATACAATAAAGCTAAATGTTGTGCTTACCCATGTCACATTTGTCTTAAGAAACCTTTAGTTTACTAAACCCACAACAGACTTTAGTCAATTTCAGACTTTACAGTTTTTATAAAATTCGGATTAATTTTGCAGTTTATTTCCCATTTTGGATGGTAAGAGAATAATCTTTCACCTGACAGCCAGTGTGTGAAAATACATATTCTTTGCTGCGTGATGATTAAAATCCATTCACTACCAGCAGAAACAGCAAAGATGAAACTATATCAAACATTTCTACCGGTGTCCTGCTGATACCGTTTATAGCCCGCTCGTCTTTCAGCTTCCTCTTCCTCTACTCTCCTCTTTCCACTCTTCACATCACTGAAAAAAAACCCAGACGTGTATAATACTTTATCAAACTACCTTATTAATTCTTTACATTCTAACTAAGCATGATGGACTGACTTTAGCAAAGAACAAGAGCTATTCCACTGTGATGGCTCATTGTAATTCAAATGTTCAGTTCAAAGCTGCCGTGAGCATACTGTTTAATAAACACTCCCAGCAACGATTCCAGCATGGAAAGAAAAAATTAAAAGCTATACTCAGCTACAGCTGTGTGATGCAGATAGTTTGCTTTTGGATATAACATTATTGAAAATTCATTAAATTCATTCATTGAACCAGAGGGCTGTGCGAAGGTGTTTGTCTTTCATTTCCCAGAATCAGTTTCTGATTACAAGCAGAACACTGCTCAACGTCTGTGTGCTATCCTCCAAACTCAGCACAAAGTTATTGGTTTCATTTAAGTTATTAATCTATATTAGCTATGAAGTTGGGACAAGTACAATGAGTGAGTTTTGGATGAACTCTATGGAAACAAAATTCTATTATATTGGAGGGTATAATAATATCCGAAATATGTATGTAAAGGTATGTATTATGTACATTAAATCTTTTTCAATTCATTTTACACAACCGAACACACACACACACACACACACACACACACACACACACACACACACACACACACACACACGCGAGCCAAGTTGAACAGCCCGCCAACAGCTAGTCACGTACAGAGCGTACACAGCTCCACAACTGCGCTCCTTGGAGCATCTCTTTGTCAGCAACAGTTTAGTTTGAGAGCTAACTGGCAAGCCCAGCCACGTGGCACTGGGACGCAGCCCACTACCGCCCTCTTGAGGCTAAATAGCTTTTGTGCAGCTAACTCCACGATCCGCCACCTTGGATCTGGTCTCGTCACCTCGCCCTCCTCTTCGCACACTCTCTCACACACGCGCGCGTGCACACGCACACACACACGCACGCACGCACGCACGCACGCACGCACGCACGCGCACACACACACACACACACACACACACACACACACGCACACGCACACGCACGCACACACGCCTACTGCTTGTTTTTGGTTGTAGTTTATAAAAAGGTATATAGATTTTGATGAATGAAGATTTATTGATTGGCCATTGATAATTTCAAAGTTAAATAAATTCTACTATACATTAAATGGCAGTTGTTTGTGGTAATTTTGTGTATTTGTTGTAATAAGTGCTGGTTGAACACAGGTCGGTGCTCGAATTCACCCTTTCTGTTCCTTTAAAGAATACCAGATAGATTAACCAAGTTAATTAAGATCTGTAATTTTAAAGGGAACACCACCTAATGTTTCACAGTTTGGTTATTGGCCCCTGAGTTCAGGGTGGTGCCCCGTTTTGATTGTTTGTCAATTTTGTAAAGTTATTATTACCCATATAACTTCATAAAACTGATAAAACATCTTTGATCATTTGCCAATAATTGAATCTGTACCAATACCGATTCCCAACACTGTACACCTAGCCAAACTGGATTGCCTCTCATGCTCTAGTCTATATCTATGACGTTCCCCTTCCAGGATTGCTCCGGTGCTGCCCGAAACCATCTGTCCAATCTGAGTTCTCTGTTGCATGTCTAAAACAACCTTTGAACGTACACACGTTCCACCAAAACAAGTTCCTTCCCGAGGCTATTTTGCAGCGGCAACGTGGCTCCGTCCGGCGCTTAACACCGCCCAAGACGATTGTGATTAGTTTAAAGAAACAACAATAAACCAGAGCACGGTTTTCTCCCATCCCAGAATGCTGTGTGGACAAGCCAGAACCTTCTCCGCAGCGCTGTGGAGGAAGGTCTGACAATGCGAGACTACTCATGCGGCAACATGGAACAAAAATGAAGTGCAGTAAAACATCTACTGTAAGGCACAAAGAGGCATAGAGCAGCAAGGTAGGCATTTGTGGAGAATTAGCCTTATTGATTGGACATAAACCACCACTCAGAGAGCTGATTGGTTTAAAAGGAGGAATGCTGAGTCTTGGGGTTGTCAAGGAGTCAGTTTCTCAGGGTAAAGACAGGCCAGAGGGTTGTGTGGATAAATAGAGATTTAGGGTAATGGTCTGCAATACCCCAATGAGTTATAACAAACCCTTATGAAGTTGCATTTCCTATCAGTGATTCCTCGCCCTCTCCTTAACATCCCTCTGATGGAGTTGATTCAGGGACTGGGATTTTAGACATAGAAATGCTGATTTTGTTGAATTAATATGGATTGAAATGTTTGGTTTTTTTCATCTTAAAATATATTTTGCAGAGACAACTGACTTCTCCAAACACACGGCTTTACTGAGGAATTGCAAAAACTGTTGTGTCTCCATGGTAACAGAATATAAAGTGGAGAGGGTATGACTCTTTTATCCCTGTTTTTCAGTTCTCACTTGCTCACTTCCAAAGTCTCAACATTCTACAGTGTCTCAGCCATACAACATATATTCAATTTATACTTAATTTTGTTTGTTAATATTTTTAAAAGTATCCAGTAGTTATTCTCCTATTACTATTTATATGTTTCCTTTCTTGTATCCTGTCATTGTTTGCTGTTATAATGGCCCAAATATCCCCTTAGGGATCAGTTTTGTCTAATCTTAATGGAAAGACAGACAGAGGGCTGGGTGAAGTCATAGCGAGCCCCGCTGTTGTTTGGATGTCCTTTAGCTCGAGGGAAGGACAGACTGATGAACAGAGACATGGAAAGAGGACGTGAAGGAGAGAGGAGTAAACAGGCTTGCCAGGAGGAGTAAACAGGCTTGCCAATTCTAGAAAGAGCCAAGATGGGCATGGTCTTTGGTAAATGAAAAAAGAACAGAAAGAAAGAGCAAGTAAGAACAGAAAGATAGGCAAAGTACTTAGCGTCAACCCATTTGGTTAATATAATCTGAATTATAGTTTCATACGGATATGATTCTAAATAATTTCAGGTGTCATAAAAGTCTCACAATATGCAGACGATACCTTTCTCTACATGTCTCATCCAACTTTCTCCCTACAAATTTACATGCACAGTAGGGTTGGGTACCGACCGAATTACTGTACGTCGGTACTACCGAGGAGGACCAATTCACGGTAAATCAAATGGTGCTAAATTCCTCCCTCTCTATTTGGGTCAGGTTTATCTTATTTTTTTATCAGGTCTAATTATTCTCAGGTTGATTTCAGACCAGGTCACTTTCAGATTTCCTTTTTGAAAATGAATTCATCATGTTGGGTTTGTTGTGGCTAGAATTGAACAGTGAAGGTAAAAAATGATACATCCCATATCCATATGTAATGAAAACATTAGTCTCGCTTTGCCAGATCTTCCTCCACAGCGCTGCGGAGGAGGGTCTGTCTAGTCCACATAGCAATCCGTGATGGCTTAAAAACGTGGTCTGGTTTATTGGCATTTCTTTAAACCAATCACAATCGTCATGGGCGGCGCTAAGCACTGAGCCATGGTGCCGTTGCAAAATAGCCTAGGGAAGGAACTTGTTCAGGTGGAATATGTGTACCTTCAAAGGTTGTTTTAATCGTGCAACAGAAAACTCAGATTGGACAGATAGTCTAGCTAGCTGTCTGGATTTACCCTGCAGAGATCTGAGGAGCAGTTAACCATAGTCCTCAGAAATCCACCGGAGTTTAAAACAAAGAAAGCGGAAGGTAACGGACATCCGGCCGAAAAGAGGACATCCGGCCGAAAAGAGTGCATCCGGCGGAATTTCTGGCGGCAACGGACCAATCCCGGAAGTGGAACGTCGTGGATATAGACTTAAAATATCAATTAATTCAAAGACTGAGTGCGAAATCGAAAACTCTGATATGTGGCCCATGAATTTCACAGATTGGAAACCATTTATTGTTTCACAACAGAACTGTAAGGCACATTTTTTTTCAATCAAAATTTTCTTTCATCCCTAATACACAACATATTACTACTACCACAGTTTGGTTCATTATTGGAAGTACAGTATGGAAGAGTGTGTTAACTTAATAAATAAAACTACTACAAAGTGCTTTGTTAAGTGTATTGTTTTGTGGCTACACTGGCTGTCCTATATATAGCATATAACTGTTTTTACAACCCAAATAATTACATATAAAATGCATCATCTTAGAATTTAATATATTTGAAAGGTCAACTGTTAAACATTTGTTAACAGCTGAAAGTAGTAAATAAATTCAGTAAATGCTGCTAAATAAAATGTATTGACAGTTTTCCACCTTGCTCAGCAGATGCAATAATGTAGAAGCCACTGCCTGTAGCTATAGTTGTTCCTCTGAGTCTTGTAAAACCAATCTGAATGATACTGATAAAAAGAGGGTTGACTGCTTGTGTTAGGTGCTCTTTGTCGGTCTCTCCCATCAGGAAAGAGAAATAGAATCCAGTGAGTAGACAGGTCCCTGGTGGCCATGTAGTCTCACACTGCTGCCAAGAAAAGAGAAAGTCGAATCAGAATTTAGCCTCCAAAGTCCTGATGTGTGCCTCTGACAATGTGTGCCAAAAAGCTCCCTTTTCGAGTTAAATGTGTGGGCTTGTGTCAAGTTGGGAGGTCTAGACTTTGCAGTAGCTTTCACTCAAAATTGTTTATTTAACAGCTGTTTCAGATAGTGACCCATTTAAGACATGGATAGTTAATACCTGTAGATACTGTAGATCTGTAAATCAATCGTTGTATGCAAATAAAATCACATGTATGTGTCTGTTGACTATATAGTGGGTGAAAGCACACCCAGGCAGGTTCCTTGGCAGAAATAAACAGGATTAGAGGATGGCAGAAGTTTGACTAGTTAGATGTAAAATGAAATGGGTGAGGAAAGGAGAAACCTGGCACAGTTGCAATCAATGATGGATTGTATATGGATTTTTCAGCCGACTAAATGCACTAACCCGCAAATGTATGCGGCTTCTGTCCTTTTCCACATTAAGGCTGTTATGTAGACTTTTATACCTTTGGTTTTCTTTTATTCTCCTGAATTAGAACACCGTCTCATCTCATATGACAAAGTGAATGAGTGAATAATATGGCTTGGAAGTGGCTTTTGAAATCTACAAGTTAGACTACGAGTTAGAGAATGGAATATTGTATATGGTTTTGCATAAGAAATGTGGCAGCAACATATGAGCAAATAATAATCTGAGAGGGCTCTATACCAGTTCTAGTTTAAGATTTTTTTCTAGAAATCTGGTCCTAACAGGATGGTAACTCATAGCTAATCAGATAGCATTGTTACACTGCTAAACACACTGTACTAAACATAATTTTAGCCACAAATCATTTGCATGAATTGGTCAAAACCAGCACACATGCAGCATGCAGCAATGGTTCAACCCTCTACTTGTTTCTCTTCCAACTCTAATGACGTGGATATGTTGCACATCTACCGCACAAACAACTCTGCACAGCTGCCGTTGCTCACAAGCTGCTGTCTTTCAATATGGTCACCAGAAGGACCGTTACATCACCTGAAAAACCTCACAGTTAAACAATCCTGTGCAGAGCAAGGCTTGTTGCAAGTGATTTCTGGCAAAGTAATGATGTGTTACATACTGCTGGCCCATTACTAGCTCACATAAGTGAAGGAAATATCCTGTTCTTAGTGCTAGTCATCTTCTTTTTTTTTTTTCTGAACAAAGACAGATTCCTCCTTCTCTGCCAGACAGCCATGAACACACAGAGCAAAGGTGTTATACAAAGGGACAGGGGAAAACACCTGGGGGCTCCTGTTGGAGGAAAAACTGATAAAAATAAAATCAACTCCTTGTCTCTTCCTGTATGTCTGATCCTATATAAACCTGCCAATTCACTCCAATGCCTAGTGACCAGAGGGGCTTTAAACAGGGTTATATTCAAATATCAGCACTAATATTTTTGATTGAATGTAGTTCTCAAAAAAAAAGCTCAAAGAAGCACATAAAAAACGGCATTTCTTATTCAATATTAAGTTCACGGTTTTTGAGTCACAAACCAACGATACATTTGACAATGTGATGGATTTGATGGAAAAACCAATATTAATATTTTTCGATTAAAGCCACTAGTATTCCATATACTGGGATACAATAAATGTTATATCATGTCCTATGAATTCACAAAACTTACACTATCAGTCGTCATTCAGTAAATCTGTGAGGCAGGTTTCATTGCAGCTTTTACAGTCTGTTGATCACAATCCCACCACACGATGCCGGAATGAGTTCTCAGGTCATCTCATAACAGCGCTAATAAGACACACTGGCTGTGTTTCAAGACAAACCTCCATCATATTGCAGGTGGAGGACACTGATCGGCTCTCATGAGACTTTCCACAATGACAACAGAATATTTGTCTGATAAATCAGCCACTTAGAACAGCCAATCGTGCATTGGCGTTGCTCTACGTCTCGCCTGCTGCTGCTGCTGCAACGCGGTTGGTTGCTGCGTCAGCCAAATGAGAAGAGTAGTAGCAATGTGGCTTCTGGCTGCCCCGAAGGCTGACGGGACATTCAAGGTCAAACTTTAAGAATGACTCATTAAATCATTCTCCGTGCACACCACGGAAATCTATGAGCCAGTGTATAGTGTGTGCATCTAAGCATGTGTGTGTAAGTCAACAGGCATGTCAGCAGTGTTTTATTTGTACTGGATAGTGCTTGAGGCCAACATGCACCTCTCTCTACCACTAGCCCTAGCTTTCACTATCTTTCTGTGTGTGTGTGTGTGTGTGTGTGTGTGTGTGTGTGTGTGTGTGTGTGTGTGTGTGTGTGTGTGTGTGTGTGTGTTCTTGTTTAACTATATTCTTGGGTCCCAAAATCTGGGAATACAGTATACTTGTGGGGTCCGGACAGCTTTGTGGGGTCAAAATTCTGGACCCCACAAGGTTAAAGGGCTGTTTGAGGGTTAAGACTTGATTTTAGGATTAGGGTTAGAATTAGGTTATGGTTAGGGTGAGGGTAAGGGTTAAGGTTAGGCATTTAGCTGTGATGGTTAAGGTTAGGGTAAGGGGCTAGGGAATGCATTATGTCAATGACGGGTCCCCACAAAGATAGTGAGACGCGCAATACACGAATAGTTCAGAGGTCTTTTTCTGACTCGCTTTGACATTAAAGTCAGTCAGGCATTGTTGATCTCACACACACACACACACACACACACACACACACACGCACACACACACACACACACGCACACAAAAGACAACAACAGTCTCTGTCTGTAAACAAACACAGGACGTAACATTTCAACACTTAATTTATAGTAACTGCTTATAATCGGTGTCTTGGGAGTATGCTTGAATTTTTGTCTAGTTAAGAGGATATTATCAAGGTTTTAATAACCCAGGTGGCTCTTTGCTACCCAGGTTTAAGTTTGGGTTATACTTGCGCGAGACACCGAAACTACTCTGCCTGTAACACTGTTAAGAACACTCTTTCCACGATGCCGTTTTTTTTTTAGCTTTGACAAAACGATCTCTCATGTTTTTCCACACTCTTTGACCACATGTTTTACTGAAAGTGCAGCGCACCCCGAGTTACAAAAATTCAGAGGACAACTTGCGGAGCCTTCGCGTTGGAAACGACAGCCGTTGTGACGTCATTTTATGGCTCGCGCACCTGCCGCCGGGAACACCGCGGCGACCATAAACCGCTAGACTAGCAATATTGTAACAACGGTAGCAGATGGAGAGGTGCTAGTTTGCAGTAATATTAGCCAGAGTTTTCACTTCCATTATGAAGGTGTAGGCGCAGCACCTAAGCCAGATGAATGTAACTGAATTACTTTTCCCAGATCTAATGACTGCAGGTGGTCCCCAGTTGGCTTCTTTAGTAAGTTTTGTCTTTAAGCTTTTTGAGTGTTTTTATTTATTATCTGCTCTAGCTTTTCCACGTTTTAGGCACAAATATGGTAATAATAATGGTCCAAAATTATGTGAAATTGCTTTTACATCATTTTTTATTGAAGCTTTCAAAATTTTAAAAATCTGTAGCTTTGGTTTTGAATGGGCAGTATCAGGCTTTATAATCCCTAGTGAATCAGCCATACTCTATTCCCACGTCTGGAGTCATGTTGCTCAGACCATCTGCTCTCTAACCCAACCCAAGCCACACAGATCACCGCACTACCACCACTGGATTATGGCATCAACACACACACACGCTGGCATGCATCTTGGCTTTAATGTTGTTGCCAAGTGATGACGGCCTATTTGTGTGTGTTTTAAGCCAATACAGTGCCTTAGATTGAATAGAAGTTTGTGTAATTTTTTTTTTAATCTTTTTTGGGTCTTTAGTTAGAAGTGCAGGCAGAGAGAAGCAACGCTTGAACAAAAAGAACAATGCTGATCGATAATGGTTTAACCAGAATATTAATAAATCGGTTCTCAGAGGATAACACCCAGCCCTCTCATTATCTTAATTGGGATTAGTACGTATGTTTTGCACTACAGAACAGACAATGCAGTAGTTGAGTCATACATACTTGAGTAGAATCCTCATGAATAATGTTTCACTGGATAGTTTTCAAGCCTTTAAAAATCATATCTGTAATTCTCAATATAAAAAAGCCAATATTTATGTGGTGTACAGTACTACTGTACCCACATATTGGTACATGTATAGCCAATTCTCCAGTGTTTGCTGCACAATATCATCAACATTTGACAGAAATTCTGAAATGTTGAAGAGCAGGCAGGAGGATATTAACTAAAAATATTAGTTAAAAAAGTAATTTTTCAAATTTATTCATCAACATTTAAATTTTTGCTTTGTTGCACTGTTTATACATGATGATTCTGTGGTGCTGCTGCACTACAGAATATGACTTGCAAACACTGTACACAGACACACATACACACACACACACACACACACACACACACACACACACACACACACACACACACTATTTCACTATCTCTGTCTCTTTCAATACCTACGTCCAGAAATACATACAGAAATAGCTCAGAGGTCTTTTTCTGACTCGCTTTGACATTAAAGTCAGTCAGGCATTGATCTCACACACACACACACACACACACACACACACACACACACACACACACACACACGGCTAGGTAATACATTTGTTTTAAAGCTTTCTCCTGACGATCCAAAATGACATGCTGCCCACATTTCCCAGCGCTCTCACAACAACCAGTCCTGGTTTCAATGTGGACATGTTACAAAATCAGGCATATTCCTTTAGAAAATCCTCGGCCCACTTCTTATATGCCATTGCCCTGAATTATAAATTATATAAAACTTGTTGCCATAGCAGCAAAATCCCTACATTGCCTTCTTTTTGACAGAGACACTACAATACAAGGCAAAACCATCAGAGGGTATAACTTATAAAATACGGCTTTCCAAAAATTATGACAGCAAAATCCTTGCAGAGCCTGAACTACACAATGGGCCGGAAAGCAGCTTTGTGGGATTAAAAATGACTGCAAGAAGTCTTAAATAGCTGTGGCAGCAAACAAGTCTTGCATCCCAAAACACAACGCCACAGGAGAATAGCAATCACTGACTGATTTACCAACAGTGCATGAAGTCCCTGCAAAAGCGTATATGTTAGAGTCAAAGCTGAACTGACAACACTGCTGCATGCTGTACTTTTGTATCGGTGCCAACTAAAGAGCACACCATCAGAAATTAGAAGATTCAAAGAGGAAGAGACCAGTCAAAATGCACCAAAATATAACAAGGAATAAGAAATTGAGTGTCAAAACAAAAAGGGAACTGAACTTGATAAATCATAATATGCAAAGTAAGAAGACAAAAAGACACTAAGGATTAAAGTAAGCCAGTCAAAGTATGAAATGAAACATTCAGATGCCTCAATGACTCGAGTCGTCCTCAGACACAGCAAGCCAGAAAATCTTTTAGCCTGTAATGTGTCAGAGAGCAGCTCAGAGAGGTTTCAAAGTTGCGATTTATTCCTGAATGCATCTCTGGCCCGAAGGAGCTCAGCGGTCAGTGTGAGCAGATGGCCTGCATGCCATCGGCCTATTCCCCTGCTTTGTTATGGCTTAATACTCCAAGGCACGGAGAAACGGGGCTCAGATGTGACGCCTGTGGGAGTGTGTGGGAATTATGGGACTTGACATATGAAAATACCATTCACTACCGTTTCTGTTGGTAAAATACTAGCTGGAAATTAGGGCTGCACAATATATCGTTTTTGTTATCGTTATCGCAATATCAACTGGCGCTATATACACATTGCAAAAGGCTGTGACATATTGTGATAGACACTCTGAGATTTTATGTTAGTTGAAAGAAAATATCTGTAGAAAATGACAGTTTAAAAAGATACTGTCATTCTTTTTTTAGTGGTACCTTTTACATTCAATTCAATGTTAAATTTGCTCAATAAAATAATGTTGGTAAATATTTCCTTTCTTGTTTTAAATTCAACAAGCATTTTTTTGTATTTTTTATTTTATTAAGAAATATCGTTATGGCGATATTCAACAACGTTATCACATATCGCATATTTTCCTCATACCGTGCAGCCCTACTGGAAATACTATTCACCTCAGCTTTTACCCAGTAATATTCTCATGCCATCATCAAAGAAATAACTATGAAATATCCAATGTAACTAGGTTTAATATTGGATTGGCATTTTAAAATAAAACTGATAAGATGTGGACTTTTCAAAAGCAATTTTGTGATCACTATGCTTGAAATTCATATTTTCCCTTTGAGATGGATTATTTAAGCAATATTACACGAGAGGGTTTTATTCAACGTCATTATTGGCACGACGCTTGCGCCGAGGTCCATAAGCATCACTGAAGTGCCAATAATATGACGTTAAATCAAACCCTAGTGTAATATTGTGATTGTACAACAACAGTTACCAACAAAATACAAGTTCTAATCAAACTGTATTCATATTGTGGGGCAATTCGCTCTCAAAAAAACAACAAAAAAGACGATTTCTATTTCCTCCCTTTTTAGTCAGCCAGTCAGTCAACTTAAGCTAACGTTAGCTTTGCAGAGATCGTGAGACTTCCCAAACTGAATAGGCTGAATACAGTACAGCAAATACAAACACCAAAATGCTGTGCTAGCTCAATCTTGTTATGACTAAGATATCTGCTGAATTTTTTTTTCTTCCATTGATAGATTAAGACACTATACGTCCGCGAACTTCAAGCAACAGAGACGATTTCCTGTCCCTGTTTAACGTAAGTCAACTAGTCAATTAAGCTAACGTTAGCTTTGTAGAGATCGTGGGATTTCTTAAATTGAATAATTACCACACATACTGAACTGCTAGCTCAATCGTGTTGTAATTTAGATATCTGCTGGAGAGAAAAGAAATTCTATCAACAAATTTAGCTCATGTACGTCCACAAACCTCAAACGTAGCAGCTAGTTTTAACATAGCGACGTGCCACGGGCACAGCTGATGTGATCCAAACATTTCCAGTACAGAGCGCTCTAAAAAAAATGTAGTCCTTTGAACCCGATGAATCACTTTATGTGAATATGTTGGAGAGTTTCTGTGTTCCTGATTTGTTTTCACTAATATAAATGTTTCAAATTCAACTCTGTAAAGTTGACATGGAAATGACAGAGTAATATATTAAGCGATGCGCCTGGTGTGCTCAAATGGCTCTGGGTGTGCTGTCATGCTGATTTGAGCATGTTCATAATTTCCAGTTGACCAATCAGATTGCCTGGTCGGATCTACTTGTTGTATGATATGATTTATTTGATGTACAACATGCAAATGTATCACATGTGAAATTACAACTCAGTGATCTGTAATGTACTCCTTTTAGTCATTTAAGAAATGACCTGAAATGGGAAAGAAATGAATCATGCATTAATAATGCATATTTACCACAGCTGGTGAGGCAATGTTTTGTGCATAATTTCTCCCAATAGGGATGCTTTTTGGTAACCTTTTTAGGTGTTGTTTGGCATTGTGCTCTGCCTTTTTGGTAATTTGCAGGTCAAAATACATGAATGTCTAGGTAAAAATGTGGCTAAAACTAAACTATTTTATCACGAAGGTGAAGTTATTTAAATGCTGTAGAACCAACGGTGAGACATCTTCATATTTTTCACTTTTCAAACAAATTTCACCTATTGTTAACAAACCAATGCTTGTTGGGTATGTGCTGGATTTTGCAAAATAAATTGAGTTCAGCCACCGTGACACAACTACTTTTGATTCCCTATGTAAAGTTAAAGAGGTTTTTACTATTCATTTTGCCAATCTGCCACTCTGAAACCTCAAGCATAGCGATCACATCAACGCTTGGGAAAAGTGTTAATTTAATTAGCTTTGTTTGTAATAACAACACACCAATAGAAGAAAGCTTAAACATTTCTAGATGATAGATGAGATGATTTAGCCGACTATAATCTAGAGAATCAAGGCATGTAGGAATGACTGTAGAAAAATCTTTACGTATAATTTTCCTACTGGTAAAATATAACTAAAATAACACTTTTACATACAAAATAAGGACACATAATGCATGTAATTTCCTTGGTGTGTGTGTGTGTTAGATAGACATTCAGGATGTTTTGATGTAGAGAATTAGCTCACAAGGTGAAAAAGACTATTTTATTGAAAGCTCACACTGCACTAAGGCTTGGCACACACCTAGCCCAAGGCTGCTGAATTACGATTTTTTTTTTCAGCCTCCACTTCCTTAGCAACAAAGAAAAATACTGAGAGCACGTCAGTGTCAGTAGCAAATCCTCGGAGGACAGAATCAAGTTGAGCTGTCAAAGCAAGGAGGCCCCTCGAAAAAAGACAGCTGCAAATGTGCGAGGTTGGTTCAACCTACTGCTTGATGATAATGACATACTGGAGCCACAAACATGCTTTGACCCTGGGTGAATGTGGTGGAGGGGTTGCTCCTCTGTGTTAGAAGTTTAAACCCTGTTATTTTGGCAAGTGAGAGATAAAAGCAGGAGGAGCAGCCTCAGGGCAAAAAAAAACAAACATTTGGAGTGCCACTGAAAACCCACAGGTAGGCTACAATCAATGTAGAAATATAACATCCTATAGTCAGCTGGACCAAAGCAAATGACATGTTTAACTTAACTAACTCCTGTTAATGAGCTCATGGTTTATACAATAGGCTACACATTTTCCTAGAATTGTATGCTGTATATACATATGTACCAAATCAAAAGGCACCAAATTGTAATTCAACACACGTACCTACACTCTAGCACAACTGGGGAATTGCCAGGAATTTAATAAAATATCCTAAATAAGTAGGAGAGGAGGGAGTAAAGGGAATTGTATGACTGCAAAAGGATAATAAAATGCCCAGTTATCAGCGAGCCGGCCTTATTTTTAATCTGTGTCTCATTTGCAAGTACGGCTTGTCATCACGAACGATCAAAGTTTGGAGGAAGTGCCTTATTTAGCTGCATAATTATTTAAAAAGGCGCTCAGAACAACATTAACATGGGCAAGTAAAACAAAATAGCAGCACAGTCTGTGCTGCTGCAGGTGATTAATGACTGGTCTGATTTCTGTTGTGGCTAACGGACCAGATATTGACGGATGCAGCATCCGAACAGACTGGGTTCGCATTCAGGCAGCTCCCATCTCCCAAGCGTACCGTTCTTTCTAGTAAGAGCAGGAATTCTCTCCAAACTCGGTTGAAGAATTTTACCGTTTTAGGTTCCTTTGCTGTTTGACTTAAATTCATGCTATCTCATTTCTTAAGACGTTTTAGATAAACATAAAAAAACAGTAGCTACATTTTAATCGGTGTACAACCGAAACACCAAGCAGCATGCATTTGAATTAAAATCGAACTTTAATCATGTACCTCGTACACGGCTGAAGTGAGCATTTGTAAAAGTAATTTTTTGTTATCTAGAAAATTAGAGCTTTTGTGTTTTATGGACGCCGAAAGTACCAAAAGATTCTTGTAATTCAGACAATTAAAATCATGTTATACCTGTTAGGACCTTTCATCAGTGAGAGATGCATTACTAAATAGGTACAACTCCTAACGGAGTTTGGTACCCAGTTCCTACACAAGAACGGGTGGTACAGGGTCTAACCCAGGGGTTGAGAACACCGCTCAGGGAGAGTGAAGAATAGGCCTCATAATAACACTCCTTACCTTTGTTAGCTGTGCTATTTTCTTGCTCATCTTCAGGTGCAGGTCTTGGGTATATTCCATGGCGATGCCGGTCTGAAAGGGCATGCTGTTTGCCGAGGATGAACTAAATTTCCCCTGACCGGCAGGGCAGTAAAACTGCTGCTGCCAACCCGACCCAGTCGCCATCTTCACGATGATGCTTCAGATGCTTAAGAGAGATATGGGCTGTAATAATCAACTGAACGGTGCTAAGGAGACGACCAGCGAGCGGTGGAGAGGAATGGGACAGTGTCGGATTTTTTTCCTCGACACAACAAAAATTAATCAAATATATGAAGACTTTTTAGCCCACAAACTGTTAACATTTTGTTTCATTTTGCTTGGGTCCGGAAAATAGTACACCGAAGGCTGAATGTTGTGATTTTAAGCTCTAGAAACGTTAGCTACTACCATCTTGTCCGTTCAAAAAATGTGTCGTTTTCAGCGTTCCAAGGTGCGGGTACTGTCTGCTGTCACCTGGCGCTGAAGTGGGGCTGTTTTCGGGCTTCTGACTGGCTCCCGGTCGGTCACCTTGATACCGAAATTTCTCAATGGGAGCCTTTAAGAGTGATTCCTCCTCGGTGCATTCCAGCTACATTGGCGGAGAGTGTGTAGAAATGCAAAGTACGTGTGTGTGATAAAGAGTGTGTAGGACAGGCTTAGCGGTTGGTTGCTGCTCCTCTCTGTTGCCATGGATCACCTCAACAGTGTATGCTGCATTCACGTAGGATGGGAGCAGCGCTGCCTTCAGGTGCTGTCGGAGAATTCGAAATAAGGATATATGAGCGTACTGTTAGCTACATGAAAGATTCAGCGAGCGTGGTGGGTGAAAGCGAGATGTCACGTTCAAGGGGTGGGTGTTATTGTTTAGCAATACTGTGATTTAATTTGAAACTCACAGTCAATCATCTGAACTAAATTAGCTTAATTAACTGGACTTACACCCACTAATTGGCGTTTATTAGTCAGTTCCCAATTAGCTATAGTCTCATCACATTGGTCATCCATCATAAGTGAAATAAAATGATATATCAAAAGACTAAATAGAAATACATACAATAAAAACAATAATCCGGATCTCAATATGTCTATAATACATTGTCTGATGTGCATTGTTTTTACTTTTTGTGTTTTTTTTCTGAATTGTTCTATTAGTGTCTGTTGAAAAACCCAATAAACAAAGTAAAGGAAAATAATCCAATACAAAGAATAACCTATCAGGAAAAAGTTATGGTCTCTAATTCAATTTTAGAATTAAGAAAGTAGTTGAGAGCATTTAAATGACTCAGCCACAAGGGCTCACTTCTCAGAGATACAATTTCTACTATCCCCTTCTTCTTTTTAAGGGATGTCACAGCTGTCATGTTGTATTAGACTTCTTCTAAAAAGAAATAGAGGGTGTATTCCTGGTAATCAGCAGTGTTTTTAACATGTTTGTAAAACATGAACCTTCAAAATAAAAGAAATCTGTAGCATTTTTTTCTTCTCAGTAGCTCCTAGTAGGGAGGTCATACGAAATACACGGTTCTTCCATGGAACATGAATGCACCAAGTTGGATTTTAGTGACGTCACTTCATCTATCAAAGCTTCACACTGAAGTAACTGAGAAAAAATGTAACTGACTGAAATGACAGCTGAAGGCAATACCTCACATAGTCATCATAATCCAAAGGATGACGCAATTAGTTTGTTTTATGCTTTCTATTTATTCTTTCAGAGATATAACACTGTGGGTTCACTGCTTGTACAGTATGTCTGTGTTTGTACCGGTAAAGAAATGTGTTATAATTTAACCAGTGGATGTTTTCCAAATGTTACAAATTGATGAATTTGTGAATTGCTTAAAATGTAGAAACAGTTCACAGACAACCAGTGCAGTATATTTTAATTCTACAATAACTGTGTCATCACATAAGAAATGGATTGCAATGTTTGTGTGAGATACGATTTGTGACCAAACTCACGATTGGATTCACGATTTTAAGTTCACGATACGATATTCTCACGATTGTTGTAACAGAATGAGCTGCAGACAAATTACTGAAAAATATTCCTTTATTTATATAAACTGTGCACAACACCACTGTGTCCTCGTATCAAAAGTGCAACTGGAATTGTATTTAATCTTAAATAAAAAAAATTAAAAAAAACATTTTTTAAAACAAATACCATCAAAGTTATGGAAGCCCGTTTCCACCACTGCTATGAATCTAAAAGCTACTGTAAGTCATTATAATGAGAAACTTTATCAAAATATTGACTTATCTCAAAATAATGAGATAGTATCTAACAGATAATGAGATGCTATCTCAAAATAATTAGATAATATCTTAAAATAATAGTCTCTCAAAATAATGACCTAGTATCTTAAAATAATGACCTAGTATCTCAAAATGATAGTATCTCAAAATATTGAGATAGTATCTCAAAATAATTACCTAGTATCTCAAAATAATGACTTAGTATCTCAAAATAATACTATCTCAAAATATTGAGATAGGATCTCAAAATAATGACTTAGTATCTCAAAATAATACTATCTCAAAATATTGAGATAGTATCTCAAAATAATGACCTAGTATCTCAAAATAATACTATCTCAAATTATTGAGATTGTATCTCAAAATAATTACCTAGTATCTCAAAATAATACTATCTCAAAATATTGAGATCGTATCTCAAAATAATGACTTAGTATCTCAAAATAATACTATCTCAAAATATTGAGATAGTATCTCAAAATATTGACCTAGTATCTCAAAATAATGACTTAGTATCTCAAAGTAATACTATCAAAATATTGAGATAGGATCTCAAAATAATGACTTAGTATCTCAAAATAATACTATCTCAAAATATTGAGATAGTATCTCAAAATAATGACCTAGTATCTCAAAATAATACTATCTCAAATTATTGAGATCGTATCTCAAAATAATTACCTAGTATCTCAAAATAATACTATCTCAAAATATTGAGATCGTATCTCAAAATAATGACTTAGTATCTCAAAATAATACTATCTCAAAATATTGAGATAGTATCTCAAAATACATTTGTCTTTTTTGACGAAGATTGGTTGAAATAAAGACAACTTAAACTTACAGTGCCTTGCGAAAGTATTCAGCCCCCTTGAACTTTTCGACTTTTTGCCACATTTCAGGCTTCAAACATAAAGATATAAAACTGTAATTTTTTGTGAAGAATCAACAACAAGTGGGACACAATCATGAAGTGGAACGAAATTTATTGGATATTTCAAACTTTTTTAACAGATAAAAAAAATGAAGAATTGGGTGTGCAAAATTATTCAGCCCCCTTAAGTTAATACTTTGTAGCGCCACCTTTTGCTGCGATTACAGCTGTAAGTCGCTTGGGGTATGTCTCTATCAGTTTTGCACATCGAGAGACTGAAAGTTTTGCCCATTCCTCCTTGCAAAACAGCTGGAGCTCAGTGAGGTTGGATGGAGAGCGTTTGTGAACAGCAGTTTTCAGTTCTTTCCACAGATTCTCGATTGGATTCAGGTCTGGACTTTGACTTGGCCATTCTAACACCTGGATATGTTTATTTGTGAACCATTCCATTGTAGATTTTGCTTTATGTTTTGGATCATTGTCTTGTTGGAAGACAAATCTCCGTCCCAGTCTCAGGTCTTTTGCAGACTCCATCAGGTTTTCTTCCAGAATGGTCCTGTATTTGGCTCCATTCATCTTCCCATCAATTTTAACCATCTTCCCTGTCCCTGCTGAAGAAAAGCAGGCCCAAACCATGATGCTGCCACCACCATGTTTGACAGTGGGGATGGTGTGTTCAGGGTGATGAGCTGTGTTGCTTTTATGCCAAACATAACGTTTTGCATTGTTGCCAAAAAGTTCACTTTTGGTTTCGTCTGACCAGAGCACCTTCTTCCACGTTTCCCAGGTGGCTTGTGGCAAACTTTAAACGACACTCTTTATGGATATCTTTAAGAAATGGCTTTCTTCTTGCCACTCTTCCATAAAGGCCAGATTTGTGCAGTATACGACTGATTGTTGTCCTATGGACAGAGTCTCCCACCTCAGCTGTAGATCTCTGCAGTTCATCCAGAGTGATCATGGGCCTCTTGGCTGCATCTCTGATCAGATTTGCAGTGGTCTGATACTCTTTCCATTTCAATATTATCGCTTGCACAGTGCTCCTTGGGATGTTTAAAGCTTGGGAAATCTTTTTGTATCCAAATCCGGCTTTAAACTTCTCCACAACAGTATCTGGGACCTGCCTGGTGTGTTCCTTGTTCTTCATGATGCTCTATGCTCTTTAAACGGACCTCTGAGACTATCACAGAGCAGGTGCATTTATACGGAGACTTGATTACACACAGGTGGATTCTATTTTTCATCATTAGTCATTTAGGTCAACATTGGATCATTCAGAGATCCTCACTGAACTTCTGGAGAGAGTTTGCTGCACTGAAAGTAAAGGGGCTGAATAATTTTGCACGCCCAATTTTTCCATTTTTTATCTGTTAAAAAAGTTTGAAATATCCAATAAATTTCGTTCCACTTTATGGTTGTGTCCCACTTGTTGTTGATTCTTCACAAAAAATTACAGTTTTATATCTTTATGTTTGAAGCCTGAAATGTGGCAAAAGGTCGAAAAGTTCAAGGGGGCCGAATACTTTCGCAAGGCACTGTATTTGTGGCTTTTGCAGTTTTAAAACTTACAAAGTGACAACGAAGAAACAACTGATACAGAACTGTGAAATACTAAATACTTCATCTGTCGTGTCATCAGGCTGAAATTAAATGATTAATGGATGGTAACAACAATGTGCATTTGCTGCAATAAAAAATTATGCAACAGATGTTCCTCAGTTTGCTTAAAATAAGATAATCTTTACTCTATCAGATTTTCAAACATGTCACAGCAGAGCTACATTTTAAATAATACACTTCTATTCATTGTTTTTCTTTTATTATTAATAATAATGTATATATCTTTAATATTGACAATATTGTTTTGCATTATTTAGGTAGAGGTAGGCCTAATTGTTCACTGAAGCTTGAAGCCAATATTGGTGCATTCATATTTGTCTGTCTTTGTCTTGTTGCCGGTCAAATACTCTTTAAACCTTTGAGGACAGTGAAACTTATTGGCGGTGCTACACAGTCATAAACACAAACGGATGCACAAGTTTAAGGCATCTAGTTATTGGAGAAAGCAATGGTAAGTATTCAAAGATTGCATTTTAAATCATGTTAAACAAGAACGAGCCTCAAGGTCTATCAATAAAGAGATTAAGCTTTGAGGTGCTGAAATTATTCATTACAGAATACAAGGTTATCACACAGGCTCAGTTGTTGGTTTATGTGCAGATACCCACGGCAGGAGCAGGAGGCATCAATAAGCTCTGATGAATCCCCGCATCTACAATCATTTACCACCAAAACCTACAAAGCCTCAGCTTATAAACAGAATTAAATATTCAGGGACAAAGTAAAGCAACAGCTGATGACTGACAGGATGTTATCTGGCGAGCATGATATATTACTGCAAATTGTCATCTCAGAGTCTCGTTCTGAATGTTCCCTGATGTCTTCTCTGTACAACATGACTCCAGGGATGGAAGTGTCATTTGGTCCAGACTGAATCTTGACTACAGTTGGGTGGATTGCCATGAAACTTGGTAAAGATATGTATTATAAATGGACTGAATGTATTATCCCTGGTAAAAGAATTGAGATCACTTTAAGATCATTTTGTTGATCCACTGACTTTTCATCTAGCGCCACTAACTTATTTCCACTATATGTCTATATGTCTAAGATTATTACTGGGTACCTCCTCTTTTTATGAGCATGCTAATGTGCTAACTTGTGTTTAAAGAGCATTACTGCCTCATGGGATTTCAATCACTTTCCCTCTCGGCAAGGAAGTGAATAAGTGTATTCTTCAAAATGTCAAATACTAAGACACCACTCTCATGTCCATGCAGAGCTGGAGCCAGAAGGCTATTAGCTGGGCTTAACATATAGACTGTGGTTCTGACAAAAGTGTTGAAGCGTTGTCGATATTCCTCGGCTCACTCTTGGCATGTCCCAAAGATACAGCTTCCAAATATACGAGTGGGGATTTTGCTTGACCTTTGCCTTCCAAGTGAACAAATGTAAACCCGGTCTGGCTCATGTATGGCTGCCAAATTTGGTCAGATTTTGGAGTGCAGACTTTTAGGAAAATCAGCTCAAGTTAGCTGCACTTGTGCCAGCTTTTGGCCAATGTCAGCCCCTGGGAACAGTTGAGTGTTCTTAGGCCAAATCTGGTGCCTCATTAATTAAAAGATGCTGGATTTAAGCCACTGTTGCAACAAGGTATTTTGACTACCTGCATAATGATGATGACATTTAGCCACTATGCTAGTAGTAGCGGACAGTATTGGGCATGACACATATTTCCAATACCTAATAGCACTCATGCCCATGGTATTATTTAATAGATATTGTTATTGAAAAATATGGCACAAAGAAAAATACATATCAGTGCAGTAATGAGAACCAAAGTTAAGGGAAGGAATAAACACAATAGTATTTATTTTGTGTATCTCAAGAGGTCAATGAAAAAGAGAGCCATACTTTGCTTCTTTTTTTTCTTTTTTCTTTTAAACTGTACAAAATGTAAACATACATATATACAATGCCCATGGTTAATGGGCTGGCCTATTAAACACAATGAGGATCTGTTGTCAGCAGTATTTGTCAGTACACTGGGGCTATTATAGTGAGAAGAACAATTATTTAGTGAACCCAGGCCCTCTAAAGGCCACTTTCCTTTGGCATCATGTCTTTGTCATTGGGGTGGACTGCCAGAGGGGACACTTATTCCTCTCTCTCTTCATATCAGTAAATCAATAAAACTAAAATACACTCAGAGGAGCCGTATCCCTGAGCTCTCTCTGTTTTTCAACAAATGCGCTCATCTTGCAGCGACAGGAACAGAATAACATCAGCCTTATATCCCTTCATTTATTAAATCCTGTATTTGGACACAAAATCATATTACAGTAACTGGCCATGTACCTCAAGTCCCAGACTACTACAGATAACACCGTCACCTGCAACAAGGTATGTTCACTGAGAGGTAAGTAATGAAAAGATGGTTTGATTCCACATACTTTAAATATACAGTATCTCATTACATTACACTGTACTGTTTGCATGTCCAGTGAGTTGCTGTTTGACCAGTTCTTATAACAAGGTGTCATTCATTCAGGGATGAATTTTGTTAAAATATGGTTAAAAAAAAAAAAAAATGGAAAAAAAGGAATAAATATTTATATATTTACTATTATCTCTGTGTAGTAGTTTATATGATAACCGTTTATGTTTTTATTTATGTGATTTGTGCATTGTGAGGTATTGATGTGTGAGTTTGTAGATTCAATGTCCTTTAGTTTTTTTTTTAGTATATTGCCATATTTCATCTCCTTAGGACGTATCAGTTTCCCATCACTGCTCTAATTGGACTGTGAGGAGATTGACTCTTTTTTTTTAAGATTATTTTTTGGGCATTTTAGGCCTTTATTTTTATAGGACAACTGAAGACATGAAAGGGGGGAGAGAGAGAGGGAATGACATGCAGCAAAGGGCCGCAGAGATTGACTCTTAATCATGCAGATCACACTAACCTGTTACATATATATATACACAGTACGTATATATAAAAATCCATATATTAAATTAAAATATATATATATATATATATATATATATATATAAAATAAAAGTATATATATAGATAGTATTTTAATAATTTATTACTTGTTATTCTGGATGCTGAAATGATTGAGCCAAATAAAAAAGGACCAGGAGGACTGTGGCCTCTATTAATCTGATTAATGGTGTTATCATTACTGCAGATGTGAAACCGCAATATTTTATTCAGAAATATTAGACCTCATAATATATTTGTTGACTGACTTAATTCAACAAGTGCTCCCGGGAGTATTAAAGTTATGTAAAACATTTGTGTCCTCATTCTGTGTGGACCAAAGCAGAGATGGATGTTAGTACCACAGCTTTCCTTTTTGAGTTATCACCTGAAATAATTTCCATGCAAAACACACAAACATGGAGAGTGCCAGTGTTTCCCCTGAGCCACAGGTCTGCAGTCCAGTACCATTAAACTGAACCCTTAGCAGCTGTGTTAATCAGGAGCAACAGCTGCTGCACTGTTTGGGTGGCGTGAAATGGACGAATTTTCAGGGAACGTTAGCAGCAGTGTTTTTAGTCGAGGTGGAAGAATGGGCAGATAACCATTACAACCATAATCAGTGGTGGAAGAAGTGATCAAATAAGTATCAGCATCAAAATATAGCCTACCTTAAAGTACCGAAAGTACTCATTCAGAATGGCCCATTTTAGAATCATATAGGGGGAATTAAGGGGGGTTGGGACATAAGGTCAAATGGGACAGTATAACTATATAGGGTTTATTTTCTCCCCTGATAAGTGAAAATAAACTTTGAAATGCAGGGGGTAAGGGAAAATCAAAGTGTGAATTAAATTGTGCAATAATTTGCTTAAGATGTGCTGTCCCATTCCCCCAAATGTTACATAAAAAAGGTTTAGGGTCAGTTTATAGCAAAGTGCATTGCATGACTCTTTGGAATATGATATAACCTTCTTACCCTAGGTAAAGTTAACACCTTCAGTGTCACAGAAATCATACGCAAGATGAAAATTCAAAAACTGTCCCAATCACCCTTAATTCACCCTATATTATATCACTGGATTATAAACACTGATGCATTAATGGGTTCATCACTTTGATGTTGCAGCTAGAAATTGTGGAGCTAATTTTAAATACTTTATACTGCTGGCTACTTAATTTATAATAATATATCATGATTGATTAGTTGATTTATATTTTGTATTAATAATCCAAATCTGCAAAGTAACTAAAGCCGTCAAATAAATGTAGTGGAGCAAAAAGTACAATATTTGCCTCCAGAATCTAGAGGAACTGGTAGCATAAAATAGAAATATTCAAGTAAAGTACAAGTACCTAAAAATCCCAAACTTCCACCTTGTTTTAAATGTTAGATGAAAGAGGGGTTATATCATTTTGTTGTGATTTAAACTGCTGAAAGATCTGAGGAGAAGAGGAAGACGAAACAGATACAAAAACAACATTTCATGCATGATATTTCACGTAATCAGGCTGCAGGTCTGACTGCTGCCAAAACTAAACTTGTTGGCACTTTTGACGGTTTCACTTTTGATCGTCTCGGAGCATTGGAGCTGTACTAGGTAAGGTGTGTGTGACGAATGCAGGGAAGCTCATGCTGAATTTAAACACAGTTGCAGCAGAGAGAATTAAAACAGACTTTTCGCTCTACCCAGCAGAGAGTTATATTTGGAAGTTCTGACAGGGTTGTGGATGCTGATGCTTTATTATCTCCGTGTTGACAGGTTGTGCCATGAAAAAGGATGCAGTTCTACTCTGAAATGAAAAAAAAGACCCACCGATAGCACTGTGAAAGTGTATCATTTTTACTGCAACAGTAGTTTAAAATTACAAGTATATAAAACTATTTGACGTTACTTTTAGGAATGTATTTTGCTACAGCATATGAATGTCACTCTGACCTGCTGTCTGATTTGACAGTGAATACATTTTCTTTGGGAATTTAGGGAAGATTTGGAGAGAGACATTGCAGCAGCTAAAGCACCTTGCCACCCTACAGACTAGGTGTATACAATTAAAATTAAGGGTGAGGCTATTTGCACCCCTGGTACAATTCGCAGTGTATGCTATTCGTACCCTGGTGCAATTAGAAGTGCTCTTCATACCCTGGTGCAATTAGAAATGAATGCTATTCGTACCCCGCCGGTGCACACAGCAATGTGTTCTATTAATACCCCGTCTGGTACAAATATCAATGTATGCTATTTGCACCCCTGTGCATTTACAGTACCTTGGCATATATTTACACACAGTTATCCATACTACTCATGTATTACACATTTTTGGAATATTATGGTTGACATTCTTACCCTAACCATAACCAATCCCACTCCTCTTACCTAAACCTAACCAACCCAACCAGAGCAGGCAACGAGTACTAGCCATTCAGGGATGAGTCCCCTAATGAATATTCATGAGTCTTCCCATACCACCCTGCAAAAAAAATGTCACGTTCGCGGGCCCTGACTTGCGCAATGGCATGCAATTGGCATGCTTTCACTGAAGACAGAAAACGCAACTTTAGTATCCATTTCCCGCTAGAAATTCAATTGTTATAAACTTTAGAGACAAAACTTTCCAAATACGCCAGTTTCTGCTGTCATGGAAGATGAACGTCCGCCATGATTTCGGTGCACACGAGCAACGTGTTTTTGTTGTTACGTCACAGGATGTGAATAGCTCAGCTGTGTGGCCGAGGCTATTCGTACCGGGGCTGCAAATAGACACTCCGATAAATTAATTGCAATTTATACCATAAGATAGTACATTTTCCAAGGTTTCACTGTAGAAACCATTTAGATAACATAATCAGATCTGTTTTGGGCTATTCCAGTGAATCCAAAAGGTCCTGCACACGTATTTTGGTTGATTAGACCTCTTCTGAGATGGTGTGTATTTTGAATGACATCCCTATAACTCTATATATAATTCCATGCAAGTAAGTAATATAAAATGTCCATCAGGAAAAAAAATATTACAAAGTCTACCTATTTCATCCATACCAGTAAAATTGACTTGATATTTTGGTAACAGTGAAGTATGTGTATATGATGAAACTTAATCGACTTTGCTGTGATGATTTTAAATAAATATAACTTACAAATTCAATATAATGTAGTAACATTTATTTAGCATGTTCACAGATGTTTAGTTTAGTGGTAAGTCAATTTTACTTGATACTGGCAAGTGCATTGTACTTCATATAACAGCAGCAACATTTACTTAGGCTACTGTAAAAAGTACTAGTGCAAATTGTTACGAGGATTTTATTAAGTAAATCCTACAAGTTCTTTTTTTCAGTGCATGGGCAACACAAATCACACCTTTATCATACTTAGTACATGGAGGTTTAATCAGCCAGAAGAGCTGAAAGCCCCTGTAAAGATGTGCAGGGATTTTAAATACCTCAAAAATCAACATAATGTAATCATTGCCATTAAGCAGTCCTGCTCACTGATTATCCAGCAATGTCCTCAGAAATAGTTACTTCCGTTCAAACAGTACAGATAAAAGCTCTACCAGCATCATATAGCCCATCACTACTTTGGTCCTTGTACAGACTCATGGCTTCCTATTTTGGCTGTCAATCAGTTATGAATATGTGATATGTTAAGAGTGATCACGGTTTGTGAGTACTTGTAAATGGGGCACATGCTCATTAAACTGTCTCTTAATGAATAATGAAGAGGGACATGCTGGCTCAGCTTTAGCCGACTGAATGTGGAGATCAGCATTTTAAATCATAACATGACAGGGCAAAGCAAGTCTAATGAAGATATATGATGTGTGCTTACTTGGAACATTGTGTTTGTATTTCTAAAACACATTTAGGATGACTATGGCAAAAAAATTTAAAATAAAAACACAGGAGCTGGTATTTTAGAGAAAAATTAAAATTAGGGAGAGCTGTGGGAATATGGATTGCATCTGGTGCAACAAAATGATGGACTGCTCTCTATTGTTTTCCATTGTGCACTGGGGAATGACTTGGTAACCGCAAACACATAGGCGGGCACACACACACACACACACACACACACACACACACACACACACACACACACACACACACACACACGTCATCCATCTGTGTTTCTATTTTTAGCGGCTATAAAATTGAGGCACACATTCCGCTTCACTTCTTCAAGCTTAATAATTGGAATATTTTATAGGTCTAAGCTTCCTCTTGCTGAGGGAATACAGACTACCACAATCCAATTAGGGGAGCCCGCTGGCTCACCCAAAAAGTAATAAAGTTGACAACATAATAACCACAACAATCTAATCTCTCTTTGCTTGCTGAAATATACAGCGTGCAGCGTTAACACTGGAGGGCAAACGATCAGATTGAAACATAATTGCGTAACTCTGCAGAAGGTTTTTTATTGTGTGAGCAAGTTTTACAGAGGAAACGTAGTATTATATCATTTCAAAGCATATCAGTCAGATCCCAACTGCAGCGCCAGTGAAGACTAATAGCACCAACACACCTGTGACCTGTTAGCATTAACTTTGTGTTAAAACAGAGAGGTTACATGCCGATAATGTGCTTTATTCAATTCAATTCAATTCAGTTTTATTTATAGTATCAAATCATAACAAGAGTTATCTCAATACACTTTACAGATAGAGTAGGTCTAGACCTCACTCTATAATTTACAAAGACAAAACAATTCTAGTAATTCCCCACCAAAAGCAAGCATTTAGTGCGACGGTGGCAAGAAAAAAATTCCTTTTAGGAAGAAACCTCAGCAGACCCAGACTCTTGGTAGGCGGCGTCTGAAGGTGCCGGTTGCAGGGCGTTATAGGACGTAGTAGGACGTAGTAGGACGTAGTAGGACGTAGCAGGACGTAGCAGGGCACTGCAGGTTACCGCAGAGCGCAGCAGGGTAACAGGGCATAGCAGGGCGTGGAGCAGGACCACAGAAGTACCCCGGCTGTCTAAAACTATAACAGGTTAACCTTGTGTTGACTTCGGGTCACATTGGCCCATTTTAAATTTTTGTTTTATATCAGAAAATATTGGATGTAGAAATAAGCGCTGAAAATGTGTAGAAGAAATTTTTTTCAATTTAAAACGTTGGAAAAAGCAAAAACAAATTGTGAAAAAAAGGCGTCACAAATGTCAGAAAAAAAGTGTTTTTTTCAAGGTTGAAACGAAGACAACACAAGAGTTAAGGAGAGGAGCCTGGTCGGGCTAGAATTCTCCCCAACCGGATCGGTCTGTACTGGCCTGCCTCCCTCTACTCTGATTATATTATTGATTATTGGGAGCTGGTTCCACAGGAGAGGAGCCTGATAGCTGAAGGCTCTGGCTCCCATTATTGTTCTTACATAGTGCATGTTTTCTTTGTTGTTTGGATAATATATTCCCATCAGATCTCCGGCCAAATAAATCTTTGTGTTGTAGGATGATGTTATTGAATCCCTCTAAAACTAGTTTATTAGTCTGTCTTTCAGTAGAGAGTTTTAATGTCTTGTAATCGTCTAAATATTGTTTAAGAGGCTTTTCCATCCTGCACCAATCAGGGCCAGTCAATCACTGCTCATGCACACACATTCATTCTCCCTTGTGGGGGGAGGGGCTTAGGAGACTGTATTGGGTTTTAGCAGAAAAGGGGGATTGACTGAGAAGTTGTCGATGTTCACATTTTTTGGCTAAATCCTGGATCTTCACAATCCTACCTACAGCACCTTTAAATCTGCAGTGGGTATAAAAGCAAAAAAACACCAGAATTTGAAGTAGAGTGCGACCTCTTCCTGCAGCTCTCTCCTCTTTGTTGCACAGACAATGTGTGCACAAAACAGCCAATAGGAACGCTCTCTCTCTCTGAAATGACCTGTGATTGGCCAAAAAATATTATGGATTTTTTTGCCCAATGACGCCAAAAAAAAGTACCTACCACAGCTTTAAGTAAAAGTAGCAATACACTGAATAAATACTCAGTTAAAGTAAAAACCCTGCATTTAAAATCTCACTGAAGTAAAAGTATTAGCATCAAAATATACTTTAAGTACCAAAAGTCAAAGTATTCATTATGTGGCCAATTATTGGATTAAAATTATTAATGCATCAACATATCAGATGCATCACAAATGTGGTGGCTGGTAAAGGCGGAGCTAATTAAACACTTTACATTCTGCTGGGCAGTTTAATCTATAATTATACATCATCATTCATTCATTATATTTTATATTAACTATCTAAATCTGCAAAGTAAAGCTGTAAAATAAATGTAGTGAAGTTAAAAGTACAATATTTGCCACTGAGATGTCGTGGAGTAGAAGTGTAAAGTAGCATTAAATAGAAATACTCAAGTAAAGTGCAAAACGTCTACGCTGAGTGATGTGTCAAAAATGATAAATAATTGGAAAATCAAACATTTGTTTCCCCTAATAGGAGTGGGAAAAGTTGAACCTTTGTTTTGCTACCTGTTATACTCCTCACCTTTTGTTCTTCGTCTCTTCGGTGACGTCCCAGAGGAACTTCACTGACAATTCCCTCGATAACACAGAATGCCAAACAAGCATGCATATGTATGTGTGACCTGTTCAGGGATTCAGCGGGTATCTGCATATGTGTGTGTGTCCATGGAAATGTATTCAAAGGCAATGTGTCACTGCTGTCATCCCTCTGCTCCCCTGCCAGCTTATGGAGAATGCTGTAAAGTAAATGCACATCTAGTCTCTCTCTTTCTCTGCATCCTCACTTTTAGCAAAGTGCAGAAGACTGTACCGTTTATCCATTATTCACAGCCTAGAAGTGTCGCCTGTGGAGATTTAACATGTAACTAAAGAGCGGCGGCAAACCTCAAGTTCAAGTTAGTCGTTATTTAAAAAGTTAGATCCCAATGTCACTACCGTATAAAGATAAAGATAAAGATAAATATAAAGATTCATCTCTTCATTTTTGATACTTAGTAACACTGTGTGGTGTTTTTACAATCATTTTCCATCCCGTGATTTACAATGAAAGACCCTCTCTCTGCTCAGGTCTTCATTTCTATTGATCCTAAACTAATCTGATTTCAAATGAAGTTGTTTCTGGTTGGGATCTATGGAGAGCAGATGCATATTAGGTTCATATCTGGACCACTGTGGATGTCTGTTGTTTGAAATGTAAAGAAGTAAATCTTAAAAACTAAAATCTGCCCCAAAAAAGCAAGCCCCTTTTTTTGGATGTTTGGCAGGCAAACATTTAGCTGTTCCTTCAGTGACCAATTAGAAGAAAAGTACATGAATGAAAAGAACAAAGTGCCGGCTACACGTACCGAGACAACTTGTGAATTAAGAAACTTTCTATGTGTAGGCATTTTACCTTGAGGAAGAGTTGGTGAAAGGCAGCTTTAGTTTATTTCTTTATTTGAAATAAAGTAGTAGAAACTTGCTATTCACCTATGAATATATTCTGGGACACCGTGCTGATGAAAGACCCTGCTCACCTACACAGGTGTTTTCAGTTGGTTTAGCTGGCAACACCTGTTGGGAGAGTACAACTCTCAACTGCTTACATCTTCATTTCTATTGATCCTAAACCAATCTGATTTCAAATGAAGTTGTTATTTCTGGTTGGGACAGATGGAGAGCAGATGCATATTAGGCTTATTTGTTCTATATGTTGTAGCCAAATGGCACATATTTTTATAACTGTAATGTCATCTTGTGTGCCAGTTTGTGCCCATATGGCTGGTGGTGACAGCTTGACAAAAACAACAAGCAAGAAAGAAAATGGAAGCAAATTACACTGCTATTCTATCTTTCACATGTTAGAGGGAGAAAGGCTTTAGGTTGAGCCAAGACGGAAATGAACTAGCTACTGAGAAATAATAAATGATGTTAACAAACTCTGTGGGTATCATCAGTTTGACTCTGAAATAGACAATGGGTTGACTTATCTGGGACAAGAGACCATAAGGATGACTGATAACATTTGGTTGCGACTGCTAGGTGACACTAACTTTGAATGACAGCTTTCTATTATTGAGGAACCAGCCTCAAGTGCTTTGGTTCAGCTCCAGACAAGATATATTAGAGGAGGAAATGGGTAGGATCTGTGATTTTATACAGTGTTAGGGTACTACTGCAGTTGTTGATAAAGTTGGGGATCAGTACAGGACAATTATGTCTTGAGATGTGTACCTTTACGTTCTTCTACACAGGGTACACAGGCTACTCATGTTGTAGACCTTTGGGGCTCAGCCCAAACTTGGGGGGGGGGGGGGGTCCAGGGGCATGCTCAATTTACAGCAGCTATATGTACTTTTTTTTCATGCCATTTGATAATAGAAAAAGCTGTACATCAATTGGGGGAAAAATGATAGTTGCCAAGGAAAAAAAGCATCCTGTAGAGCCTATATATCCTATTTTGTATCTAATTGTTCTCAAACTCTGTTCATCATTCTTAAACCAGAACACAACAAATGTTGAGAATGACTCACTTTCACTTCTGCCAGCTAAAGAGAGGCAAAAATTGTCTGATGTTACTATTTTTAAGTAACATAACAAAAGGTAGGGAAGGAATTTGGCATAAACCACAGTTCTGAAACCTATGTTTAGGAAAGGTCAAAGAATAATTGGCGATATTTCCCCAGTAATAGAACTTTCGCTCCATTGATTTCCCCCGTCCAGTCAGTGAGATTTAGGGGAACACAAAGTTGAAGTTATTTTAAAAATCTAAAAGATTTCCTTGTTTCCAAGGCAATGCTTCTATATTTAGTGAACTGAATGAAGAGAACTGAAGAATCCTTTTTGCAGTAGCAACATACTGAATTAACATTAGATAAATGTACTCAGTTGTCCGCACTACTATCTTAGATCTCAAAATTAAAATCACTATTCCTGTCAGAGGAAACATTTGGAGACTACAGTTCACACTTTTATTTGCTCTCGCCTCGACTGCTGCAGTTCTCTCTCTCTGTGTAGGAATCAGTGAGTCATCCCATCACCAGTCATCGCCTGCAGCAGCAAGACTCCCCGCTGGTATAAGGAAGAGAGACCATAACTCCCCTGTACTGGCCTCTCTTCACTGGTTACCAGTGGAGTACACAACTGATTTTAAGATTATTGTATTTCTTTTTAAAGCACTGCATGGACTGGCACCAGGTTACATCTCTAAACTGCTCATCCCCTATTCCACCTCCCGACCTCCTCAGATCTAGTGTGTGTGTGTGTGTGTGTGTGTGTGTGTGTGTGTGTGTGTGTGTGTGTGTGTGTGTGTGTGTTTGCATGTGTGTGTGTGTGTGTGTGTGTGTGTGTGTGTGTGTGTGTGTGTGTGTGTGTTCTTGTTTAACTATATTCGTGGGGTCCAAAAACCGGGAGTCCAGTATACTTGTGGGGTCTGGACAGCTTTGTGGGGCCAAAATTCTGGACCCCACAAGGTTAAAGGGCTGTTTGAGGGTTAAGACTTGGTTTTCGGATTAGGGTTGGGTGTGGGTAAGGGTTAAGGTTAGGCATTTAGTTGTGATGGTTAAAGTTAGGGTAAGGGGCTAGGGAATGCATTATGTCAATGACGGGTCCCCACAAAGATAGAGACGCACTATGTGTGTGCGTGTGCGTGTGCGTGTCTTTGTGTCTTTGTGTCTTTGTGTCTTTGTATTAAATATTTAATCAGTGACAAGGCGCTTTTATCTGACTTTGTCAAAGGTAAATAGCTCAATATAATGTTTTCAAATTAGCCTTTTTTCATTTCCTGAAAAGCAAGGACATACAAGGTTATTGCCCGACAGCGATGATCTATAAAGTTATGAGTATTCAAATAATATGTTGAAATATTGGAAACGAATAGTGAAAAATAATGTCTACATTCAGGTATCATTATAATTCAACCTGCTGTTTATTGTTGGTGAACACTAACAGGTAATGCCAGTGCTTGTTCTGCTTCCCCTCAGCTCAATATATATTATATGATTTGAGTTACTGAATTTTTTAAATGTTCATATACTAGTGATGTTACTGTAAGCAACGCAGCTGCTAATAAAGTGCATGCATTTTAATTCACGGATGCACTCGTACTTAAATGCAAATTTACATAATCCGGCTTTATAATCTCTGTGTTCCACTGAGAGAGCTAGTGTACCAGAGACAATAATAACAGTTATGTAATGAATAAGCTCTGAAATGGCTCATAATCTGGAAAAATCGTAGCATCCATGTGGTGTTTATACACATATTACACACCAACACACTTTTAAAGACCACTATAGATTTGTTTTGTGTGAAAAGCAGATATTTTATGCACATAATCTAAAAGCACTTAATTGCAAATATGGAGATTTTTAATATTTATAGCACTTTTTAAAATGACTGTTGTCCTCAAATGGCATGTTTAACGTTTGTCTTTGGCTACTAACCAGTGACGTCACTGCTTCCTCTTCTATTCAGAGATCATACAGGTGTTTTTTGATGGTTTATTCCGTTGTGTTTATTTGAAGTTAAGGTGACATGTGACATGTCAGCTGTTGGCTGGACCTGGAGTTGCTGTGTGTCATTTGTTTTGGGAAAACTGGTTGTTCTTAACATCTCACCATTTTAACTGATCTTTGTGTGTCTTTCTTTCCGTCTGTCTTTCTTTCCCTCTCCTTTGCGTCTGTCTTTCTCTCTTTCTTTCCGTCTGTCTATGTTTCTTTCTCTCTTTCTTTCATTTGTCTGTCTTTCTTTCTTTCCTTCTTTCTTTCCTTCGGTTTTTCGTCCATTCCTTCTAGGCCTGCACGATTCGGGGAAAAATATGAAATTTATTATAATTTATTGAAAAGATTTCTGGTACAATCCTCTATCCCAGACTCTAAAAGACACAAAACAATGATATATATATATATACATACACATACACATATACATATACATACATACACACATACACACACACATATATATATATATATATATATATATATATATATATATATATATATATATATATATATATATATATATATATATATATACACATACATACATATGCATACATGCACATTCACAATCACATTTTAACATTGTATAAAAACACATTAATGTCATAATTGAAGTTTTCTAACAGTTAATAAACAAATTTCATAAATTAATTCCATAACTTACTGACAAGCTTTATAATTATACATTACTTCCAGCCTATTCTTAAAGGAATAGGCTGGAAGGTCATTCCATGATTTTGATGATATTAATCACGATTTTTTAGCTTAGAATTGATATCATGATTGTCTGCCACAATTTTTTTCTCACAAAGTGTAATGTTTATTGCACACACGAACCATGACAAAACAAAACTAATTGGCAGTACCAAACACTGATTTTTTTTGGCACCTATAGCACATTGCGCATCACCACAAGCCTGTAAACACAGAGGCTTCAATGAAGAGAAGGGAGAGCATTGCAGCACTTGGGAGCGCTTTAAAACCTTTTTTATACAGTCTATGTTTAAAAAAAAATCTAAATTATTAAAAAATTAAAACGTGAACAGGGTGAATCGAGATTGCAATTTTATAACGATTAATCGTGCAGGCCTAATTCCTTCTCATTCTAAAAGGAGGTTTGCAAAAACAAAAGTAATGTGAGTTCTCTGTCAGCTAAGTGCGATGGAGGCTCTGAAAGCTGACCGGACGATGTCAGAGGGAAACAGAGAGAGAAGCCAGTGTTGGATACAGCAGAGTGCTGAGGCTGTGGAGGGAGGGCAGTACATTCAAACAAAAGCATTGTCTATGATAATGTCTCACAGGGAATATAATCATCCGTTTCAGATTTTCTGTGAAAGGATTAAATTCAGACAATTGCAGCGTGCATATTTTCTACATCCACTGCACAATAAAATGCTGCATACTGAAACATCCATCAAATTGTTTACAAGAAAGTCTAAGAACTTTTTTCAATAAGAGCATTAAAACGAGGAAATAATAAAGGCAAAGTACGAGGAAAGAACTCTGAAGTCTGTCTTGTCTCTGTTGTTCAATAAAAGATGAGCACAAGAGAGAAAAAACAGTTCCTCCTTCAGGGTTATTGTGGCTCAGCAGATTTACTCTCAGTCGCACGCACGCACGCACACACACACACACACACACACGCACGCACACACGTATCAGGGAATTTTCAGGAACGCAGATGCAGAGGTTGCGTCCCCTCCTGTTGTGTAATCTGCTGCTGCTGAATTAAAGTTGTTTACTATGTAAAGCTCGGCTCTATTCTTGTTTAAAGAGAGTATAATCCGAGTCCTCTGTTGCTCTGCAGGTAGACCAAAGGACAGGAGGAGGGAGGAGGTAAAAACAGGAAAAGTGTAAGGATGAGAATAAAAGGACAGGGAGAGAATTGAAGAACGGGGGAGACATTAGAAATAGGTGAGGTGTGGAACTAAGAGAGGAAAGATGGTAGTAGGATATTAGAGGAATAGTTCGAAGACACTCAAGGAAGTTACTGTGGTAATTTGCTAATTGGATATTTGAATTGCCCAAAGCCAGTGTGCCTAATAAAGTGGCCCCAAAGTGTATGGATCAATACAAGGGTCTCTATTAGCTCTGCACAGTGGTGAAATAAGTTTTCAGATCCTTTACTTAAGTAAAACAACTGAAAATACTTCACTCCAGGTAAAAGCCCTGCACTCAAAACTTACTTAAGTAAAAGTATGTAAGTATCATGAGTTAAGTTTGAAAAGTAAAAGTACTTCATGTGCATTAAAATGTTCCCTGTCAGTGTTTTCCTATTCTATCTGATGTTTCTGGATTCATATTCCTGCTGCATTAACGTGTATGCTGCATTTTAGTGCTGTAGATGTTTAAGGTTGTGCTCATTTTAACTCCTTTATGTACTGTTGGGTAGTTTGATCTACAGCAAGCATCATATTCTATAAGATCATCATATATATGTACCTTTGGAGACAGAGCCTTTAGTGTTGCAGCCCTGTTTTCAGCTTTGTGATGATGCATTTACCAGCTGATCCAAGAGGCTTTTTAAAGACTTTAGCTTAAGAAGTAGGAGGATTTTGTCAACACATAAAGGAACACTTCATCCAAAAATGTTAAATCAACACATGTGAAGATATTGGTTTTCACTTGACTGCCTCTGAGATGTAGTGGAGAAGAAGTATAAAGCTGAATAAAATGGAAATATTCAAGTAAAGTACTGAATCCTGCACAGTTTAATATCTTCACCGCTTTGTTTATGAATATATAAACACCCCCGTGTGTTACCTGGCAGCTCTACCGCTGACAGATCGGACATCATCTTTTTGGATCATTAAAGAAAAAATTAAAGAGCATGTGAGTCCCACGAGGCTACTCTACTGTTGAGCTGACTCATAGCTTTGTCATATTCACGGCTATTGACACTGATGTCTGGATTAATGACATGTTTCCCTCAAACATTATGCCATCAATTAAACAAATCCCAGACACTGAGTCAACTTGTCCTTTGGAGAGTGCAAACAGCCAAAGACAGACAGCGTTTAAAACTGTTTATTTATGTGCATGCTATGGCACGTAGAGATTATTTTTCATTGTGCTCAGAAAACTTCTCCTGACCTACAAAGCTCTAAACGGTCAAGCACCTACATATCTTGAAGAGCTCTTAGTACCTTATTGTCCCACTAGAGCACTGCACTCCCAGAATTCAGAGCTTTTTGTGGCTCCTAGAGTCTCTAAAAGTAGGATGGGAGCCAGAGCCTTCAGCTATCAGCCTCCTCTCCTGTGGAACCAGCTCCCAGAATATTCCCTTGGATTAGGGTGGCACCAAGATCTTGGTTGGAGCTGTCACTGTGGTCCAACGCTCTGCAATGCTCTGCAGTGTCTGATGATGCTCTGCAGTGTCCGGCTGCGTCCTGCCAAGTGTCTGCGTCCTGATACACCCACCCATGCTGTGCTGTGCTGTGCCACGCTACATCCTGTAACGCCCGTCAGTGCCCTGTTATGACATGAACTACTACGACTACCATTTGTAGTCACCGTTCTATTATCTTTATTGTGACTATTATTGCCACTGTTCATCACACCCCCAACCGGCACCGTCAGACACCGCCTACCAAGAGCCTGGGTCTGTCCCAGGTTTCTTCCTAAAAGGGAGTTTTTCCTCGCCACTGGTAATGCTTGCTCTTGGGGGAATTACTGGAATTGTTGGGTCTTTGTAAACTATAGAGTGTGGTCTAGACCTACTCTATCTGTAAAGTGTCTCGAGATAACTCTTGTTATGATTTGATACTATAAATAAAATTTAATTGAATTGAAAACAATCCGGTTTAAAAAAACCCACATAGTGAGATGAGATAATAACCCGAAATGTTTAGAATCAAATTTACAGAGAAGCTTCTCCATTTATATCAAAGAATTAAAAAAAATAATTTTAAGATCAACTTTTTATTAACATACAGAACAGACAAATACAACTGAACAAGAACAACAACCCTCCCCCACCCCTGCGGTCTCGAGGAAAACAAAAACAAACAAATAAGCAAAAACAGAAATCCCACCTTGCCTAGTCCCTCTGCTCTACTTCTTATGATGCTGAGGTCATTAGGACCGATACCTGTGCTGCTGCGTTTTTCCATAGGTCTATAGTCGATGATTTGGCTTTGTTAGTCCTTGCTGTAGGGGTCATGCATAACTATGTCTAGAAAATACGCCAACCACTGTTTTATATAAAGCGTGTTGGGGGAGGGGAGCCAGCGCTGAGCTATCATTTTCTTGGTTGCAGTTGATCCGGCTAGCCAAACTTTCTTCTGTCTCCCAAGCAGGTGTAATTTAGAGTCGTCATTAAGTAACAAAACAATCGGGTCCGTAGGAAGTCGACATCCTATAAAGAATTCTCACCGTACTGCAGTCATTTAGCTGCCTGCGATGTACAAACGAAAGCTCGGATTTTGCCTTTGAGGCTCTAAAGTGAGGTGATGTGTAATAGACAGAGGTGGAAAGAGTACAACAATATTTTACTTAAGCAAAAGTACTATTACTTTGATGAACTTTTACTTTTGTACAAGTAAAATACCAGTTTAAAAATATAGTCAAGTTAAAGTAAAAAGTAGCTCATTTAAAATTTACTCAGAGTAAACGATACTTAGTTACATTTAACAGCGGGGGGGGGGGGGGGGGGGGGGGGGGGGGGGCATAAGGATGACTGATAACATTTGGTTGAGACTGCTAGGTGACACTAGAATCAACACAAACTGAAAGTTACATATAGCCACTTTAAGTAAAAGTAAAAAGTACAGATTTTAAAAACTACTTTAAAAAGTAAAAGTACACAAAAAAAAAAAAAACCGACTCAATTACAGTAACGTGAGTAAATGTAATTTGTTACATTCCACCTCTGGTATTCTGTCTGTAAGTATGAGCCTTCCAAAATATATCCACAGATCCTCACACCACAGCTGTTACCTCTTCACCGGCGGAGGACAAACCACCGTTGTGCTGTTAGTAATGGGGGGTTGAGCGGCAGAGTTTTGTGGCTGTTGAGACTTCAGGCTTAAGTGGTTTTGTTGCCAGAGGCTGGGCTTTGTACACGCAGGGAGAATTAAAGACCAGACATCTGAAATAACCTTTCAGAGTTTGAAGGAAGAGGCAGATGGAAGCTGTCTGTGAGCTTAAATGGAACAAGGACATCTTAAAAAGCCTCATACAAAATTGAGAATATAAACTGTATAATGATAAATGCCATGGTGGTATACGGAAGAGGATTAGGGCCACATATGAAAACAAATTATTTTATTTGACTTCGATCTCAGAATTCTGAGAAAAAGTCAGATTTCTGACTTTATTATTGGAATTCATATTTTTTTTTTTAAAAAGAGAGAAGAGATTTTTCACATGTGGCTCTAATCCTCTTCTGTAGTGGTCAGACTCAGAGCATCCTCCTGTTCCTATGGTCCTCTGCTGCCCTCTGGTGGCCATCGGGAGTACATTCTGCTACAGGCTGCTATAGTTTGGACACTTGTTGTCTTTAAGATCAATATAAATGATTACCAGGTTGGAGTTCTCTTACATTATTTAATGCTAAATGATCTACAACATTCTTCTTTTTCAGAGGTTACTGTTATGTTGTTTTTGTAATAGTAAAACAGATATTTATTTAGTTTTAAGTGGTGCACGTGTAAAGGAAAGACTAAAATTGGCTCTTATTACTGATCATAATTCAACTTTATGATACTTACAAGCTGGCACTTGGCACATTATGTTTAATCCCTGGACTAATAAAATCAGACAGGGGTTTCCGCAAGTGTAATTTGTCTGAAAATAAAGCAGAGATGTTGTCTGTGCTGAGCTGGATACTTCTTTTTTTTTTTTTTTTTTTTTTTGCAGAGTGAGAACAGGATGGTTTCTGCTGGATGAACAGATGCTGGGTGATTTAACGTACAGGGCTGTCACACACACACACACACACACACACACACACACACACACACACACACACACACACACACACACACACACACCCTTGGCATTTGCATCCACTGTGTTCATCTTACCTTTGAATAATGCTGGTCCTTTGTTGCTTAAAAAAACATTCTGTTTTCGGACAAAAAAATAAAAGTGTACATGTCAATAAATGTCTGTGTATCTGTGTATTTAGAAATTAAACATCTCCAGGTACAGGTAACTTTAAAAAGAAAGAAATGAGTGGCCGGGTTTGCTCAGTTGGTAGAACAGGCGCACATATATAGAGGTTTACTCCTCAAGGCAGCGACCGCGGGTTCAATGCCGACCTGCAGCCCTTTGCTGCATGTCATTCCCCCTCTGTCTCCCCTTTCACGTCTTCATCTGTCCTGTGAAAATAAAGGCCTAAAAATGAGTTGCAGTTGGCCTCATGTCCTGATTTGTAACACCTGTCCTCTTCTTATCCTGATTCCTGAATAATTTATAAGTTACAGTAAAATGTCTGTTCGATGTGTGCAGCCACTGCAGCAGTCGTATCAGAATCTTCGGTTTACTTATTGTAGCATCCTTTCTGTAAAATGGAAGACTCTGGATATGAAATACCTTAAAATAAAGTCTCCAATCTGGAAAATGTTTGACTTGATTGGTCCCAGTTGTCTAAAAAGCAATAAAGGATAAAATAAATGGTTAAGCCAGATAAAAGAAACCTTGTCAGTCTTTGAGTTGAGAGATAAGACGGCCAGATAAGTCTGAAAAAAGGAACTAGTCAGGAAACAGAGTGGCCTTGGTGTCTGCGACGCCTACTCTATCTTTATTTTATTTCCTGTAAAGACAGATAGTCAGAGTGAAGCTGAAATCATTCTAATTGCTTATTTGTGCTTTTCAGCACTAATACAACACAAGATAATTTAGCTTTTTATATGAAGTGGTCGACATGTTTTCTGATTTCTGAGGAATTATTTATCTGATCTGTTTTTAATTCAGTAGTTTTTTGCGGTTTCTTTATATATTTATGTATTTGTATTGTATTAGTTGTATCAATTTCATGTTGTTTTTTTATTTTCTCTGTTTTTTTGTTCTATATGAGGTTATGACATTTTAAAATGAAGGTGGAGGCATCAAATAAGCCCGCTGGTTGTTTTTGTTGCCTCTCCCTGCACTGTATTTGTTTATCTTGGTCATTCTGTACATTTTACATTCTGCAAACAAACGTAAACCTAAATCTAACAGGTAAGGCAATCGTTTCTACAGACGACATCAACACCCAAGAAAGATTATTTGGAACTATTTTGTTGCCTCTTTTCTTTTCAAGTGTTGAAACTGAGCTACAGCAGGACGGATGTGTCGTGACAAACAACAAAAAGAAAATCTTAACTCAAGGTCCACTTAGCAACGTTTTTCCAGAGATTTCCACCAATTCCTATTATTGCTTTTATCATAACATTCTAAGGTCAAGAATGAGCTTTCATGCTCAAGAAAAATTAAAGGTTTAAATCATAAGTATAAATGAAGTCAGTATAAACTGCAATGAATGTGCTATTAATACATATCTGAAAACATAAGATTAGAAGTGAATAAGGCTCTGCTGGTTCACAAACAAACAAACAAACAAACACAAATCCAAAACCACCACTTATTAAAAGATTTTTTTATTCACAATAGAAGTGTAACAAATATAGTTTATTAAAAAGTCTGCTGCTTATTAATATCATTTTAATCCATAAGCTCAGAAGATTTTTATATAAATGTAGAACGGCTCATTTGCCGGAATGGAATATTTACATTTTTTCTCAATAATAATAATAATATTAACACAACAAAACAGATTTCCCCACAAATTTAAGATATTGCATATTAACGCAAAAGTAAACTATGTGCAATGGAATGATTATCAGCAATATTTTGTACAGATACATTTCAGAGGCTGCTTTCACGCATTCAAACCTTTAAAGGGCAACACCAACCATTTTAAAAATCAAGATTATTTAAGAGTCCAGGGAGCGGTCAGTGATGTTTAGTGATCGGGCACCACTTGTGAAGAAAAGCAATCATGTCAGTGTGATAGAAATTACAAGTTACTTTTTAGGAAAAGTGGTGCCTTTTCCCAAAAAGACTGACTTCGCTTTGAATTCCTAAAAAAAGGTGGCATTCCCCTTTAATATTTACTAATAGAAAGGCATTGGAACGCAACAGATAATCAACACAATATTCAGAAAATCACCAAAAACAATTCAACCTTTTTAGAAAAAAAAGGATAAAATAAAAGATAAAGTCTGCATATGGAAATGAGCAGATGCCTGATGTCACACTATATGAAGATAAAGCAGATCTTGACAGCTCACATGAAAAAAAAAACGAAAATACATTCTGCATTTCCTTCCTATTCAGGTAGTGAAACGACCAGATCAGTGTCACTGAGTGAAAACAACATGTTTAAAACGTTTTCAGGTAAATCCAGGAGGGCTCCTGCAGAAGTAAATCCAACCGAATGTTTAAAAAACTGACTTCCTATCAGCACTTGAAGTCACAAACCGGACTGGCATTTCTTAGCCACCACGGTTCCAAAATACAGTCTGCACAAAGTTATTATTAACTATTATGCCCAAAATTCCCTGAACATCAAATGTCAGACTGTATAGTTGCACTAACAAATCTTAATATGGGGAGGGAAACTGTCGTCCTCAATGAAAAACCATGTTCATTCAAATGGCCGGAATACGGAAGCCCTGAGAGGCAAAACTGAGAACAAAAACAATTCTGGTGATCCATTTTCTACATCTGATATAAATAGTTTTCTCTCCTGTGTTTATGAGGATAATCTTTCAGAGTTCCTTAAAACAGGGGAGTGTTTGTTGTTGTAATATTCATTTCGGCAACAAAAGGATGAAGTGCTAGTCTGGCTATCACCAGACCAAGCTCAATCTTTTAAGATTGAACATTAGTCTGGGGAGTCTGCTCTGTATTTTCTACTGCACAAGAGGCGTGATCAACGGGCATAGTTCAAATCACTGTACGCAATTGGATAGTCCTTCAACCAATCAGACCAACGATCCGGGTGACGTAGCATCAACGGGTTGCTGCGCTTCGGTGGCCAAATGTAAACAAGAAGCTGCTTGGTCGCTTCTCTATCGTCATGGTGTTAAACCCGCCAATAGCGCGTCAGGTGGATAAGCCAGTTTGTGATTGGTCACCGCAAATTTGTAACAGAAGCAGGATAGATAAACACACAGGTTTCCAGCCTGAACTGCAGGGCGAAATCAAATCTCCGGCAGATCGGGCTGGGTTTACCCAGTCTGATGAAGTGCACCACTACCCCATGTTCTAGTGGCGATTAAAATACATTTCTACCTGTCATGTCTTTTCTAAGAAAGACATGACAGTAATGTTACATAACTTGCTAACACACAATATAGGCAGCTTGTGTTTTGAATGCACAGAGAAATTAAAAGTCACCTGGAAAAAAAACATGAATTTGAGTCCTATTTAGAATATGAGGACTTACGAGCACTTCAGCCTCTTGTGGCCAAAATCAGTATTACAACAACAAACACTTAAAATAATCTCTCCTTCCCCCCCTTTACTTGCCTCTTAGGGCTTCCGTACCATTAAGATATTTTTTTAAAATGACTATCAACCCACACCATCATACTCATTGTAGGGAAGAAAAAAAAAACAATATAACACCCACCATCACAAAAAGTTAATTAATTAAGATTATTCAAATCCAGGTAGCATCTATACCTTAATGTTGCCTAAAATAGATTTTTTTTTTTTTTTTAAAAGGTTATTCAAATCCAGGTAGCATCTATACCTTAATGTTGCCTAAAATAGATTTTTTTTAGATAGAAGTTCTGTATGGAGTTTTCAAACTATTTGTATTTAAGTAAGTAACACTACCACCAGCGATTGACTCCATTATTTCCACCCACCATTCTGTGTTCTTCCACTAACATACACTCAACACTGATGCAGCAACTATTTAACATTTTGTTATTATTATTAACTTTCCAGCTGGACCATATATCCACACAGAAGTTTGTGATGGGAATTTCTAACGTCTGACTTTGAATTTTGAACAGACGATGAACTATTAAATTATTTTATGATGCTTTACCAAAAGATGAACTTGTCTACCTGAAAAAAACCTAACATGATAACCTCAATATTTAGCAACAGGACGTTTTGAAATTCGCAGGATAAGAAGTCAATTATGGGGCAAAAGTTAAAACATTAAAGTGCCTTATGTATAGCTACAATTAGAGCACTGCAAAATCTCACGTTCCTTCATTACAAGCATTCTCTGGGCCAATAAGGTGAGCTCACATCTCAACTAGACTCTGTGTCAACTTGTCATACATGAACAAAAACACTGATAAAGCAGAATTACGACTTTTTCCTCTGTATTCACATCAAACAGCGTCAGTGTCTGAACACTATACTGTACGATGAACACTAAAACAGATCTCGTATAATGCCGACTATTCCTATATGGCCATGTTTACGTGTCCGAAATTAAAACAAAATGAAAATGTGTATCTATCTACGTACTGATACGCCTCATGTGGAAGAGTTAGATCATTTCCAACACTAATGGCATGCCGTCGCTGCATTGAACAGCCATCGCAGACACCAAACAGACCCGTCACTCCCTCTTTGTCTCAGGAAACGACAGACTTTCCTCTGCCTCCGCACATTGCTTTAACTTGTTGTGCTTTCCAAGATAAAAAAAAACAAAACAAAACAAAAGCACAGAGAAGTGAAAACAAGACAAAAAAAAATAAAAAATGCATATAAAATATTCTTCACTTCACATTGGATGGTACATTCATACAACTCATATCCTCCCATAAGGTTGTTCGATTGACTCCCAGGTCCCTTGGTGATATTATTGGTATATTTAAAGAATTACTATAAGACCACTGTGGTAGCTTATATCATTGATATTAAAAAATACAAGACCTACAGTATAGGTCCTTTAAATTCTTTATTGAGATCAGTTTGGGATGTCTATTTTTTTGGTAGATAAATATGCAATTACCCAAACAATAGGTTTAGGGTCCAGTCACGACACCATTCAACCCACTGCGCCACCTGGGGGTCAGCTCCTCAAAACCCTCCAAGTCCTATGTTCACTACTACAGAATAAATTAACACAATCAGCAAAAATCAACCATTACAATACAACATCACATGGATAATAAATGCCTCGAAACTAACTCGAAACTAAACGAAAACACAGATTAAACACGAGGACGCTGTCGTCTGTACAGTGATGTGAAGAACGTGGAGGGATTTCTCAGACTGTTCTAGCAGTTCTATTATTCACTTTTACCCACTTGGTCATTATACCCACATTACTGATGATTATTTATCACAAATCTCATTGTGTAAATGTTTTTGTATTGTCAATCCTACAATTTGGTCACAAACATCTTGATATTTGATTTTCTCCATATCGCCCGGCCCTACTTTACAGTTAACCTGCAGAGAAAAACCTCCTGTTGGGGTTTAAACTGTCCCTCAGCTCAGCCAGCCTCCATGCCTTCTGTCAGACAGCGGAAACGAATTAATCTACATCAGTAAAGTTATTTCACACAGCGATGCTGTTGTTGACTGAACCATCTGCCACATCTCCCAGCGACACTCGAGTCGGTTTAAAGCTCATTTGTGGGAACAGGAGCACTGGGACAGCTGTTATCATCCGCCATCTTCCTGTGTTCAGAAGCACACGATAAAAGGCTCAAACTAATGAATAACTGGCAAAGCTAATGCCTGACAGTCAGTTTCCATGTATGTATGAGGTCCAAATACAATTCTTTTCTAAATCCAGCTTTGGTGGTTTGGTGATGTTTGTACTTTAATTAAGGGATTTAATCTTCTTTCAACACTTTGGAGTAAGAAGATTTGGTGAGAGCCACATGTGACAGTTCTTGTCTTTCCAGACTCCGGTTATAGGAAGACCTCACCACTAGATGTCAGTGTTGTCAAGGAAATAACGGCTGACTGGGCACCTCTTCTGGTCTCCAAACTATTTAACGATGGTTCCTGACAGATGTTGGCCACGGGTGAATGAAAAGAATACATTTATTTTATTATAAAGTTACTTCATGTGATCCTTAGATGGACCTTTGGTGGTCTGATCCCACTTATCACAAAGAAAGCTAAAGTTTCCCCCAACTCTTACTTTTTAAGCTACTTTTTTTTCAGACTACTTTCGAGCCAAAGTGACGTTAAATATCATATTAAAAAGCAGGAATTATCCTTCAATCAGTGTCTAATTTTGGTATAATCCTCATCTGAGGCATGAGGGCTTTCCTTAAAGCACTATGACTATGTAAAACTCTTCTGTGTTTGTGTGAGCTGCTTTTTCCCTCCAACTCCTCGTTCTCAACAGTGAAGGCACTAGATCGAAGACTAAACTTTTATCTGGCTACAGTTCTGTGTGGCATCAGGAGAAATCTTTACCATAAAATCCAACTAGATTAACCGACTTTGATGGGTTTGTACTTTGATGAAAATGTACAACAGCAATAACACAGCTTGTATCAACACAGTCACACGCTCCCCCGTGCGTGGAGAACGAAGGGAACAACAAAAAACAAAAAAAATACTTCAAGGACAGAATGGTAAAGCTGTTTTGAATCAGTATGGCTTCTTGTGTGTGAGTGTTTGCGTGTGTGAAGGTGAAATATTACAGCAAAGTCGAGTGTCTGCGTCTCCTCATAGAGGAGAGAAGATCCTACAGGCTGCCCTACGCTGGAGCTGGAGGACGGAGACAGGAAGAAGAAGGGATACAACAGAAAAAGAGAGTTCGACCAATACACAGGTTTTCTGAGGAATATGATCAATCAGTATCCTCTTTAGGGAAGACTTTTAGGGTCTAAAAATTCTGTTTTTCATCCGTACAAATGTTGAAATTTAAGGATATTAACATTTTCAGAAGTTGTCTGGGGAATGTCAAGAATCCAAAAGAAGGAAATGAGATTTCATTTCTCCATTTCAAGAGATCTTAATCTTGATTATTCTTAATAGTTTGAGAAGAAAACAGGTATATTAATATATATATATATATATATATATATATATATATATATATATATATATATATATATAAAATTAACTCAAGGTCCACCTACTGGCTTTTTTCTCGAGCATTCATCTCCATGACAGCTGCATAAAAGGAAAAGGACCTTGAGGTAAGATTTCTCTTTCCTTTTTTTGGTCTGACAATGTTTTTGATGGTCGACCCTGTGATCATTGACAACGAGTTTCTTTTTCCGGTTAGCGACAAGTAAAATCCTGCAAACGTGTCATTTTTGTGAGAAAAAAATGACGGAAAAAAAAATATGGATTCATATTTGGGAAATTATCACAAATATTTGCTATCAGTTGAAAAAAAAAAATAACAACAACTTTGTATATCCCAGACATACTGGTTCAAATGTGAGAAAGAGAAATAAATCCAGGATCCCAAAAGCCAGTAAAGCTACAGATGAGCTGATGGTGAGATAAGCAGGCGGGGAGGGACAGCTTTGTGTAAACGTCGTGGGGAGAAAGTGAAGTTACTGGCAGATAGAGAGAGCTGGTGTGGCTGGCCGTCCTGTGTCACACCCAACGCTCGGAGGAAGGAAGAAGCAGTCAGGGGTTCAGGTAATGGGGGGGTGGGGGAAGCAAAGATCTAAGTGGGCTTATAAAAAGAGGCTCGGGTTGTGCTGCGTCTTTCCTTTTACTCCCACAGAGACAACCACATGTTTTATATAAAAGCTAATCTTTCTCTGAAGACGGTAGCGGTAGGGTGGTGGTGGTGGCACCTGCGTTGGCGCAGGGAAACCGGTTCCTATATTCAGATATTGAAGCGGTAGCAGAAGGAAAACACGGAAGTGAACAGAGCGTCCTTTAGCTCACTAAGTCAGCCTTGTACTCCTCAGACGAGAGCTGCAGTCTTTCTGGATTTTGGTGCCCAAAGCTCAGTTCCAAAATATCCACATTAGGGAGACGACTGGTTAAAGTCTGCCAGTGTACTCCTTCACACACACACACACACACACACACACACACACACACACACACACACACACACACACACACACACACACACACACACACACACACACACACACACACACACACACACACACACACACACACACACACAAAAGCTGTAGCTACTAACAACAAAATGATGTTAGATGTTAATGACATCTTCAGAGAGTACCGCTTTTTATAATGCAAGAACATTAAAAAAAAAACAAGCACCTGTCTGACGATATCACTGCATTCTTTTTTGAGTTATTACGTTATCCGGCAGTAAATATGTTGGTTCTGGTCGGCGCCGACAAAAAGAAAAAAAAAAAAGAAAGAAAAAAAACCTGGATTCTACAGTTAAGATTTCAATGCCAAAAGGCCTGCATTCTATTTTTGATCCCATAAAAAAAAAAAAAATCCCAATCAAGAGGAATCTGTAACCATTGGGGACTCCAAATGGCCAAATTGATTTCAGACAGACAGCTGGAGGCTCAGGTGTACAGGATCAGACGTTCTTGCACTTGATTTGGGTGTCAGCGAAGGAAGGCTCCACTACTCCACTTCGTTGGGGATGTCTGTTTTGTCCTTCAGGATGACGGGCAGAGGGTGAGCCTCGGTGTTAAAGACCCAGTGGTCAAACGGTAGGTGGTCGTCGTCGGAGAAGAGCAGGTAGAGATACCTGAAGGAGGCAGAGAGGGAAATTATTAAGTTTATTTAACACACTCTACAGTGGTGGTGTATCAGCAGGATCACAGCTGTGGCCATCATCAGTTAAAATGAACTTTTATACTAGTCTATATGACCTTGAGTTAAGACGTTTTTGTAAATCTATAGCTGAATTTGATATAAATGATTTGATATAAATGATCCAAAATAAAGTTCTAATAATACATCTGCTGCAAGTTCTTGCTGAACATCTGCTTCCACGCAGTACAGACAGAAAATACTGTTTTATTTATACAAAAATGGCAAAGATGTCTTGTTTTGGGATATTTGGAGTTGTTATTTTGTGTTCAGCTTTTGCAATATTTATCGGCAGTCCTGCCAAAAGTAATAAGAAACAGATGTGGAACTGAGAGGGAAAGATGGGTGCGGCACCGGCTCAGACCAGTTTATGAAACTTGAAGTGATGAAATTTTGCGGCCCAATGTCATCAGACCTTATGAAAGTACTCCAAAATAACATTACACATCAAAGGAGGGGGTATGAAAGTCAAGTAAATTAAGTGAGCTTTTGGATGGTTTGTTGGACCAGTGCGATCAACTTTGGATTTCATCATGACGATAATAAATAATAATGATAATAAAAAGCAAATGAGTTGTTCAAGGGGAATTTGTGGAGAAAATTCAGACTGAAGACGAGGGACGATCTGTGTGTTAGCTCTAGAAAATTATGATTCAGCAGAGGAGGTGCTTGTCGACAAAGCTCTCAACCTCCACAACAAGTCGCCGTCCTCCTCTTTCACCAATTATTCACAAAAAAAGTAGTGAGTGATAGGAGGCAGGCAGCAGTGTGAAGTATGGCCGTGTCCTTTGGCAGCCGAAGGAAGATGGATACTGGAAGTGGCTCTGCCCGATGCCAAGATCCCCGAGTAACATTAGGAGGATTAGACTCATGGCTTTGCTGCTAAATGGGATTGATATTTTTTAAGGTCTGTCTCTGATATCGCGGATGTGACTGATGAGGCCATCATTGCGTTGCTGTCCAGGCTGGTGGTTAATAACTGTCAGATTTTTCCTCTCGTTGTCCGTTTGCGACGAATGACACATTTTTTTAAAATTTTTTTTTTACTGCTTTTCCTGGAAAACATTTTATCATGCCAATACATATATTCACATCTCATTCTGACTTTTTCATGTTCAGGAGGATTTTTGTGACACTGTTCAGTTCAAAAAAGTGTGTGTGTGTGTGTGTGTGTGTGTGTGTGTGTGTGTAATCAAGAGTAGAGGTGACGCTTGTTAAAATTTACTGCCTATAAAAAAAGCTGGAATGGATGGCATCTGGCCACCATCAGGCTCTGATAGGCTAACCTTGACTTCCTGTCAACAGCTGTCCAGTGTGGGAAAGAAGAAGAGGAGAGGAGGGGTGAACGAGGGGGGGGGGAGTGAACTGGGGGGGGGGGGGGGGGGGGGGGCGAGGGGGGAGTAAAAGAAACAGAAAGGAGGATACATTTTGGGGAAGAGTTTATAAGCTCTGCTGTTGTATCACAAATGACTGAATAAATTCTGTGCGTTTCCATTTCTGTGCTTGTACTTTGAGAGCAACAAAAAGCCTTGTTTTGTCGCCACTTCTGACATGCAGCCAGCTTGTGTGAAAAGAGGTAACAGGGTGGTGAAGGTTAGTTGACCCCCCAAAAAACAACAACACTGTTGCATGCAGATCATAGTTGATTAATTCATTGGTCGACAGCAACTACTCAAAATACTTTCTGGTTTCCTTCGGCTTCTATAATAATGAATTGAATATATATTGTGGGTTTTGGACTTTTGGTCGGACAAAACAAGACGTTTGAAGGCGTCAGCTTCTACTCAAGTAAAGTGAGATGAACATAAATATGAACATAAATATTTTCTGTGTCCGTCCCGTGATTCGAGTCTGCTCCAACATTAAAGGGGTGCTTCCTTGGCCCATGCTACACATTTCCACCATGTTTTCATGGAAATCTGGCCAGCAGTTTTTCAATAATCCTGCTACAGACAAACCTTGGTAGAGGTAATGAATGAACACATGAATATTTAAAGAAAAAATACTGCAAAATGTGTACTCGATATTTTACTGTAACTAAAAAAAAAAAAAAAAAAAAACTAAAATCGTCTACTTGATGGTAATAAAAGAAGGATCTTTTGTGTCTCCTCCATAAACACAAACACACACCTTATAAAGCACAGGTACTACACACACATTTACACTGTAGTTGTAATTTTTCTGACTGTCTTCCTGAACACAGTTGGAGAGGGGAAGCCCTATTAGCCACCAGACATCACACTGTGGCTGACAACACATTTAAAGAGCCATTTAGCCACACACACACACACACACACACACACACACACACACACACACACACACACACACACACACACACACACACACACACACACACACACACACACACACACACACACACACACACACACACACACACACACACACACGGGCAGTTAAGTAAGAATAAGGCGCCTATTAAGAGGAAGTGGGAAGTAGTTGCTGCCTGTGGTGAATTTGGGACACGTGGTGTTTTTCAGTTTATGCTACTATTTTTTTTTTTTTTGCTATTTAAGACCCACCCAGGCATGAGTCTCGACACAGTATATACTGTAGATTATCTGATCCATGGGGTTAGCTAAACGTGAGTGATAACTGGTCTGTTAATATGAGCCGCATTAAAAGTGCTTTACTCCTATAACATTTGTGTCTATTAGTATAGGTGAAATCATTCCAGTTTAGTCAAAAACGTATACATATACAATCTGTTCAAACCGTCTTAAAGCTACAGTATGTGATTTAATGTGTCTGGATACCATTTAAACAATGGTACATTGTAAAAAGGATGACAATGAGGTGACAATCACTGTCAAAAAATCTAATCTAATCTTTTATTGCTGTATTTAAATGTCTCGTCGTTACAAACTGCTGTCCCCTACAGCTGATAGAAAAGTGTATCTTGTCACTCCTGTGCTTGTGTTGTGCTTGTGAATCTCTGTGTATCGTATAGTGGTCAAACACGTAAATATTGCTCTAAAAAGCCACCAGAGGTGAATAACTCCACAGGTTTAATAGCAGTATAAATATGTTCAACCCTGCTTTTTCCAACCAGTGTCCAACCAGGGACTTTTGTCATATATCATCCCCGTTGCTCTCTCTCTCTCTCTGCCTTTCAGATCTCCACTCAATGTTATCTAATAAAGAAATACAAATGCTTTGTTTGTGTGACGTCTCTGTCAGTTTGGGGATGCAGGGGCCTTGGCTCTCCATAAAGTGCAATGACAGCACATTCATAAGAGGACAGAAGTGAAGGAGTGTGCGTGTAAAGATGCTCAGTTTGTGAGTCTTACTTGAGTGTCTCGGCCAAGTAGAAGCTTTGCTGTACGTCGTCATGGTTGGGAGTTGAAGCGTAGACATCTCTAACACCGCTGTAGCCTCCTTCTACTTTACAGTGCTGCTCCAAGGCCTGAATGAGGGACAGTGACAGAGACGCACAACAGAAAGAGAGAATAACAACGTCAACAAAGCTCTTTATGTGCTTAAAATATCACTAAACCCCAGGGTGGATATTTGCAATATAAAAAGTTAAATAAATTCACCTCCTGTAAGCTTCCTTCCTGATTTGTGTTGTTTTTGTGAAAAACCTGCTCTTAAAGTGCAGCTTTTTCATATGCTCAAAGTTGAAGTGAAGTGCCTTACTTACTTTACTTCACTGAAACAAAACCTCTAAATTTCATGTGCAGTATGAAAACATGTTCGTCCAAATTGCTCTTTCTAAATACAATGTGACAAAAAGCAATTCAATGAACAAGTGTTGTACCTGAACAGCCTCCCAGCCCCACTCCCTGTATTTGGGGTCGTGGGTGAACCTCCACATGTACAAGTAGGTCTCTATGACCTCGGGACGTAGGATGAAGTATTTCTCGTTCTGGCGTGTGGCGATGGCCTCGACCCCGCCATCGAAACGGAACGCTTCTGGTCCCAACTTCAAAGCTGCAGAGCAGAACAAATATTGTAGATACAAAGCAGCATACAGTCTGATTTCATCTCAATTCCATATAACACTTGCTTAAGTGTGTGGAAAACAAAACATGATGTATTTTTAGGTAATGTAATTATGTAAGTGTGTAATTATCTGAAATGTATCGCAACATAGCCTTTAAGAATACTGACTGGTTTTCTTCCTTTATTGTTTATATATGTTTAAATAATGTTGCATACATGTTATGTCAATGTTTACCCAAACATAGCAACTTATATGACTTGAGAAAAAATATAATTATTTGATTCGAGATGAAAAATGAAAACCAAAAAATGTGACCAAACTTGCACCTGTTGCTGCTAATTCAAAACTGACAAATGTCACAAATCCCCGGCCGTGACACTTATGTATGTGAGTGCAGGGTTTTCCTGCCATTATAAGGTTTAGGTGCAGCACCCGAGTACTTTTGGGCAGCAGCTAAGCCAAATGAATGTCACTAAAAGACTTCTCTCAGATCTAAGCAAGATCTTTAGCAAGTTCCTTTTGAGAGTTGTTTGTTTGTCTTCATCTGTGGTATGCATGGTCTGTCTGTCTGTCTGTCTATTCTGGTGTGTCTCTCAATCCCCCCCCCAGCAATCTGTTTGGGAGTGTGCGTGGCCTGGGTTTTCCACACACCTGGCTCTGATCCAATCACCACACCTGAACTACATCCGCTCATCGGGAGCAGTACTTAAGAGACAGCCAGACATCCAGTCCCTGCCGGATCGTTATGAAGTACTGCGTACATTCGAACAGCTACAGTATAGCGTTTGTTACTAGCCTGCTACTGCCAGCTTAGTTTTTTTGGTTTCTCGCCAGTGTTTTTGCCTGCAACTGACTTTGATCTCTCTGTCTCAAGAAAGATCAGTCCTGGAGACCCCGTCGCCTATCGTTTGGATCAAAACCCACTCTCTAGTCCGCCAACCAGCTTCTCTCTGTGCCAGGAACCCACCTGGACGCTTCCCCCCTCCCTCACCTGCCTACTCAATCTGTTGCACATTTCTTGTCTGAATCAACTGCTTAACTCAGTCTCTCGGTCCGATCTGCTTTTGGGTTTAACTACAGAAAACCTGACACAAACATAAAACCAGAGTGACCAATGCAATGGAAAACTATTGTAGAACTATTGTAGTGTTTATCGTCTTCTGTGTGTGCATACTTACCGGTCCTGGCATAAGACTCGTGACAGGTCCGGGCAATCTCGGCGGCCTGCTCCATCTGGTGTCCCGTCTTTTCGCTGGGCGCTCCATCAGCACCCAGAGCGATCATACCGCCTGCGAAACAGGTCAGGTGACCCATCTTATGCTCCAGCAGACCCCCCTTCCACTCCGCTATGTAGGTCAGCCCGCCGCTCGACTTCCTTATCAGGTTGGTTTCTATTGCCTGAAAGACAAAGAGTGAGAACGTTTTGTATTTATTTTTTTATTAGGGGTGAGTTGTTGCTTACTCCTAAATCCCATAACCTGTAGTCATCCTCTGCTCATCACCAGCTAAATCTAAGAGTATTAGTCTCCCAGACCTTCCTTCCCAGCGCTGCGGAGGAAGGTCTGGCTAGTCCACACAGCATTCCGGGATGGGAGGAAAAACGTGCTCTGGTTTACTAGCATGTCACAATTGTCTTGGTCGGCGCTAAAAGCTGGACGGAGATGAATCTGGATCGATGCGTAGCACTCAAAATTAGAGATGTATATTTGGTGTACTGACCCTTTAACACAGCCCAGGTTGTAAAGAAGAGGCACAGGTTATCATATCAGTTATCATATCACTGCTGTGACTCAGATAATCACCCTGTTGCTGCTCTCTCTTCCCAGGACTCTTCTTGGTAAATAAATCAAGAATGCCTATAAGCCTTGAAGATCAGGAGGGATTATGGGTAAGTATCCCTGCATGGTTAATTCTGTGTTTTAGTCGCCATGTAATATATTTGCTCCTCAGGGTGTTACATAAAAACAATCGGAGAGTCAGCTCTCTCCAGCTGAGACCAGTTGCTTGTCACCACATCTTAAGTTGACAATTTGTTTAAACAGGGTGTGTGTATGTGTGTTCACTTTAGGATTCTGTAGATTCATCTGCTCTGTCTTTGTCTTCTTATACAAAAAAGTGCTTTCTCTGTATGTGCCATCATCCTCCAATCTGCTCAAACTCACTATGTGGCTCCTCAGGATTAAAGACGGAATACTAAATATTTGAACATTTTGGCATAGCAGCGTTTGAAGTGAAAGATAGTAAACAATGACAAGATTGCCACTTTAAGCAAAAATAAAAGTCTGTCTACATCAGTCAAACAGAACCTAATTTAGTCAAAAACCAGTTACAATCTCGAAATAGCCATGGTAACATGGTCATCATTTACATGATTGCTTCTATCATCTCATGATGAGCAACAGCTTCAAGGTTATTTGGGCGACTAAAATCCTTTAATATCCACCCTGCAGGGAGAAATAAACAGCAAGACCACTTTTTAATCTCTAAAGCTGACCTCATGTCTGTGGTCTGCTATTATCAAGCACACATGTATCATCCATCCAGCTCCCTATCTGTAAATAACAGGTTCACACCCGGATTTTGTCCATTCAATGACAACAACTTTCAATTGGAAGTCAACGGCAGTACATTATAATACATTCATAGTGTTCTAGTGCTGATCCATATAGTGTTTACGTTTTCACATATTGATATGTTGATGTTGAAATTGAAATAAAGTGCAATGTTGCATCACTTTCAGCCATGCGGCAGACCACAGTTTTTAGTGGTAGTAGTGTAACAGATTGGAAATTACAGCCCTCAGAGATCAGTTTTATAACACGATGGGACGGCCGGGGCAGAAAAAGCGCTTAACACCATTGACAGATGGCGCGTTTAGGGAGCTGTGACAAATGATGATTTTGATTTCAGCTGTACGATTACAGCTGTCAGGAGAAAAAGCCAGACACAGAAAATGTGTTTCTAAAATTTGAAGTCAATCCATGCTAAAGAAAAATGCTCTTACACGTTTATATATTCTCTTTATCACTATATTAAGAGTTAAATGTACAATATGTAATTTTCTGCTGCTAGGGGTCTCTCAATCAAAACAATGGATGGTAAACACTGACTTCTGATGACGTTTTGTAGTTATGTGGAATTATGGGAGCTGTATAGCCTGACAAGCCAAGGAACTCACCATTGACGGAGCTCAATCCGATGGGCGGGGTAAACTGTTGTCTTTCAAATTCCCTCTGCACACAATAGGATAGCGCTACAACCAACCAGAGCAACGCTAGTTGATAGATTAGACGGCAAAACTCCGAACACATCTTCCTTTTTTAAGAATGACTTCAGTGCCGTTTGTGCCTTTGTTGGAGCTTAACTCCAAGTCTTCCAGAGTCGCGGCCAAAGCTGATTCGAAAGACTGCTGTTCGTCAGCAGCAGCAGCCATCTTCTTTGTTTTCAAGTAGAAGGGAATTCACGCAGAACTGTCGCAACTCTGCTGTCATTATGTTAAGCCCGCCCACCGACTCTATACACAAAGTGATTGGCCTGGTTAGAGTTTGGCTAATTTGTGGGTTAGCCCAGTGCTGTTAGCCGTGGTCAAAACAATCATACTAAAAATAACTTTATGAGCGTGTTGAACTATGTTGTAACCTTATACACCAAGCATTAGCTACTTGTCAACCAGCACATTGTAGTAACGTTAAGCTGGATCGATCAGTATTGAAATGTATCAATAAATAATGTCTCTGCTGTATCACTGTGTTGCAAAGTGCCATGTAATTAATGACAAAATGATGCCATGTGGCAGAAAAAGCAGTATTACGGTTATAACTCTCTGTGACATTGTATGATTTACAATTACTCTCCAACGTATCATCTGGGTGCCAGTGTTTTGACAGAAGTTAGAGGAACCAGAGGGGACAAAGGTTATGACGTCACTGACAAGCGACTAAATGAAAGGTCACGTGTCGGAAATAAAGTTACAGATTTCTCTGGGTTTGAAAACTGTAAGTACACAACTTAACATGTAACATAGGTATAGTTGTTGTGTGTGTGTGTGTGCGTGTGTGTTTTTTTTACCTGCAGGGCATCATAATACATCTTCTTGCCCTCTTCGTCAGTCTTGTCAGACATCAGCCAGGCCTTGAGCAGGTACTCATAGAAACTGTCACCTAGGCCACCCACAGAAACGTGATCTGCAACACACAGATGAACAAGATAAAACACACACACACACACACACACACACACACACACACACACACACACACACACACACACACACACACACACACACACACACACACACACACACACACACACACACACACACACACACACACCTCCTACATGTGTGCTGCTTTAGATTACAACAGTTGGACCATCCATTGCTCATCCTCACATGACACAGGGTGAGATATGTGTGTGTGTAATAATAATAAAGGGAACACATCTACAGTCTGTGACATACTACAGTATTGTGTGTGTGTGTGTGTGTGTGAGTGTGTGTGTGAGAGAACAGGTTGTTATCGTAGGTGAGCTTCAGCCAGCCAACCTGTACTTTTGCATTCGCCCTGCTGATCGCCAGTGAAGGCTCATCCATATGCATGTGTCATTAACAGAGTCCAGCCCTGTTTGTGGAGCGCAGAGATTAAATGTCAGCTGTGATCATCTTGATGCGAAAAGAAAGGAGGCAGGTGGTCAAGATTGGTTTTGAGCAGATAAGAGTACCTGCCGCCCTTGCGAGTTCATTATCAAAACCAGGAGCAGGAGCACCGCGCCATCGAGAGAGATGACACGCTTAAAATAGAGCTGTCTGATTATAGAAGTCCCGAAAACCGATTACAAATTTGTGTATAAACATATTTCTGATGCATACTTCGAAGCAGAGAGAGAGGGTGGAAACTATGACTCGGCATGCCTTATCCACACATGGTAACAAAACAACTGTTCAGATTAAACAAATTAAATTAAATAAAAAAAGCTGAAACATGACTTTGTTTTCTGTGAATGTACAGCATATAAAAGACACGGGAGCATTTCTGTTCAGCATTTCTAATCGAATATGTCATCATTTGCATAAAATACTGGGATAAAAAGCACAGATACTGGCTCCGGTTAAGAGTGTCACTTAATGCCAACAATTATAACTGCAGATGTGCTGTCAGTAGCTTTATTCAATGTTTTAGGCATCAGATAATAAAAAGTAAGCAGACCAGAGGAGCAGGTCCATATTTAACCATCACAGATACTAAAAGCCCTCCAATCAAGGGCTGGGTATCAAAAACAATACCAGCCAGGACTCTAATAAACTCTGAGGCATACCAGTGGGTATTCAAAACTCAATAATAAAACTGTATCAAAGGTATTTCTCATTTAATATCACAACTTTCTTGTGGAAATCAAGACAAATATGCCCTGATTTTATGTAGAACAGTGACTGGCCTGAACAAACATGATAGTTTTATAAGGTGAAATGAATATTTAAGCGCATCAAGCATGAAAGGTTATTAAGTTTCATTCATTTCAAAACTGAAACGCTCACAAGCTTGAAGTCTCAGCAGATCATAACAACTTTAGAGACACAACTTTAGCTTTTGTGTTGATTTTCAATTTCCTTTTTCCACCTCTGCATGCGCCCTGCCCTATTTAGTCAAACACCACCGTCTCAAAACAATAAATCACAAAGAACATGATGTGTCTGTACTTTTTTGTATGCAGACACTGTTTCAAACAAAGTCAGTTTTCAATCTATTATCGGTCTGATTTGCCTTTATCTCTGCAGTTCTTGGTAAGTGGCAGAAATGAAAAAACAGCAGGCTGAAGGATAATTTTTCTGATGTTCCCGATTTGTGTTTAGGCTCCTGGGCTCCACACTACCAGGCATTACATAGTGAAAATTTTGATAAACTGCCACTGAAAATTGGACTTTCATTTGACGGGTGATGAGAAATATTACTCTGGTTCTGTTGAACATGCAGGTTGCTGTTAGCTTGCCAAAACATTTAAGGATTGGATCGACATTTTGGGAAAGATGCTTATTTGTTTATTTGCAGAGAGTTAGACAAAGACAATCAACACTCTTACATTTGTCCATTATATATGAGGCTAATGCCTTGAGATGGTCAATTTAGCTTAGCATGAAGGCTGGAAAGAGCACCTCTAAAAGCTTACTAACTAATATGGTATATCTTGTCTGTTTAATCTATACTGTTAGTGATGACAATGATAATTGTCTCCTGGCTGTAGCTTCATATTTAATGTACAGACAATTAACTGGTGTCAATCTTCTCCTCTAACACTCTGCAAGAAAGCGAATAAGCGTATATTCCCAAAAAGGTCGAACTGTTCCTTTAAGAACTTGATAATTTGATAGTAGCTATGTCAAGACTTGTCACTTCCAGTTTGTTTTGAAGTCCAATTTCTGCTCTCCAGTGGTTAAAATCGCTTAAAGCTGCTTTAAGAATGGGTTGAAAAATAGATTGCGATATGAAGCCCTTCTCTTGCCATATGTCAGTGTCAATTTCATGATATCTACTCAGCTGGCAGTTTTCAGCAATATATGACATGTGGCATTAGGAGAGACTATACTTCAGATCCCTTCTCTATTGCTCTTTATACACAACGTTCCACTTCCGGGATTGCGCTGACACCTTCTCTATTAGTCTATATACATGATCTTTCACTTCCGGGATTGCGCCGGATGTCCGTTACCTTGGAACGTACACATGTTCCACCAAAACAAGTTCCTTCCCGAGGCTATTTTGCAGAGGCGCCGTTGCTCGGTCCGCCACCCAAGATGATTGTGATTGGTTTAAAGAAATGCCAATAAACCAGAGCACGTTTTTCTCCCATCCCAGAATGCTGTGAGACCCTTCTCCGCAGCGCTGTGGAGGAAGGTCTGGCAAAGTGAGGCTACTTCTCCAATAAATATCTCTCGTTCTGTAACTCCATATGTTCCTCTACTTTTCCTCTCCAATAGCCCCGTTCTCTCCTCTTCCTCACCTCTCCGTCATTATCATCAAACATTTTCAGCTACACCGTTTGAAGAGACAGATGCCAGATGAACGGACATATGATCTTAAAGATAGGGAGTGGGAAATGACAGTGACTTGGGTAAAATGATGGGTTGCAGTAATGTAAAGAGAGTCAACAAGGTTCAGACGGAGAGAGTGATGAGAAGTAAAAAAAAAGAGTGGATACGTCACGAGAGCCATTCAGCACCACTGTTAAAACAATGTCAAATAAATCAATCTTGTTTTGCGCAAGTTGAACAATTGTAGGGTCAATCTGTCATCAAATATGAAATCAATATCAAAAGAGAACAAAAGAAATACATTTTTATGTCCAAAATGTTGACCTTCAAAAATACTTTATTTGTACGGTTTTATACAAAAGTATGCAATTCAGTCTGCTTTTCAAAGGGTAAGTGAAACAGAAGGAATAATGAAAGAGAAAACTGAGTAAAATAGAATGAGAGGGATGAGACCAAAATAATCTGAATATAAATAATACAAAATGACAATCCTTATTACATGCTACTCTGAAAGAACAAATGTGACCAAGATTTTGAAATAAATATTCCAAAGTCTAAATCTTAAAAAACTGAAAGCTGCCTCACCATAAGACCTGCAACTATTGATTACTTTCACTGCCCACTAAACTGCTGACTATTCTCACAATTTATCGTTCGGTGTAAAACAAATAAACATTTTTCTTTATCCATATCAAATTTCCACAAAACCCAAACTGATGTATTCAAATTGCACCAAACAGCTCAAAATCAAAAGAGATCCAATTTATTGTTAGAAGATGAAACCACTGAATTTTAGACTTAAAAAAAAGACTCAAATTATAAATCGATTATCAAAAGAGTTACTAATAAAGTTTGTATCGATCGACTAATCCATTCTTCAACTTGACATTTGAGCTCTACTGACCATAGAAGGTTTTTAACAAAAAGAAGTCGGTGGATCTGACAGCTCTATTAAGGAGCTCTATAAAAAGTGGCATGAGATCATTTTTCACAATAATTGGGGGCGAGTTCATCACTCTTAAACTTCTAAAATCTGTGTGGGAGCCAGTAAAGTGATTGTAATATCAGAAGGACATTTGTATTCCTGGTTTTAGATCAGTACAAATTACAGGTGTAGGATAGTTTTCTTTGAAAGAGCAGCATTAAGTGCAGTAATCCAGACAAGTGGTAATTTGCATGCGTAAGTGTCATCTCGGGTAAGAAAAAGTCCAACCTCTGTGACATTCTTTGAGTGATAAATGCAAATTTCATCAATGTTTCTAATATCCGCCTCAAAGTTCAGGTTACTATTAACCCAACGATTTCAGCCTGTGATTTTCGCTTTAATTACACTGTATTTAAATGTTGAATAACCATCTCTGCCTCTCTCTGTTTCATTGTTATTCTTCTGCAGGAAATCTTGAGGAAGTCTTGAATTTATGTCTGCAAAACTTACGGGGCAGAAAGCAATCAGCCATGTTTACTCTCTCTTTTAGCCAGCCAAGGACCAAAGAGCCAGGGAAGACCAACCCATTTTTTTTTACAGTCAGTTAATAAGGATGTATTGTATTGTACTGTATTAAAAAGTGCTCAAAGCAGTATCCCAAATCACACTGACAACTTAAATCTGCTTTGATGCGAGCAACTGAATATCTAGTTCCTAGAAGAAAAGCGGGAGCAGCATTGATCCCGTTTTCATGCTGTGTCTAGTAGAAGCTTGTTTTAACAGGAGTTAGTAATTATATCTTAATGATAAAATTCATTCAAGTTGTCTTGCAAAAACTTTTCTTGCAGCATTTAGAAGAAAATACAAACACAGGAGAACAAATACTAGTTGGCACAACATCTAAGACTCACTCAGGTGCTGCCATCAGTACTATGCAAGTTGCAAATGCAAGAAAAAAAGGAAGACACTGGATGTGATAAGAGGGTTGAGGAAGACTTACGTTGGCCCCACTGGCCGCTGTTGGGGTTCAGGTAGTTGGGGTACAGCCCCTGGGGTTTGTCCAGGCGATTCAGTACTTTCCGGATGTTCATTACCTAATGATTGAAGAAATAAATCGCAAAGCGCAATTCAAACACCACAAGTGAAAATGCAGTATGTAAAAGGATTGTATGAAACGCTAGGAGAAGACAGAAGCCGTTACAAACGTGACATAATCAACATCCCTGTTGGGAAATAAGGTAAAGGGCAGGCTTGTGCAAAATTCTGAATTGGCCTCCATTCAATTCATGAATTGGAATTTGAATTGACTCCGCCCCACAGGAAGTTGAATTGGAATTGGAATTGGAATGACAGGAAGTTGAATTAAATTCATGGCAATTCAAAGAAATTCCACACAGTCACACAACAGAAAGAATGTGTTGAATCTCACATACATTCAGTGTTAGGAAGGTTACTTTGGAAATGTAATTGCTTACTGTTATAAGTTACCGATTATATATGTGGTTTGGATTACTTTATTTGGATTACTTTATCAATGCAAAGCAATTTCTTTTTAATTTGATTAGTAACTAATTGAATTACACATTTTACCTCAGTAATACAACTAAATACAATTACATTAATTTTGTAATTGAATAACAATTTCATTACACGTAACTAGTCACTCCTCAACCATGCATACATTGTGTTCCAAAATATAGATAATGATCAAATTCTTGAAATAAATTAGCCCCTCAATATTGTTTAATTAGTTTTGTTCCAATGTTATTTTCATTTCAAAGTAATCAAATAACACACAGTTGTTGTAAATGCAGTTATCATTTATTCCAATGCAAAACTCACTGAGCAACACTGTTGCATCTAATTCTCAATAGCTCCTTTTATCATTGAGTCTGCACCATTCTGGTCTCTTTCCTGCAACACTAAAGAAGAAGACGTTTGAAGTAGCCTTGATGGAGCCACAGACTGGAGCACTGCAGTGCTTGCATATGGCTCTGTGTTTTCCAGGTGTTCTTGTTGGAATTGGTTCTTCAAAATGAACTAGTACAGAAGAACTTTTAGGCCTGCTACTACTTTCCATGTCGCTGTTATTACAGGTGTCAAATCTATAAACGTTTGTAATCTGAAGTTGTAAGGGACTTCTGAAACTTAAAAAGTCCAGTGTTGAACATCAAATTGTGTGGAAAAGAAGCTTTCAAACCAATGTCCACCTCAAATTGTTTGGCAACCATTTTAAATACTTGGTTAAAGTAAAGCATTCTGGGAAATGGAGTCATGTTCCATCATGTTCCACAAAATTACAATAACAATAAATCAAACTTAATTATTTGTTCTGTCAGTAGAGCTTTTAACATTCATTGCTCAGGGAAAACATTTCCTGTTAATGTAATCTGTACAAGTAGTTCAAACTAATATCATGTATGTACAAGTAGTTCAAACTAATATAATGTATGTACAAGTAGTTCAAACTAATATCATGTATAGAATATGTAATGCAATCATATCTGACATATACTGTAAAGCTTCATTGTTAAACACTTCCCTTAAATTATGTATATGAATTTCTTTGAATTTTTATTGAATTGCAATTCTGCTTCCTTTAATTCAAATTCAAATTGAAATTCTAGATCCTGTTTTTGACATCAATTCAAATTCAAGAATTTAATTGGAATTTAGGAGTCCTTCTCAATTCAATTCTGAATTGTGCACAAGCCTGGTAAAAGGGTGAAGAGTCTGGTTTGTACTTATTTTCGCATACAGGAAAACGCCTTTGCCATTACAGACACTTCTAAAGTGCAAGAGTGTAAGTGGAAATCCTGAGCAAATGCAGCCATTAACTGTGAAAAAAGCAATATCATCTATTCTCATATGTCTGTTACCTTCTGTGCAAACTCAGGATTCCCTGAGAGTTTGCTGAGGTGCATGAACTCCAGATGCAGCGTGCCATATTCTGCCAGGATGCTGCTGCCGCCTGATGCCCAGGGCCAGTTTCTACCAATACCACTGGACAAAGATAGAAAGAGGAGACAGAGGTTTCTGTTTAGAACACAGGACAACAAAGAGACTGAAGCACAGGGCTGCATCATGTTTGACACTTTGGCAGTTAAGAAGATGATCTGACATCTTTTTAGCTACAAGCACTACCACCTTAACTTATTTTTTCACAGCTGAAAAGAGGAGATAAATCCTCAAAAAGTCAGCTCTAGCCTCTCAGTGACTCAGCAGAAATACTTTTTGTGAAGGCTACTAAAATGTTACCACAGTTTATACGTTATTTTAGAAATCCGTCTTTTGCTTTAGTGACATTTACAAACAGATTCTCAAAACGGATACAGACTACTGACACTAAAAGCTATCGTCACACTCCATCTGTCATATTTATGGGTGCATTTGTTTAGTTGGTTTCACACACTTGACTTTGGCAGCACTTTATATCCTTGCCGGTGTCTCGAGGTCAGTCAACCAGAGCTTAGGGACCCCACCCTCTCCCCTGACGTTGCCTATAGTGACGATGAAGTTGACTCGACTCTCAGGTCATATGTGAGAGTTATCAACCTCTGGCATGCTTGACAAGGACAGACGACTTAGCAACGGGGTGTGTGTGTGTGTGTTAGATCATTAGAACCACTGACAGATCACTTCCAGACTAAGGACTGATGACTCTGGTGGCGATATTTCAAGTAACTACTCTTGAATACATATTAACAATTCACTATGCTGTGAGACACACACACACACACACACACACACACACACACACACACACACACACACACACACACACACACACACACACACACACACACACACACACACACACACACACACACACACACACACACACACACACACACACACCAGGAAGTGTGCACTACAACAACTCCACATGGACATGTGGACATGAGCGGAGACATCCAAAAAATAAGAAAAAAAGGAGGAGGAGTGTGAATTAGGAGAAGTGCCATGCACACACATTGCTTCAAAGAGGTGGATGAACATACTAATTATCCCCCCTTCAACTCATCAAGCTGCACAAGCCATAATTTGTTTCCCATTACACCATGGATTTAATCAAGTCAACCAGACACAGAGAGGACCACCGCAGCATCAGGCAGCGAGCAGAGATCAGGGTCAGAGAACATAATATGGTGAAGAAAAATCCCATCACTGTAGGGTAGACCTGATTAAGTTGGGAGCTGTGTGTTTGCTAGCTTTAACCTGATGCAGACATATTCAAGTCTATGATTACCTGCACAAAAAGTTGAATGTATTGTTAAATCCCAAATATACAGTGTGTTTTAGGGTTCCAGCTACAACATTAGTCCTTTATCTCCACAACACTCTCCACTTCCCCTCAGTCAACTTGTAGGCTTGATCGGTCTAGCCATCTCTTTCAGTCGTTTTATAAACCCTGTAATGAACAATAAATCCTTTCTCTTGGATAGAGTGGAGGTAAACACACACCTTTCCAACTCCCTCTCCAATCCCAGTCCCCCCCAAAGCCCCGCTGTGAGACAAACTAAATCCCTGTTAAGGAGAACTAAATAAAAGACAGCAGGGAGAAGCTGCTGCGTAAACCAAACAGACACAAACCAACGAGGGGGCAGATATAAAGTAAAATACTGGAGACGGATAGATGAGGGTGTGTTTGGAATATCATTAATCTGGCCAGGGTGTCTGCATGTTTCAGAAAGATAACTAAGACTACTTGAGAACTCAAATGCCAGCTGGAACTTAATTAGAAACAGAAGAAGTTTTAAAAACCAGAGCTGTCAAACCCCAGTCTACTTGTTTGATCACAGCTATGGAAGTTGTTAAACTACTTGGGCAAAATACGACCCTGGGAATTTACGTAAAGCAAAAAAATGCTGTAACTTTTCAAAGAAATAAGATCAATAAGATGAATAAAAGTTGCTTTCATGAACAATAAAATGCGCCGTTGATGGATTCAAAACAGTGAGGCATTTTGTCGCAACAGTCTTACTTTGTCTGGTATGACCAGTAGTTAGAGGTGACTAATGTTAGCAAAGGTTAGATAGATATCGCTGCATATCTGACATTACGAACCTGTTTCAATAGCTGCCGAGGGGCATTCATGCCTGTTTTTGGATGGAAACATGTTGTTGCAGTCACTTCCCGTACTGGGATTGGAAAGTGGCATTCATCCACTGGCATACAGCACAATACGACTGTATTACTCCATATGATGGGAGTCAGCTGTGTGGGTCCAGAGTTAAACTGAAAAAGTCTATGGGGGTTTAGGGTAGTTGTAGGTGATGTTGAAATTACGGCCAAGGAAGCGGTCACTTACTTAGGCTGTATACTGGACAATAAACTATCAGGGGAGTTTATGGCCCGGAAAATGATCTCAAAGGTAAGCCAAAGGACTAAGTTCCTGGCAAGAAGATCCAGCCTCTTAGATAGTCACACCTTGAAAATCCTGGCTGATGCGCTTGTTCAATGCCATCTTGACTATGCCTGTACATCTTGGTATACAGGCACTACTAAAAGCCTCAAAGACAAGTTACAGATCTGTCAAAATAAACTTATCAGAGTGGTCCTTAAACTTCATCCTAGAACTCATCTTCTCCCTGATCATTTCTCCAGTCTTTGGTGGCTCAGAGTGGAGGAGAGAGTTTCCCAACTTAAACTGTGTTTAGTTTATAAGATAAGAAATAACCTGGCACCCAAGTATTTATGTAATTATTTTTCAAAAATTAGTGATACGCATAGCTATTCCACCAGGGGGAGTTCCACAGACTACAGGCCCTGCTGTTTTAAGAGCTGTATGGGAAAGTACTCTTTCCTATACTCAGCAGCTGTCTTGTGGAATGGCTTACCTTCCAACCTTAAATTGTTGAGCACCTCCTTCTTCCATTTTAAATCTTCAAAAAAAAAAATGGTTATCAAGCCCATAAACAAACTTAAAATATCCTTGAAGTACTAGGAATCCTGTACTGTTGTCTGTACTGTATTGTCTGTTTATGTGTCTGCATGTCTATTCAGGGAATCGCGCCCCGGTTTTCTATTGTCTTTTAGATTTGTTTTACTTGTTTGTTTTGATTATTAGTTGACCCCTTTCCCATTTTGTCCTCAATGTTTTTAGTCTGTGTGTTTCATTCATTCAGCTGTTGTGTTGACTACTGATGCACATGTCCTGGGTGGCCCAGTTTCCAGAGCACTGTTAACAACTAGCACGCTCTACATCCCTTTTCTCACGAGATGTAGTGAGAGTTATTACAAGCTCTGAGCTATTAAAACACTTTTTACAGTTTGGTTTATGACCTCTCCTTCCACTACAGACTCTACTGCAATATTGTAAAAATACCGCACAGGTGTTCAAGGTTTGAGCATATATCCTTAAAGCCTCAACTGACATTCATCCTAATTTTGAATTCACTATCTAGCTGACGATATCCACTTTGTTTTGTGGCCTAAGTCGGCTTCATTTTCACAGCCAGGGGTATGAAGATTCATATCAGAAGTTGGCTGAATAAAAAGTCTCAGTTTGTTGAATTCAGTTCACTAACAGGAGGCAGAGTGGTGTCTCTCTCTTTGTCATCATGTTTTACAGTAGTTCTGTAATGCAGCACACTGTAAAACGTTAATTAAATGTTATGGTGACCAAGAACTAGAGGACTTTTTTTTAAAGATTATGCAAAGCTTAGACTGATGTTTCAAAGCCGATATTGAACTTTCTTTATAAATCAAGAGCTCAGGCAGTATCAGCCACCTCTGACAGCACACATATGATGCAGTTTGTCTGGCTAATAGAAGCTCATGCCCATAGATTTTAATCAATTTGCTTTGCCCATGTTTCATCCGGTTTCATAACTGTAATCTTGAAGATGTGAAATCAGGCCAGTCACAATTAAAGGAATGATGTTTTTGGTTTAGTATTGCCTTTCTTTTGAACATTCTAGGCTATCACACATTACAGTTTGTTTAAAGGAGCATTTGGGTACAATTTATTAATCTCAGCAAGGACAAGAAATGCTTAAAAAGCTCAGGAAATTGGAAATTTCCCTGAGCTTTAAAAGGACTTCAACAATGCCATGGCAACTGGAAAAACAAAGCTAACTCCATATGCTGAGCAAGATGATAAATGGACCTTGTTTGTGTCAATTACTGTTTCCGAGGTCAAGAATGAAGTTTAAATCTCTGTCCAATTTCCACGATAAAACAAGTTTTAGAAGCTACCAAACACTAGCTAAGATCTTACGTGAGATCAAACTGCAGATGCATGTAGTTAACCACGTTGTTTTAAAGAAACCTACAGTACAAACATCCTGGGGCTTCTAAGAGACATATCTGATATCTCTTAACATTTAACAATAGCTGGACTATTCAGGAATGCAGTTTAAAGAGCACTTCAACAACCTATATTGTGGGAATGTCTGTAAAGACAATCTGACATCATATTCTCTGCCATGCTGTTTAGCCAAGAAACAACTAAAGGGCTCAAAGGGCCCGTGCAACAAATATGGATCCAAAGTCTTGACCTAGAAAAAAACTGGGTCGTTACAGATAGATGCCACTGTGAATTATGCGCGTTCGCGTCAGAGGACATATTCCAGTCCTCTTAAGGGTCAATCTGGTTTATCCTTTTGGGGGTGTCTAATCTTCTTATTATTCAACCTCTGACACCCGTAGCCATTTTCCTGGCCAGCTGTGAAATGACAAATCCTAGCCTGCTAGTTTTATACCCTGCAGTCCATTCATCAGCGCCAACAGCAGAAATTTTAATTCGGTGGTGCCAAGCAGTAACCTGGAAAAAAAGAAAAGGCATTCCATCTCCATAAATTAGCTTGTCAAGCCAGGAAGCGCCTTCTCATGCTCCTCTAGTATTATGTTCGGAGGACTCCTTCAATTCATTTGTACTCTGTATTTGGATGAAGTCTATATTTCCGCCCAGTTTTTTGTGTCTGTCCTACTCCTCCTCCTCCTCATCCATGCCATGACCTCTGTTTCCATCCTGCTTTTCTTCCCTCAATATCTCTTCCTCCCTTGTCTTAAAATCTATTGTACTTCTCCTCCAGGCGCAAAGAAATGTGAATTGCGATAGATTCACATTTAGCAACTTAATTAGAGGCCTTAAATCATGGCTGCCTTCCACTGCCTGAGGTTACTGCCGAGGAGAGCTGCACTGTAAGCAAGTGTGTGCGTTTGTGTTTGCTTGAAAAACAATCTCTGGATACCCTAAATGCCAGACTTGTCTTACCTGTCGTTAAAAAGAGTCTCACGGTAGTGAGACAGTGTTACTACCAACACTGTGATTGTGTATCTGCTGTATGTACAGGTGTGTACTCATAACTGCGGCCATGGTAAGAACACCTATGAGGGTTCCTCCCTTTGTCCATTGGGTAAAGACCCCTAGAACCAGTGTTAGGCGCCTGACACACCCTAAAAATGTATATAACTTAACCTGAAAATGAAGGCCGCGAAACTTTACTAAAAAAAAAACTCATTAGCGCCCCGATACAGTATACCGCCCAATATATCGCCCATCTTTAGTAGCTCATCTGTGATATCATGACTTTTGTTGTATATGTCAGCTGATAAGAAACAAGAAATAGCAGCACAGAAATGCAAAAGATACATTTGTAGTAATTCAGAAACAGTGTCGCCATTACATAGTTTGTCGACCAGAGAGCGCTGCCAGGTTCATTTTTCAAATTTCAGTTTTTAAAGTGCTCATATTATGCTCATTTTCAGGTTCATAATTGTAATTAGAGATTGTATCAGAATAGGTTTACATGGTTTAATTTTCAAAAGACACCATCTTTTTGTTGTACTGTACATTGCTGCAGCTCCTCTTTTCACCCTGTGTTCAGGTCTCTGTTTTAGCTACAGAGTGAGACCTCTCAGCTTCTGTAACATCTTTGTTGTCAGTCGCACATGCGCAGTAGCTAGGTAAGGATTACATGAGCTAGCTAGCTGTTTCTCCAACTTCGGCCTGTACAAGGCAGGATTAGCTGGGAGACTTCTTCTAAACTTGGGCGCCCTTCCAACTTTGCGTGGAATACCTGCAGAACAGGGAGTAGTTCTATACAATTTATTTTGTAGATTAAGGTGAATTTGTGTGTGTTGTAGCAGTGTTTTGCCATTGAGAACAAGCTAGCATGCTAACGGTTAGCCCCCTAGGCCCCTCGTTTTGGCTAGTGACGTAGAAAGCCGTGCAGATATGCGTGTGGAAGCACCAGAGACACAAAATAACAAATCCAAGAAAAAGTGATTTTTTTTCACAATATGGGCACTTTAAAACCAAATTTTAGGTTTATCACATATCTTTATAAAAGATATGTGATATTTGTTAGTTAAAAACTAGAAATAATGTTTATAAATATTGGTTGATACATTGTTATCTTATTTTTTTTAACTAAAATATGAATTTATCTAAAATATTTCTATTGGTAGCGCCAAAAATCCAGTATTGGTTGTGTTCTATAACTCATTAATTACTTAAACCTCCTCTTCGTTTTATAGCTTGTTCTTAATTCAGTCCCATTAGTCTAACATATGACCTAACCTGCACCCATCAACCAGCACAAACAGAATCAGACCAGAGTAGTTAACACAGTTCTGCTGAAAACTGCCAAAACTCCATTAAGTGCACTAAGAAGCTATTTTGTCCCTTAGGACGACACAACACTGTTCCTCTGCAATACATTCCACCATTATGTCTTTTGCTGTAGACAACACTGTCTCAGGTGATGAAACATATCTGGTAACACGTATAACAGGTTATCTGAATGTTTGTTTACAAGACTTGTGCCATTTCAATTGGAGCACTGGCATACTGGAAGTGAGATCACACCACCAAAGAAAGAAACCATCATAGAGAGGAATTTCATTAGATTTCTGGATTTTAATCACTTCATTCCACATTTCACGACTTCTCCTGCTGCCATGCTGACGACACTCAATTCTACTTTTACTACTTATTCTACTGTTGTAGCTTAAATGCCAATATGCTGTCATTGGTCTTTACTAAGCACAGCTAGTTCATTTTCCTATCACATCTAGAAAAAAAGGCTCCATGACAGAGTGCCACTTCACAGGGTCACCCAGTGTGACAACCTCTCTAAGCTGTACTAATAGAGCCATTCTCCATCTAGGCCTATTAATCAAACTCCAGGACCCCAAGAGCTAAGGATTGATTGCTTCAGCCTCAGAGCCTGTAGCTGAAGGAGTAATTCTGTCCCAAACTGACATTCTTTTCTATGAGATAAAAAAAGAAAGCACGGGCAAAAGAGTTCGCTTCAACTTTGCAGCGTCATTTAGATGATGACATCATTTTTTTATCAGTCATCTGGCTGGAAAGCAGACACTTTCTTTGAGTGGATGTGATGGTGGACAGCTAACTTAAATATAGATCGATAGATAGATAGATAGATAGATAGATAGATAGATAGATATGTAGCTCTTTAATTCTCTGTGAGAGTAAAGTCTGAATAAACACCTGTTTGTACCACCTAACATTTAAACTTTCTTTGCCATTGGTGATTTTAAGCAAAAGCATTTTGTAAGCATGGCATTTGCAAATTACATTTTAGCGTTTTTTTCTAAGCTTTTATTGTCATTTAGAGAAACAAAATTTGAGGTGTGTGTGTTTTCCTGAGTGTGTGTGTGTATATGTGTGCATGGGATACAACGATCACCATGATGCCCGTAGAGAGGAATGAACAGTTAATTTCAGGGCGGAGCATGGATCCAGATACCTCAACACAACCCAAAACACACACAGGCACACACTCACACAATGCCTCATCCCATTAAGTCAGTATGCAGTGCAGTGGGAGTGATTTGCAAGAGTTTTATCAGTCTGAATGTTAATAGAAGAGCTATGGGACCTACTGGCCGAAGCAGATAACGACTTGGTAACTAGTGTGTGTGTGTGTGTGTGTGTGTGTGTGTGTGTGTGTGTGTGTGTGTGTGTGTGTGTGTGTGTGTGTGTGTGTGTGTGTGTGAAAAAGTGAGCGAGAAAGAAAGTGTCAGAGGAAATAGGCAAAGCAGTTAGTTTGTAAAGTACTGCTGTTGCTTCCATTGCTAAAGCACAGCAACTTAATGTTGTAGGAAGCCACATATCGACATACAGTATGGATACAGACAGAGCATCTGTTGAGGCGATTTTCATTATGGCTCTGTTTCATACGATCTTATGATTACTTTGTACACTAAGTTGGAGCAAATACATAAGATCAAAACTGTTGTTATTTACACGTGTTAATGTTATGGGATAAATTGTTCAACTGTGCTGAAAAGCATCCAACGAAATGAACGTGTGAAAATGTATGTGACCCATTTGTTACGTCCCCCAATTGTTACTCGACTTTGCCAACAATTTTTTCTTTTTCTGGCTAACTATCATTATTTTTCACAGAGCAGAAAAACGTTCTGAGGTTTTCCCAAAGGAAAAACAAATCTATGCAGCATTTAGTTCTCTAATATTAGTTGTCTATTACCTGTTAATGCCTGTGTTTTCATTTAATACCAATGAAGTACATTTAAAACTGGTAACAATGTTCAGAACTTTTTCTAATCCAAACCTTTTCATCTAAACCACAACATCTTTTGACTGAATGTACTGAATTAAATATTTCAGTTGCATACTTAATAAATGTTCTACTTCCACAAGTCTCTGATAAACGTTTGAAAATCATTAAGTCATGAAGGAATAAAAGGAGAGTAGAAAAAAAACAGAGTTTTCTCTAATAGTGTTCATTCAATATTTCACTGGAAGAGTCATCTCGACTGTCTCACGGAAGCTATTTTTTGCCTTTGTAGTTCTTCTACTCAAATTATCAAGTTGAATTCAGGGACAAATGTTCCTCAGTCTATCTGGCTGCAGTGCCACCAGATTTGCTATGTTGGGGCCGGAGTCTGTTAGCCTGGCTCCGCCCTCCTACGTACTTCCGCTCTATTTTCATTTCCCTTCAGTACTCCATCTAGGTTCGCGGTATATTCTTGGGTTTTCTCTGGCCAAATATTTGGCGGTCCAATCAGCGAACAGAGGGAGCAGCTGAGAACGATGACGTTGAGGATGTGAAAATACAATCTTTGCTGAGTTGCGTTGGTGGCCATGATGTTGTGGCCCTCCTCCCCACGGGGTTCGGGAAAATTTTCCAGCTCGCTCCATTAGTGATGAAGGAGTTGGCTAAGGCTAACGCTAGCAATGCTAATGGTAAATATAAGCCGATAGTTGTCGGTCTCCACTCTTGTTGCACATGCGCATTACATACGTCACGACCAAACGTTAGCGATTGGTTATGGCAGATCCAGAGTGGCTCTGGGCAGATCCAATAGTTTTAAACTTCAACAGAGTACCCGCCTTCAAGGAAGTTAACACTTGTCAATGGAGAGTGGCCAGACTCTCTGTACAAATGAAATGGACCAGAGTCTGGTAGGACCAGGCAAGGAGTCTGTGGCAGATCAATCGGATAAATCAATCGGATCTTAGCAACATTTTCTGCTCAGTTAGTGGCAATCAGTGGGTTTCTTCACAGAGAGAAACATAGGGGGGCTTAAGAGTCCAGGGCCAGCTTCTGGTCCGTTATGGGGTACTGTACCACTGTTACATTGTTACCAATTTATTGCATTATTATGCCATATTGCACTCTGGTTACTTCATATTTAATATTATACATATTTTATAGATTTTACATGTTTTTTTCTACACTTGTATATGCATGCACATTATTTTTCGTCCCTCCAAGTATTTTTTTTTCAGTAGTTCTGGCATTTTTTTTTTTTTTAATCTTTGCCATCTTATATAATCTTATTTTTTTTTATTCTTATTTATTATTTCTAGTATATTTCTTGTTTTTTCTGTATGTGTGTGAGTGAGTATGTGTGTATGTCCTTGTAACTTGCTGCTGTAACAGAGTCATTTCCCAATTTGGAATTAATAAAGTCCATCCATCAAGACGAGATTCCCCACTGAACAGCATGATAAATATTTCTGTGGAGACTTCTTTTAAATGTATATAATTCGGAGTGCTTTCATACATTACATGTAATTTAGCTGACGCTTTTATCCAAAGCGACTTACAATTAAGTACATGTTGCTTTATCCTTGTTTGTTACTGGTCTTTCACGTATGAGCAGTCTGGTGATCAGTTAGGTTTATTAGTGCATGGATTTTCCATTAAATATCTTAACATTAGGGTTTGGCGATATGGCCAAAAATGTTCTATCCCAATATAGGTGATTAAATAAATAAATAAATAAATAAATAAATAGTCTATAAGAAATAACCACATGGTAAAGTAGCCTATTTTTGTATACTCTTGTGTGAATTATATAATTGACAAATGAAAAGTACTGAGTATTTTCTCACTTTATTTAGAACTTTAGTGCTAAATAAACGTAGAGCGCGGCCTAAATGACTAAATATTGCCATAACGCAGTTTGGCCACTGGTTTTTCAACATTGCGCTAGAAACAATATAGAAAGATATATACAGTACAGTAGAAATATATAATATAATATATATATATCGTCATATAGCCCAGCCATACTTAACATTAATCAAATTCACAGACTTTTCTGTTTGGAATCACAACACCTCTTGATTCCAGCATGTTAATTTAATTCCCAAACCAGTGTGAACCCTTGTTACAAGTAGAGTCCACTTTGTAAGGCGATTTATAGAAAAAGAAAAAAACAAATAAAGCAGTGAAGATATTGGAAACTATATTCAGATCTTTTTGGGCTGTTTTTATAATTACTGGAAGAGTAACACCCCCCATAAATCTTGTTTTTGCTGACCTCCAGTGATTGAACTTTTCACCTTGCTGCAGTGATGTACAGGTGTACCTTACGCCCCCGTGACATCACAGTTGGGTGTGGTTACAGGTGCAACAAGGTACATTTCTGATCACATCAGTGATGTTAGCTGTGGTCAGAGGTGAAACTTCATCTTGACACCTAAACCTGGTGTTACATTAGTCCAACAGCCACTTAAAGAACCAGATGTCATAACTCAAAACCTATTGTAGCGGAGTAAGTCCTTTCAGATGATGTTACCGTGCACTGCCTTCAATACAAAGTTTTAATCTTTAGAAATAAACTAAAAACATGCGACAACATACTCCTTTTGTTGGACTTGGGTATAAGTAAGAACAAAGAGTGGTTAAGACAGCAAATTCATTTTGTTCTCTGAAATTAAAACCCAGCAACTGAGGGAAAAAAACAGGTTTACTTGGTGTAGAAACAAGTAAGACAAGACAAGTTTTAAACTGTGGCCTTGTTTTCTGCCGCTTCTCTTCTTCTTCTTTTTTTTAGATAGCTACAGGGCAGAGGGAAAAAAAACTGCAGAGAGGGAATAAAGAGAACAAGGCCATGGAGTGGAGTGGACCTACAGCATGATGTCCTGAAACTGAAGGAGATACTGGATCACTCAAGGTAAGATGAATGGACCGAGGAAGGACGGAGAGGGAACACAGGAGAGTGGGATGCGAAAAAGAAAGCTTTCTAACAAATGAAGGAGAAGAAAGGAATTGAGAGTAAGAGAGAGAGAGAGAGAGGGGGAGGGGGGGTAGGGATGAAGGAAGAGATGATAATTGGGCCTCATTTGCAAGTGAGCCTGTGTGTGTTTTACAGATTTACTCTGCTTCAATCTGGGTCAAGGTTGTGTAGGCAGTCCAACAGCTCCGATGTACACTGCTTCAAAAGCACGTCACTGATGTTTCTTCTCAACTACCCATTTATGAGAACTTTGATGTGTTTCTATCAGTCTCTCCCTCCATCTCTGTCTAACCGGCACCAACCGAATAAAATGCATTCAAACAGGTTGACTTTGAAGAGATGTAAAGAGTTGTGTTTTCCCACAAGATTTTATTTCTGAGTTTGTGTTGTGATCTCATTAAAGTTAAAGTGCGTAGTTTCTGTCGCCCCCATGAGGAATTCTAAGTAATGACAAAACTGTCGGCGCGTCCACATGATACAAGCCTTCCGTGATCGTAGTTACTTGTGGACAAGGAGGACACGGAGGATTACAAAAATATGGAGTCTTCAGAAGAGGTCATTATCTTCACTTGATTTTCTGCGCACGAACGTCACAATCTTCTGAACACAGACAGCCTGAGAAATACAGACAGAGTTGTGTGGAGCTGATAGTCTTAATTAGCTTTGTAGCAACTCATTTGGCAATGGCTTGACTATAACGGACGTTTATCAATATCAAAAAGTTATGCAAAGCTTTAAGCTGTAAACTGTTTTCATATTAATTATTAACACAGTAATCCACATGATATTGGTCTGTGTCTACTTGTATTCTTTTAAGTCTAAATCCGCCTCATTTCCTTTAAATTAGCATTCTAACGATAATTGGAGGTTTGTGATGTAAAGCACTATGAGCTGTGAGCGTGTGATGTTGGTAGCCAGCTGTAGGCTATAGGCACAGCAGGGAAGTCATTCCCATAGCAACGGCTGAAGCCAATGAAATAACTATAATAAACAATGAAGCCTAATTAGCAAAGGCATAAAGAGGTCACCGCGGGTACATTGAGAACACCTGTTAAATGCCTATGAATGAATATTCTGTCTGTCTGGGTGTTGTATACAGTTGTGTATACAGTGAGGAAAATAAGGATTTGAACACCCTGCTATTTTGCAAGTTCTCCCACTTGGAAATCATGGAGGGGTCTGAAATTGTCATCGTAGGTGCATGTCCACTGTGAGAGACATAATCTAAAAAAAAAAATCCAGAAATCACAATGTATGATTTTTTAACTATTTATTTGTATGATAAATAGCTGCAAATAAGTATTTGAACACCTGTCTATCAGCTAGAATTCTGACCCTCAAAGACCTGTTAGTCTGCCTTTAAAATGTCCACCTCCACTCCATTTATTATCCTAAATTAGATGCACATGTTTGAGGTCGTTAGCTGCATAAAGACACCTGTCCACCCCATACAATCAGTAAGAATCCAACTACTAACATGGCCAAGACCAAAGAGCTGTCCAAAGACACTAGAGACAAAATTGTACACCTCCACAAGGCTGGAAAGGGCTACGGGGAAATTGCCAAGCAGCTTGGTGAAAAAAGGTCCACTGTTGGAGCAATCATTAGAAAATGGAAGAAGCTAAACATGACTGTCAATCTCCCTCGGACTGGGGCTCCATGCAAGATCTCACCTCGTGGGGTCTCAATGATCCTAAGAAAGGTGAGAAATCAGCCCAGGACTACACGGGAGGAGCTGGTCAATGACCTGAAAAGAGCTGGGACCACCGTTTCCAAGGTTACTGTTGGTAATACACTAAGACGTCATGGTTTGAAATCATGCATGGTACGGAAGGTTCCCCTGCTTAAACCAGCACATGTCAAGGCCCGTCTTAAGTTTGCCAATGACCATTTGGATGATCCAGAGGAGTCATGGGAGAAAGTCATGTGGTCAGATGAGACCAAAATAGAACTTTTTGGTCATAATTCCACTAACCGTGTTTGGAGGAAGAAGAATGATGAGTACCATCCCAAGAACACCATCCCTACTGTGAAGCATGGGGGTGGTAGCATCATGCTTTGGGGGTGTTTTTCTGCACATGGGACAGGGTGACTGCACTGTATTAAGGAGAGGATGACCGGGGCCATGTATTGCGAGATTTTGGGGAACAACCTCCTTCCCTCAGTTAGAGCATTGAAGATGGGTCGAGGCTGGGTCTTCCAACATGACAATGACCCGAAGCACACAGCCAGGATAACCAAGGAGTGGCTCTGTAAGAAGCATATCAAGGTTCTGGCGTGGCCTAGCCAGTCTCCAGACCTAAACCCAATAGAGAATCTTTAGAGGGAGCTCAAACTCCGTGTTTCTCAGCGACAGCCCAGAAACCTGACTGATCTAGAGAAGATCTGTGTGGAGGAGTGGGCCAAACTCCCTCCTGCAGTGTGTGCAAACCTGGTGAAAAACTACAGGAAACGTTTGACCTCTGTAAATGCAAACAAAGGCTACTGTACCAAATATTAACATTGATTTTCTCAGGTGTTCAAATACTTATTTGCAGCTGTATCATACAAATAAATAGTTAAAAAATCATACATTGTGATTTCTGGATTTTTGTTTTTAGATTATGTCTCTCACAGTGGACATGCACCTACGATGACAATTTCAGACCCCTCCATGATTTCCAAGTGGGAGAACTTGCAAAATAGCAGGGTGTTCAAATACTTATTTTCCTCACTAACTATATATATATATATATATATATATATATATATATATATATATATATATATATGCTTTTGATCTGCTTCTCAGTTAAGGTTGTTCTTATTTAATCCTTCATATTTTTAAAGCAAGACAACAATCCAAAATATGTTTAAAACAAAAACTAGCCCTAATACAGAAAGATATAAATATTCGGTCTGCTCTGCACACGTTGGATGTTCACTGTTTTATACGCATTTTCACTTGAGCTGGACACACTTAGTATTAGCTGATTCTGGACCACCTTGGACATTTAAAACATTGCAGTCCTGAACAATCCTTGATCATATTGGACTCCCCTGATTGGCATTTTCCAGTATTACTGCTCTCTTTCAAAAGGCCTATGATTGTTCCAGTGCACCATAAATACACGTGCAGAGAAGCATGTGTAACCGCCAATTTAGGCAATAGCTCAACGGGTCTAAATGTATGCTCCTACAAAGTCATTTCCGGGAATCAGTACGTGTAATTGAAAAACACGCAATGTGTGTGTGCTTCCAAGCTATCATAGCTCAGTCATGCAGGTAAAGTCATCATCACCAGCAATCTGCTCAGGCCTCGAGGGGATGATGCATGCCTATACACATGTGAACACACACACACACACACACACACACACACACACACACACACACACACGGAAAGAGGGGCTGCAGAGTCCATTCACCCATATAGACAGAACGAAAATGAATTTGTCACAGCACGTTAATCGTCATGACAACCTGCCTTTTAATTAACGTCTGACAAACAGCAGAGTGTCGTGTCTCTCTCTGGGGAAAGACGGATAGAAAGAAAACGGAAGGAGGAAAAAAGAAAGTGCTCTTCTCATCACTTGTGATGGACAAAGGCTGTGGAGGATGGCAGACCGATAAATGTTCGCTATGATACGGATATTGTGTCGCATGTGTACTCATTAAATATAGTTACGGTATGGTTTAGTTCAAGCAACTAAAACTACTCAGTTAAGGTCAAGAAATTGTAACCATCTCGGTAAAAACACAGCAGTGACTGGTGTATATCAGTATATCTGTTGATACAAAGCTGAATTAAGTTTAATGAAGTTACTGCGATGTGATCTAAAAAGGTAACATGGACAATGGAAGTAGGTTTAGTTTTTTCTTCTCAACATTTCATTTCCTTTTGATCTACTTCAATGCACCAGGTCCAAACCGATGTTTTCATCACATATAGTAGCTTCACATTTTGGCACTTTAATGCCAAATTACAGTAGATACAAATCCAACTTTCGTCAAAATGTAAGACACTCAGAAGAATACTATGTATGTACAGTATGCATCAATTCCACCAGAAATAAATCATCAGAATCAGAATCAGAATACTTTACTGATCCCCTCTGGGAAATTATTTAGTTGCAGTTGCTCACAGTCACATTCCAGGTAAAATAACAGTAAGAAAAGAGCAAGTGTATAAAGTAAATAAAGTAACATAGCTACAATAAGAAATAAATAAAAACGTTAAGTAGAAGTAAGTTAGAATAGGTTACAAGTGAGATTAGGTTAAAAAAGATTGTTTTAAATGGCTTGTACAAATTCTATTGTACAATCAGACTGAATCTTATCCAGCTGTATCAAAAAGGACAAAGTGGCTTTATATCTCTGTCATTAACTTGCGTGTGTTTCTGCACGTGTGTGTCTGTGTAGCAGTCCAACCCAGCGGCAGCCCCTTGACAGTGTGTCACAGTGCATTTATAAGGGCCAACTGTGGCCTACAACCTTGTCAGAGTATTTAGAAACTTTCGGTTTGTCTTTTGAGTGGTAGTTGAGTTTTAGAGACAGTCGTCCTGATGAGAAACCAAACAACTTCTGTCTGACAAGCACGCTCCATCATGTAAAACTAAAACATCTCAGCAGTGTGTGAGAGGAATAGAGAGGAGCTTGTGTTCACCCGGCTCACATCGAGCCTCAGACCACAGATCTCTTTTAAGTATCAAACCATAAAAACAGACCTGCTGCTTCAAATACCACCAGAGTAAAAGAGGGTGTGTGTGTGTGTGTGCGTGTGCGTGTGTGTGAGTGTGTACGTGTGTTCTACCTCTTGAGGTTAAGCAGAGCCCAGGGAATGCCGGTGGGCGTTTTGAAGGCTGGCAGCAGCTTTTCCCCCAGCTCCACCGCCTTTCTACGGTACACCTGAGGAAGAAAGAAAGACAGCATCTCATTAAAATAGGTTTCTCCCTCCTATTTTCTTGACCAACACACCGAAAAGTTAGTGATCTTGAAAATCACTAACTACAGCACACATTTTTAGTATTTTTACACAGCAACAACATTCAGTATCAGACCCATTACTCAAGAATAGTTTGGTTGTTATTCCACCATCTAAGCGTTTTAGTATTATTGAGGGAAGCCATGGGATTGTAATTGTCATAGGGTTACAACTATCGATTATCTGCATTATGGATTAATCTGCCGATTATTTTTCTTCCCTTAATCAACTCCTTGCTTGTTCAATTTCCAACAGCCCAAGGTGGTGTGTTTAGATGGCTTGTTTTATTCAACCAAGAGTCCAAAACCCCAAAGTCCCCCCAAGTTCAGTTTACTATCATATAGGACAAAGAAAAGCATCATCTTCACATCTAAGAAGCTGGAAGCAACAAACATTTGGCCATTCTAATTGAAAATAAAAAAAAAAAATTATTTGGATTAATATATTATCCAAATAATTGCTGATTATTTTGACTACATGTTTTAGGTCTAAATTGTTATCAACTGCTGCTATAATTATAATCCTGCATGCATTTTCCATGTCTGTTGTTTTGGAATTAAAGAAAGTGACAAACTCATCTCAAAAGTGAAACGTTTGGATACAATTATGAATTTTGCAGTTATGTACACAGTGCAAGAAAACATTTTCTTTAAAATGTATACACCTTTCTTCCCCTTGAATAACTATCAGCTACTGAATTCGATTTCCTGGACCAAGCATTTGTGTTAGCATATCTGACGGGACAGCTTTGAATCAGTTCTAGCTGAGAGGTTATGGTGTCTCTTAGGGGTCTGATTTTGTTGGCTGTAACGATGAAGTACTTCCATGTTTGGCTTATGGCACGAGTTTAGTCAAGCAGTTAGGACAGAATGGGATTTGGCCCAAGGCGTGGTGGACAGTTTGACACCGTTGCCAAAGATTCAGCGGCTTGACTGGCGCTGCTGCTGCTGTCCACTGACAACAGCAAGCATGACGTTATGCCTGTTTTAGTTTTTCTGTTTACTACTGCAATCCACATGCACATGGCTTTTGTTTTTTTAAAATCCCTGACCCTTGATGTAGAGCAGGAGTGCTCCTGTGGCATGGATTTATTCCACCAGAAATGGCAAAAACACAGTAAACCTGAAAGGTTTGAATTTGGAATAAAAATGGTCAAACCTGCGATTTAAACAGAAACAGCCAGTCGTACACAACAGCCATATAAGATGAAAGCTAAGTACAAACACTATCTAAGTATTTTTGATAAGCATTTAAGCATTTCCGGAGAGGAAAACAACTCTCCGTTGACTTGTATTGCGTGACGGTGCCTCCTCGTCAATTCCGTCTGCTAGCAAACAACAGAAAAATGCTTAAAAGCTGCTGTGTGGAGATATACACTACCAACGATGTAAATAACCCATAACTTAAGTATTATAAGCTGCCGACCCGAAAAACTGATCTTTTATGAAGACAAAAGTGGATACAGACGTGAGGAATCAGCAGGAAGACTGTGGGATCCTGACACTAACCTTACTTTTTGCCTAATGTTATGTGTACAGCAAGCAGCAAGTCAAATATCCAAATGTCAGTTTATGGCTAATTATATATCTAAGTTAAGCTGAAGCATTTTGCACACAGTAAGCAACTTGTGTAGTGGAATGTGCATGAATCAGAAAGTATAGTATAGTATTATGTTTGCAAGCTTAGCTTGCTAACACAACAGCTACCTTTTCCTCTCTGGTAAAATAATCTAAATCTAATGTTTTTAGCTAGCTACAGGCACTTTGTTAGCATTTCAGCCGTTAGTTGCATATTGTGGTGCTGATTGTTTTCCCTTCTGGTGGGCGTGGTTTACGCGCTGTGCAGACTGAGGCTCCAAATGACGTCACACGTGCAAGATGTCAGTGCGTGTATCCGGGATTTTTTGGCTTCATTTTTGAACAGTATCAGGAAGTGTAGACATGTTGTCCATCTTTACATACAGTCTATGGTACAAGCATGAAGTCGTCTCCTTTGTTATCATCCCTCCATCACTTTCCTTCAGTGTAGTAATACCTCTCATACACAGACAGAGGTGGTTCGGTAACATACACTATATAAGCAAGCTGGCAGTTCTGTTCCCTAAGGATCTACCACTCAGCAGGGTGTGAGAGACGGGGGCAGAAGGGGAGAAAAAGGTTTGTGAGGAAGAACAGCTCGAGAGGGTACTTGTCAAAACAATATGACAATGCAACAGCTTTTCCTTTAAAAAGTCAGAGGTAGGAAAAGGTTACTGTGAGTCGGATGAGGAAGAGAGGCAACGGGAACGTGGTATTCATGTGGAATGAGGATACATGTCGGAATGATCTGATTAAACATCAGATCATTGTTTGTTTGGAGAACAAGCACGTTTAAAATGTCCATATGTTTCAGATGCCAGGAGTGTTTTCTGTGGACTTTGGTTACGCGCACACACACACACACACACACACACACACACACACACACACACACACACACACACACACACACACACACACACACACACACACACACACACACACACACACACACACACACACACACACACACACACGTTTCTTATATCTTCATGTTTCGAAACTTATCTATTTCGTATTTCAAAAGGATTTACAAGATATAGTATTTTCAAGCTAAGATTTGTGGGGACACTGTTGATACCAAATTACCCCAGTCTCTCTCTCTGTGCGGGTGTGTGTGTGTGTTTTGGGCGGCACTGCGGGAGCAGGATTGTGTCGTAACAAGGCATCAGATCCAAGTGATTAATGCCTTTAATAATGGCAGGAGCACACATAGTGGAATAATAAAAAACTCCCAGTGAAGCACAGAAGAATAAATTAAACACACCCTGTGTCCGAGGCCATCAAGCAGTCTGCCAACAAGCTTCATTTAATAAGCAACTGAATTATACAAAAACTGAGGAACACACACACACACACACACACACACACACACACACACACACACACACACACACACACACACACACACACACACACACACACACACACACACACACACACACACACACACACACACACACACACACACACATCTTGTGGCGGATGGCATTAGGAAAAAAATGACATGTTAATAATCACATTTATCCATCAGGAACATGTTGTGTTTTTATTTCTAGGTAACCTGATAAATCATTATTTTTATTATCAGCACCAGTAAGTCCCTTCTTTGGAGCCACCAGCTGACTGTTTTGACTGCCAAAATGTTCACAGACTAAGAAAGCCTGCATGATTATTATTTTAATAAGTAATGTACCTCTGAGTACCTGTGATGTTGTGATAAGGATAGGAAGAAGTTATAATATAGTAATATGTATACTGTAGAGCTGCAACTAAAGATTATTTTCATAGTCCATTAATCTGTTGAATATTTTCTCGATTAATCGATTAGTTGTTTAGTCTATAAAATGTCAGAAAATTGTGAAAAATGTGGATCAGTGTTTCCCAAAAGCCCAAGATGACGTCCTTAAATGTCCTGTTTTGTCCACAACTCAAAGATATTCAGTTTACTGTCACAGAGGAGAGAAGAAACTAGAACGTATTCACATTTAAGAAGCTGGAATCAAAGAATTTTTTACTTTTGTCTTAAACAATTACTCAAACAGACTAATCGATTATCAAAATAGTTGGCGATTAATTTAAAAGTTGACAACTAATCGATTAATCTTTGCAGCTCTAGTATACTGATAAAGAGAAGTAAAGAATTTTGAGGGCGAGGCAATGAATGATCAAAGTACAATCTTATACTGTTCAAGGGTTTCACTGGAATACTGAGAAGATTTGATCTGCAGACTTTAAATGTGTGACACGTGTTGCCACTAAGAGAGGGATCACTTTCTCCCCAAACTAATTAAAAACACATTTCCCATTTTTCTCTAAATTGGGTGATTCCAATGGGAATGTTGTCTCTGACTCTTATGCGACGCAAACTAGGATGAGTGTTGCCACCGCAAGTCGCGCTCAACCTTTTACCCGTCCACGTAACTTGTTATAACAGTACGTGGGTGCTAATATGATCAGGCTGGCATATGAGGGTGATATTTTATTCATTGTTTGAAATTAACATCTGATCCAGTCATCCAAGAGCATTATGATTAAATATAAATGTACTACTGAAATGTAGAGGCATGTCTGAATAAGTTTTATTCTTTTTAGAGGAAGTCATATTAGGATCTTTGGTTTTACTGGAGAGTCTAAAAATTGTTTAACTTATATTATATAACAAAATATTAGCTTTGGGCTTTAGCTTTAAATCATAAAGTGTGATGTAGACTTTCAAAGAGCCAATGTCAGCCTCAAATCTGAATGTCTCTACAATATGAAACACAAAGCTGTAAAATAAAAAGCCTAATCACAGCAGTCATTTTGTGATACAGATAAACGGATCGTTTATCGAAGAAACAACCAAACAACCAAACTAATGGTGACGATTCAGGTCCGAGAATCATCGGAGAGATAAAGAGAGACACAACAGGACGAGTTAAAGCCCCTGAGATGAGTAATGAAAAGAGAAAAAAAAAAGGTACAACGAGTAAGAGAGAGAAAAAAAAACTTGCTCTACCCTTTCTCTGGAAGTTATGGCCATTATGTTCGCCCTCCACAAAGTCACTTAATCCAGAGAGCGAGAATAAAGTGTGTTTTAGAGAGATCGAGAAAGAATGAGAAACGGAGAGGGGGAAAAAAGACAAAGAAAACCAAAAAGATGAGTCTACCACAAGGGAGTTTGTAAACCCCTGTTTTCTTGTGTGTGTAACTGGTGTGCTTGTATAAACTGAAGACATTTCAGCCTCTTTGTGTGGTATTTTAAGGCTACTATTTTTGTTTAGGGTTAACTTTAAATGTAGGACTAAAAGGTTAAGTTTGAAGATATTTCCAGAACAAAGAAAACTAAGAGACAGCAGAAACCATTTTAACCACTCAACACATTCAATATAATTGAAAACATCAGATTTCAGTGGCTCGGGGTCAAACATCTGTTTCTAGACGTACCACTTGTGTAGAGAGTTTAACACCAGTAGCCTCAATGCAACACAAAAGACCCGTTGATTGTTATTTTTTCTTTTACCTCAAAGCACATATAAAACCACTTGATCCAGACAAGTTCTCCAGAGGCTATCAAAAGGCTATTGTGGGATATTATTCATTGTCGTGAGTGACTAAATGAAGTATAAGTAAGCGGGGACGGTTGAAGGGAAGGGAGTACATCAGATAAGTCAATAAAGCTTTTACACAAACATGACAGATGTATTTCTGCTTCTGCTGTCAACAATGTGAAGGGGCCAACTGTCAATGGAGCGTACAGGCGTTGTCACCGACACGTCTTTAGTCTTTTTGCAACAACAGATTCAAATTTCATGAAAAGAAAAGAAAGATGACGTCAATGACACGCAAAATATTAATGCTCACAGAAACACAGCGAACAAAAGAGTCAACTGATCTAGTGTACACCTTATAGAAGTTCACCAGCCATGTTTGTAAAAAGAAATCCAATAACCGAATGTATTACATCTGAACACATCGATCGAGAGAGAGGTTACTTTACAAAACAAAAGTTTTCTTGAAGCTTGTTCTTATTTAATTTTTTTTATTGGGCAACTTTACAAACAGCTATGGAGTGAAACTAGAGTTCTCACCAACTTACATACCTGCAAACTCAGAAGGGCTGAAAAAGGTGACACATTTTATACAATAACTTTGAATGCAGCACTGGCGTGGCGAGTTTGAAGTAAACGCAACATCTGTGTTGTTTTTCCGACAACAGCAGCTGCACACTGTCATACGTTCCTCTCCAGTGAAATACAGACAAACTTTTACACCGTTTAGCTGTCAGCATTTTAACCGCGTTTACTCCAGCTGCTAGCTAACGTTAGGCTAACGTTACCTGCTGCCAAGCCTAGTGTTAACTAGCGTGACATGCGGCAATGTTTAGGTTGTCTCCAACGTCCGTTTCGGAGCATCAGAGAAAAGCGCAGGCATTTCAGTGGCACCGGAATAAGGCACCGAACTCCGCCCCAAATAAAAACTCTTCGGATCTACACGATTCACGTGGATAACATTTTCCCATTCAAAACGGCAATTTTCGCCGAAAAGCGACTAGTTTGCAGGTATGAACTTAATTACTGAGCTGTGGAGACTCAGCAACATTAATAAAAACAACAACAACACAATTAGACAAATAGATTAGACCATTAGACAGGTTGCCTCAAAATTATCTCGATAGAGTTGGTCAAAACTATTTGAAGAGATCTATCCCTGCCCTCCCCCTGTTTTGCTTCCATAATGCTACTGAGAATAGTTGACATGTGTGGGGCCACATGTGTGTGTAGGCCCCTACGAAGATAAATCACATGAATTAAGGCTTATATTGGGGTTAAAGTTGTGTACAGAATATGGTTGAGGTTGTGTTTAGAGTAAGATGGAAGTGGAAGGTCCCTACAAGGATTTTAACGTTTTAAGTATGTGGGCTTGTGTATGTGTGTGTGTGTGTGTGTGTTCTCCCAATTAGGTTTCCAGGTCCAGTTCTCGAACCAGAATTGCAGCGTGTGTGCTTTGTGTGTGTATGATTATGTGTTGTAGTCCGCAGCAAGTCGCCTGGACAGCTCCCTAACTAAGATGAATCACCCAGCAAGTCTTGTGGGACATGTGGCCCAGAATACAGCAGCGTCTGCGGGGACAGAGCGAGCCACGCATGCAGACACCTCCGCATGCCTTCTCTTCCTCCTGGACCCTGGCACACTGGCCTCATCTCCCCTCTGCCCTTTATCATCTCCTCGTTCCTCCTCATTTCACTGACACCCCCGTCACTCCAGGAGACCTGAAACTCTTTTCTCCTCCTCCTCATTTCCCCTCTTCCTCTCTCCAACTCTCACTTGTATTCTTCCATCTTTGAAACTCTTCTTTCCTCTTCACCTCATTTACCATTTCTTTCAATTCCTGTCTTGCCTCCAAGTTATCTATCTGCTATTGCCTTAACTGACACACACACACACACACACACACACACACACACACACACACACACACACACACACACACACACACACACACACACACACACACACACACACACACACGGAGAATCTATTTATAAAATGCCAGTTGTATTCTCATACACATAGCCAACTGTTCATTTTTGCCTCTGACTGTTTCATCAATACTTTTGTTGTTTTCTGCTTCTCGAATATAATAAATCCCATTTTCAATACAATATCTACTGCCCTGTTGCGGTGGCAACACTGCAAGTATCTTTCAGTCATTTTTTCCACCTTTATATTCTGACATCATAACCTCATAACCTCATTTATAAAGGCCAAATATTACCTTTTGCATTCTTATAGAAAAATATGCACTCAAGGATGCTTCGAGAAAAGTGCTACCCAAAGATGCATGCTGGTATAAAGCTCGTGCTAATGTCAGGTGGTTTTTCTCGACACTGCTTTCCTCTCACTACTCTATGACCTTTACTAAGACTGGCAAAGTATCTCCTATGTTTATTTCAAGTGCAAAATTGATCATGTATTACGTTCTATTCTTTTTCAAGTAGCATTAGAAAAGGGCCCAGAAGTGTTATATATATATATATATATACAGTATATATCACTGAATTAATGAATCTGTGCAGGCAAAACTGAATGATGAGTGCAGACTAAATGTGGAAAGAGTAAGCCAGTGAATGTCTCGGTGTCGGCTGAATGAGGCCCGTTTGCAGGCTGCTGCCCTGACAGCTGTATTGGAGAGGCTTAGGCAACACACACACACACACACACACACACACACACACACACACACACACACACACACACACACACACACACACACACACACACACACACACACACACCCCCTCCCCCCCTGAGGAGTTGACAGCTTTCAGTGGTTAAGAAGCCTGCTGTGAATGGTTGCTCTTGTCCTCCTCTCCACTCTCTGTCAGAGTCTCTCCCTCTCTCTCTTTCTCTCTCTCTCTGGCTTTAATAACTTGCTTCAGGGAGGGAAAACACAGGATGAAGGGTGGAAGAAAAGTAAACATGGGCTTGAGGAGACAAATTAGTACTAATTAAAGTAAAGCAAATGGAGAGACGAGGAGGGGAGAGCATGGGAAAGGAAAGACATGAGAGGTGAGAAAAGAAAGGACAGAAAAGAAAAGAAAGAGGAGAGGAGAAACAGGAAAACAAAGGAAAGATAAGAGGTAGGAGGAAAGGGGAGGAGAGGGACAAGAAAGAAAAGGACAAAAGATTAGGAAAGAAGTGGAGAAGAAAGGAGAGATAGGAAAGAAAACAAAGAGAAGAAAAAGAAAGACGGGAGAGGAAAGAGAAAAGAAAAGAAAGGAAGAGGAGCGGGAAGGAAATAAGAGGAGAGTAAAGGGACAAAAATGGAAAGCACAAAAGAGGAAAAGAGAGAGGAAACAAACGCCTATATAAATACTGATTAACATGTTGTCTGATATGTAAAGAACAAAATGCAGAACAACGTGCTTCATATAACTTACAAGTTTTTTCTTTACAAAGTTTATCCATCAGGCTCATAACTCATAACTCATAACTCATGACTCATGACTGAGCGGTAGGGGTGTGAATCTTACAGGCATACTATGCAACTTTTCCAGCGAGCTGTAGTTCCAATGAGTCAACCTGTAGGGGGACCGGAGCTGGAAAAGTTGCAGAGTATGCCTTTAACTTGTTTTACGATTCCATTACGGTTATCCCGTCAACGATTCAAATCGATTCGATATCTCGATGGATCACGGTCCGTCACCTCATCAATATTATTATATATAGCTACGGATGGTTTTCATCAACAAATTCAAGCAGTCAGATATATATGAACTCTCCCTTTTTATTGTATCTGCTCTTAAAATGGATACTTCCTAAATGTAGCAGAGTCTGAACACAGCAGACAACAGACAAAAGGCAGAAACTAAAAAAGCAGTGACTGGAAAACCAACACGTAACATCATAAGCCATTCAGCGATTATGGTCTGTCACTGCAGGTCGGCAATAGTGATGCATCGATGCAATGATTCATTTCAAACACCCCTGCTGAGCAGGAGCAAGGATAGCTGACATCCCCTAAGGTGTGGCATGCAAATGTCTCTAAGGTATTCAAACATTTCCTGGCAGAATACCTCCAGGAGGAATATTTAGAACTGATGTCTTTACACGGAAGTCACATCTGAACAATATGGAAATACTGGTGAAAACGTAAGAGCAACATTCTGTCTACAGTTCAGTGTTAGCTGAGGTTTTTCCGGACCAGATGAATGCATTCACTCCAAGAGCAAATATTTCCTGGGTAACTCACTGTGATGTTAAAAAGGGGAGGAGGAGGGGGGGGGGGGGGAGAACGAGCCATCCAAGAATTCCTTTTACTGTCCAAAATAATTAAACTCTGACTCCCACTCAACTACCAGAGAGTGCTGCAGGTGAAGCTGTTTGAATGCTAATGAGACTGGATGATGAAATGAAGAGAGAGAGAGAGAGAGAGAGAGAGAGAGAGAGAGAGAGAGAGAGAGAGAGAGAGAGAGAGAGAGGGAGAGAGAGAGAGAGAGGGAGAGGGAGAGATCGACTCCTGAGTGAATTTAGTGTTTCGGCAGGGGGTCACCTGTCAGCTGTGATGAAACACAAAAGGACACACAAACACCCAACCATCATTCATGGGGGTTGCTGTTCGCAAAGAACGTGATGGAGACAGAGGAAGGCTGACAGAAAGACCTCCAGTGATAGCGGTCTATGGTACCCATAAAAGGAACTACAAACAATGCAAAGACCTGCAATTACACACATTGGTTACTACAACAGCTGTTGTTACAGCTGGCTCTCTATTTGTTAGTTCAGGTTCTCACTAAAGCCGCAAAAATGTGTCGATTAATCGATTAGTTGTCAACTATTAAATTAATCGCCAACTATTTTGATAATCGATGTCGAGTCATTTTTAAGAAAGAAAAGTAAAAAATTCTCTGATTCCAGCTTCTCAAATGTGAACATGTTCTAGTTTCTTCACCCCTCTGTGACAGTAAACTGAATATCTTTGAGTTGGGGACAAAACAAGACATTTGAGGACGTCATCTCGGGCTTTGGAAAACACCGATCGGCATCTTTCACAATTTTTGGACATTTTATAGACCAAACAACTAATCGATTAGTCGAGAAAATAATCGACAAATTCATCGACAATGAATATAATCGTTAGTTGCAACCCTAGTTCTCACCATCACAAATATATCACTAGAGATATTAATAATTATACCATTCAGGACATTATTTCCAACCAAATCATCTTGATAATAATAATAATAATAATAATAATAATAACTTTTATTTATATAGCACCTTTCAAGAAACCCAAGGACACTTTACAGAATTAGAGGTTGTAGGCTGTAGGTGGTGTTTAAGGAGTTCTTTAAACATGTCCAGGGATGTAGTATTTTGGATATCTGCAGGGAGGGTGTTCCAGAGGGATGGGTCTGCAACACTAAAGGCTCTGTCTCCAAAGGTACAGAGTCTGGTGTGGGGAATAGAGAGTAGGCCAGTGTCTGAGGACCGCAGGCTTCGGGGTGGGGTGTATGGATGGAGGAGGTCGGAGAGGCACTGTGTGGCCAGGGCATGGAGGGATTTGTAGGTGAGACGGGACTTAATTTGGATTCAGTGAAGGTAGATGAGGGTTGGGGTGATGTGCTGCCAGGTCTTGGTGTGGGTGAGGACCCTGACGGCCGAGTTGTGGACATACTGGAGCCTGTCTAGCCTGATAGGCTAACACACAAAACAGACATGACTCTGGCAGTCGAGATGTCAGTGTGTTTGATTTCAAATCAAGTTAAGGGGCCAAACAGACAGCACTGCTGCGTTAGAAGAACCTCTACAGTGTAATAAGCAAAAGAATTCTGTTGCACATCCGTGTCTTTATTGACAAAAGCAGGACTTACTGTGCAGTAATGACTGGCTGACTGTAACAAGTGAGCTGGTTTGGACAAAGTTGAATGCAGCTTTGTGGGAAAACAATAAACAGGGTGCTGGCTTGCTACAGTTACTAATCTATTGACCTTATTTTAGTTTATTGACTTATGCCAGGCATAACACCTAAAAGGTAATATAGCAGCTGACAGCAGACTGCTTTTTACAGCATAAACAAAGAAAAACTCATCGTATCCAGAGATGTTAAGAGGCTTACACCTACTTTCATCTCAGCTCCTATGCAGTCACTGTGTGCAGAATAGGGCTGCGCGATATGAGGAAAATATGGCATATGCAATAACGTTGTTGAATATCACAATAACAATATTACTTGCGATATATATAAACAGAAATTAAAGTGTACTCAGTTCTGACTTTCTGTTGCTTTTAGTGGTCTTCTAAAATACAACAAATTGCTTGTTGAATTTAAAACAAATAAAAGGAAATCATTTCTAACATTCTTTTATTGAACAAATTGAAGATTAAATTGAACATAAAAGGCATTACTTAAAAAAGAATGAGTTACATTTCTGTTTGTCTGGTTAATGAGTGCAATGCAATACAACCACAAACTGCAGCGAATTAATTAAAGGTCCCATGACATGGTGCTCTTCAGTGGTCCCCTAATACTGTATCTGAAGTCTCTTTTATAGACCTTAGTGGTCCCCTAATACTGTATCTGAAGTCTCTTTTATATAGACCTTAGTGGTCCCCTAATACTGTATCTGAAGTCTCTTTTTAATAGACCTTAGTGGTCCCCTAATACTGTATCTGAAGTCTCTTTTATATAGACCTTAGTGGTCCCCTAATACTGTATCTGATGTCTCTTTTATATAGACCTTAGTGGTCCCCTAATACTGTATCTGAAGTCCCTTTTATATAGGCCTTAGTGGCCCCCTAATACTGTATCTGAAGTCTCTTTTATATAGACCTTAGTCCCACAATGAGCTTTACTTAGGATGTGCCATTTATGTGTCTGTAGCTATTGAGGAGGGGGGGGGGGGCAAGGTGGAGGGTGGGGGTGTGGAAGATTCCAGATCGGCCCATCTGAGCTTTCATTTTCTCAAAGGCAGAGCAGGACACCCAGAGCTTGGTTTACACCTATCAACATTTCTAGCCACTGGGGGACCATAGGCAGGCTGGGGGAACACATATTAATGTTAAAAAACCTCAGAAAGTGAAATTTTCATGCCATGGGACCTTTAAAGTGTTCACATCCAACCCCTTCTCACTCCCAACTCGTAAAATACTGACGCTTGTTCAGTGGCTCTTTAGCGACTGTATGAAACGCACTGGGCAGAGCAGCATCTTAACCCCTGCGCTGTAAGATGACATAGTATGAAGAGCGACTACGGTAGCGAGTAGTATGAAAGACCGAAAACCGAGGTTGGTTGGGATGGTGGATGAGTCAAACAACACAGGACTTACACCTAGGAGGCCAGGGTCCGAGTCCTGTTCTTGTCCCGCATGTCACTTAAACGTACATTTTGTAACCCCACCCACAATCTTTTCCTAAACCTAACTGTCTCATTTTTGTGCCGCCTGTCAGTTAAACGTTAAGTCCCGACCCAGAGTGTCAAATAATGACACCGACCCAGTGTCATAAAGTGACAAGTGCCAAGAGTCCCGACCAAGCGCGTCTAAATATGACGCCAAAGGGCTAGACGCTGAAGGAGACTTTTTGCGTGAGTAACAAACGTCAAAGTCACCTGAACAAGCGTCGCTTTTTGACGCGCTGGGAGTGAGAATGTGTTGTCATGTCACGTTTATCCACACTCTGCAAGTCTCTCTTGTCAAGTCACATAACTTGCATTGACTCCAGCCTATGCAGAACACTCTCGCCCTTATCATTTTAATACATTAAACACGCTAACGATAAGAGCTTAATGATAAGCCTCAGGTTTCACGCTGTGACCGTCTTGCCATCCACAGCAGCAACATTTAATTTTGTATGTCTACTGATGAAGCCAAATGTTTTTCATTAAGTTCAATCTTTTCACAGTGTGTTTCTGTTGCTATAATCACACACATCCTGCATCCATGCTGCTTAATAAATCCCATTCTTATTAATCTGGTGTCATTCATCGGTCTCATTACACAATTAAAAAAATCGAATATGCTCTTTCTGACATGACGGAAGAGTGCAGAAGTACATAACAAATCCAACAAGATAACCAATATTAAAATAATAAAACGCCAATAAACATCAACTCTGCTTTCACTATCCCACAAGGCAGAAAAGAAAAAAAAAAAAAGTAGCCCCATCAAGATAATGTCAATCAAACCGTGACGACAGGGACGTCTTCTGGGTTCACTGCTGGAAGCCTTTTACCGAGTTTGACAGACGCTTGACAAGAGAGGCAGAAACGCTTTCCAAGAAAAGGGAAATGCTTTGGCGGTGTCCTTCATCTCAATATTAGCAATCGTTGCCTCGCTCTTGCCTTTGCATATTAATACACACGTGTGCATGCACGCAATGAGAATCAACTCCTGATATTATTTCCTCTCCTCTCTAGTGGCACGGTCGGCGCTGACTCTGCACACTTTTGACAGCCAGCTCTTTTGACGATGCTGCTGTGAAAATGAAGAAGACCGTGGAAAGTGAATTTACATCGAAAATTGCCGTCTCGGTAGGAAAGTTACAGGGGAGGCGTGCACGTTTAGATGGGCTGGGGGGATGAAAACTGCAATGTGAGCAACAAGCAGCTTGGAGTTGAGTTTAATGCTCTGCTGCAACATGAGTCAGTTTTGTTAGAATACACATGAATGCACCTATATTAATATTAGCTTATCGTATCTTGTAGAAAACTACCTTAACAGTAGTTACGTAGTATGTCTAAAACTTAACACATTTTAAAAATATGAGGCAAAACCACAGGATGCATGTTCTCGAGCAGCAACACCAATTTATAACGCTCTCTGTGCCAGAGTGCAATTAAGCGTCTGGTCTGGTGGGAGGGAGGGAGGGATATCTGTTCACACAGAATATCTCATATCCAGATTGTGTCTCGATCCAGTTGAGACAGATTGCAGTTCACACCTGACATTTTGATACATCTCAAATGCATCTCAAGTGGTCACTTTTGATTTGATTTTTGCTTCCTGGCTCACATTTGATTTTATCTGTGGGGAAAAGATAAAATGCAACTGCTGACAAACTGCACATGCGCTCTGGCCAAGCAGCTTGAGATGAGGATTGCAGTGGAAATTTGCATATTGGATAGAAGTACAATGGTTTTGTTCTGTTCCATAAAAACTAGTTTGATGTCAATGGAGGCACAGGAGAATTTGTCATCACTTAGGGGCCGTCCACACGGAGACGCTTTTTGATGCAAACGCACATGTTTAGCATCGTTTGGGCCGACCGTCCACACAAATTCTGTAAACGTACTGCCTGAAAATGCACTTTTTTGAAACCTGGTCTCAGGGTGAAAAAAATTCAAAAACGGCTCTCTTTTGGCTTCGTTTGGACGGCGAATACGAATACGTCCGTGTCGATTCGATGCAATCAAACAGCACACTATACAATGTTAAGACACGGTTTCTTGTGGCGGCCTTTTTAAAAATGAGCAGTGGTGAAAGTTATTATAGTCCATGGATGTATTAAGAGAACGTTATAGTCTAGTCATGTTATGATGGGAAGTGTAAGTGACGATTCTCTTCTTCTCTGTTTTTGGTGAATTTCTGTAGCAGAAACAGCGCCGCCTATAGGCCTGGAATATGAAGTAGCGTGTTGAGTCTTTTACAAATGGATCCGTATGGACGTAACTATTCTTGAAGCGAATCCAGGGAAGAAGGGTAAAAAAAAAAAGATTGTTTTGGTATGTGTGGACGTGGCCTTAGAATCCCTTTATAGCACAGTAAAACGCATGCATGACTAAGATCACTGGTATTAAAGAGCCCCCATTATACTCCTTTTCAGCAACATATTTGTACTCTTGGGGTCTACTGGAATAGGTGTACATGCTTTGATGTTCAATGAACACATTATGTTTCTCATACTGCCCATTGCTTCAAACAAGCCACTGGGCGAGCTGTGCTTGCTCAGTTTGAACCTATGGGCAGCACATATGAAAAACTAGGCCGGCGTTCTCAAAACAGTGACATCATTAATTGAGGAATTTCAAAAAGGAATGTGGGCGAGACGTTTTTAGGCAGTTGAGAAAAAGTGCTGTCGGTGGGAGAGAAAACTCCATTTGGAGTGAAATGTGTTTTTTTTTGTACTTTATACATCTATTACATACACAAGAAAAACTATATAACACACTAAAAGATGGGAAAATCCCAAAAAGCATTAAAGGGGCTCTTTAAGTGATTGTGCGAGTGGTCAGGAGCAACAATACTGAGCATACAGGCTGGGAAGCAGTTGCCATGGAAACATCATTTTCCGTCAATGACAAAATGGAAGCAGACACACTAGTTTTCAAAGAAATCTGAAATAATTTATAATAATTTTCCTGCTCAGTACACTTCACTTAACCTAATTAAAATAGTTTGATGATCGCTTGACAAAGGGGAAAACTCCATAACAAAAACATGAAGTGACAATACACACATAATTGCCATATTAATAACACAACTTTTGCTGACCAACACATCACTCCTCAATTCACTGATATGCCATTAAGTATGCCAGAAGTTATTGACTTAGAACATTAGAAGGCTAATTACGGGAACCGACATTCATTCACTTCAGCAGCCACATTGGGAGTTATCAGGAAGGGTAGTGAGACAGATATAGCCCACAGAAAATGAACGGATGCAAACAATGATAAATATTTCAGAAGAATATGCTTCCTGAAACAGACTAAAAGTCGAAATGAGTAAGAAGACTGAGAAGCAGAGTGAATGAGTGGAGAGAAAGACAGAGAGAGCAAAGCGAAGTGCCATTCAAGTGTCCCAGAGGAGAGTCGGTGTTGCCGAAGGAGAACAAGCCTGAGCTGGAACCCTTTCATCTGAAGGAAAATGTCAAATATTCACTCAAACAGTTCACCAAGGCCAAATACCCTAAAGAGCCTGATATGACTTCCACCTGGCAATGCTACCACAGCCCAATCTGGTATCATAGCACTGTTTCCACATCACCCTGCACAATATCTTTACATTACATTTAGCTGACACTTTTATCCAAAGCGACTTACAATTGCTATATATGTCAGAGGTCACACGCCTCTGGAGCAACAATGGGTTAAGTGTCTTGCTCAAGGACACATTGGTTGATGTATGGCAGTGGGATTCGAACCCTCCAAAGGGTCTCCCACACCAAAGGAACGTGTCCTATCCACTGCGCCACCACCACCCCTGATATGTCAAATACACTGGAGGCAGCTCGTGAAGAGCTGCACGCCAGGAGAGGTGACCTGAACAGATGGAATTTTCAAAAAGGCAAGGAAAATCTAATTTTGTTGAAATGGATGATTTGGGGTCTAAAAGTCAGAGTCACTGGTAAATGTCAGTCACTGCAAAGGTCTGTAGCTGAGATTTTTGTTAAAAGGTCTATGATAAAAAAATAAAGATCTTGTACAACAGTTTGATTGCTGAGGTCATCTGGCCCACTGGCCTTTCCAAACTACAATTTTGTTTATTGTATGAGTGTATTAATATCCCACTTAAAAAGTCTACAAAACAACAGATCTGGATTGGTGTGTGCTCAAAGCAAGGCATCACTGAGTGAGTGTTGCCTTTTTTGTGGGGAACCCAAATATCTTCAAACAAAACACAAGCAGGTTTATAGAGGAACATCTTACAGTGTGACAAATTCAGTCTACAGAGAACGACTTTTGTTTTGACAGTTGGCAAATTTAGACAAAAGGCAACACAATCAATGCGGCTTAAAGAATGTACCGTGTTTTGAAAACACAACAGCTCTGAGGAATTTACTTTCAATTGTTAACAAAAGTGTATCTAGCCAAAAAGGATATAGTCTGTGTAATAACCGCTAAAAAACTGTTACATCAACTCAGAACATAATGACAGGTAAGTCAAAACAGTTGCCCAAACCAACATTAGAGAAAAGTTCCACATTCTGAATACTACTGTTAGTATAAAAACTTGGCATCAAGCATTTTGTGAGTATTGTTTATTAGAAAACTAACATTTCTTTACATGTAACAATAGGAGATGTGGTTTTACTCAGACAACCCAACTGCGACTGAAACTTATGTGAATGGCCTCGACGTTTAGGAAAACATATCTAGAAGTTAAAACGGAATTTACTTTTATTTATTTTTGGCCACTTTGAGGCAGAAAAACAAGGTGTTAGCACAACATTGGTACCTTCTAAAAGTTTATTGGCTACAGTGTTAGAAAACAGTTGCCTCATCCAGCAGACACCGGGCAACATTTCTAATAATAATACAGTTGATTTTTAAGCGCCTTTCATGCAACCCGAGGACACTTCACACACAGAAAACAAGCAAAAAGTTACTAGACAAGAGAGGAAGAGGTTTAATGTGCTTCAAAACTTCAGTGATTTGGTATACTGGTGCACAAAAAACTATGTTAATGAAAAAGCTTGGCTAAAAAGATCTAACAACATGAATGGACTGGCAGAGCATTCCAGTATTTACTTTCCTGTTAGGTTGGCACAGTGGATCAGGTTAGCACTGTTGCCTCACAGCAAGAGGGTTTCTGGTTTGAACCCGCTGGCCAGCTTGGGGCCTTCTCTGTGGAGTTTGCATGTTCTCCTTGTTAGTGTTGGTTTTCTCGGTGTTCTAGGGCTTCCAGAGAAAACCCAGCAGTACAAAGGCATTCAGGTTAGCTTAATTGTCTACTCTAAATTGCCTATAGGTGTGAACGTGAGCGTCAATTGTCAATGGTATGGGGGTCAGCCCTATGTTCCCACAGCCCAATGGTCCCCCAGGGTCAGTGTAACGCTTATCAGTTCAATTTTCTAAGCACAAACGGACATTTGAAAAAACAGAAAAATGGGTTAAAATATCCAATTTTTAATTTTTTTCCACCTTGACAAATTCAAAAAAAATGGATCTTTAAACAGTTTTTCCAGTTTTTATTCAGAGGATCAGAAATTAAGAAAATTACAAAATTGCGTCTGGGCTCCAATTATTCAATACTGCGATGGTATTCTCTCCCTCTACTTTGCGGAATATGCAGGTCATTAACTGCATATGGACCAAAAAAATTGGGGGGGGGGGCAGGACGTAGCTAGGCGGAACGAGGGAGAGGGAGCTACTGGATAATAGGTTGGGTGTAATTGGCTACCAAATTGGGAGAAAGGGGGATAAAATCTGATACAAATTTATGAAAAAGTAAATGTGGGAACATAGGGCCTAATTTTCAGTGAAAAAAAAATTCTTAGAAATGTGGGAACATAGGACTGTGGGAACATAGGCACGCTCCCGTCTGTCTCTATGGGCTCTATTTTAACAATCTAAGCGCACAGCGTGAAGTGCCTGGCGCAGGTGCGTTTAGGGCGTGTACGAATCCACTTTTGCTAGTTTAACGGTGGAAAAAAGGGTCCGTGCACCAGGTGCATGGTTGAAAAGGGTTGTACTTAGTGTCTTCATTAATTCATAGATGTGTTTTGGGCGTAACACGCAATAAAACAATCAAGAGTGTCATCTCCCATTCCCTTTAAAAGCCAGGCGTTTGGACCTTGGCGCATTGCTATTATGATGTTGGATTTGCTAAGCAGGAAGGAGAGATTTTCAAGAGAAGAATACAGTGTGAAATAGTATTATGATATGATCTGCTCGCGCTCTTTCACTTCACGCACGAGCAGATCGTACCATAATACTATTTGAGCCTAGGCACATTTTACTAATGTGCTGTTAAAATAACAATGAAATGCTGCGCTATT
>CM042332.1:26803277-26915777 GCA_023566125.1 Zingel zingel | reverse complement strand
TAAAGGAAAGGGAAAAAGCCCAAAAGCATAATATGAGCACTTTAAGTCACTGTATTTTGCCGAATGAGGTAACACAATGGTGATTGAGTCTAAGGCCCTCTGATGAAAGCCCTTGCATTTGTAGTATTACGAACTGGGTGTCTGTGGCGATATTACTGGTAAAAAAAAAAAAAAATGTATCAGGAGCTGCGCCCAGTTAGTGACGGGTTTTCCATCAGCCAGCTGTGGTTGGTCCGCCAGGTACGCTAGTAGAAGTAGCTAACACAACCGACTCTGTTCAACGGCCAACTGACACAGTTTGGATCTCTGGGAAGTGAGATCCAAAAAAAGGTGCTGACAATGAGAACAAAACAGAGATCTTAGAGACTGTAACTTTAAAGACGCGTATAATTGTATCAGGAACTGAATAGAATCAATCAAATTCAAGAAACAAACCTGTCAAAACAAGACAATTTCTTAGAGAACATAATGTATCTACTGAATAAGGAAATCTACATCAGGAAATGAATTGCTCATGGACTTTGTAAAGCAAGTGGATATATTTAAAAATACACATGTCCACACAGTGAAATGGCCCTCGCTCTGTTACATTGCTGTTTCCTTTTACAGCCTTGTGTGATCAGTGAGCCAATCAATTATTTTATATCTGTTTGACCTTTTCAATATCAATGTGTGCATGTGTCTCTGTGTGCATGTGTGTGTGCGTTTGTGTGTGTGTCTCTCTTTCATCTCCATCTACTGATTCACTGAACTGAGATTCGTATCTAAAGTGGTTTTCCTCAGAAGGAAATACAACCTTGTGGCAGTGTTACAAGTGCACAGCTTCAAATCCCTGGGACCTTTTTAAGTATGTGACTTGTGTTTAAGCCTACAGCCTAATCATAATCTAATTTATTTCAGCAAGAAAGGGACACATTATATTGTAATTTGACAACACACTGCTTAATTTACATTGCTAAATACATCTAAATAGCTAAATCATATATCTCATTTGTATCCATATTCGCAGTTAAGCTCTCCAAAGCTCTAAACTAAAAACCCCAAACTATCTTTAGCTTTGACAGCAACTTTTTCCCCCCATTCATATTTCATTGGACTTTTGTCGTGTTACAACAGAGTAACACACAGACAAGACCCTGACAGTAGGGCTGCAGCTATCAATTATTTTAGTAATTGAGTATTCTACCGGTTATTCCATCAATTAATCGGATAAGAAATACTTTTGTTTTATTGAAGAGCAATAATATACAATAGTTTGGTTAAACATATTAAGTGCATTTAAGTGCCACATTACATTACATACATGCAATAACAACCTTAAACTAAGCATACATTAAACACACATAAACATTACCTTAAGTTTTGCAACTTAACTTTCAGAACTACACCTAAGACTGATCTGTATATAGGCCTATATGTAAATATTAGTTATACTCAACCTATTTTCATTTATTTATTTGATTACAATGCAACACAGCTCTGTTACACGTATGCTAGTAGATTGTTGATCAGCTGTTTCTCCGTGAAGAGAGAGAGAGAGAGAGAGAGAGAGAGAGAGAGAGAGAGAGAGAGAGAGAGAGAGAGTGGTGCGCAACAATCAGCTGTTTTTCTGAAGGATAGTCAGCGCGTCAGCTCAGATCGTGGTCACCACTACGTATTTTCTTGTCTTTGATTTTGGTAGTTGTTGTGTTTGATGTAGTTTCATCGTCCATACGACTGTGATTTACTTTTGTCGGTCCTCTTCATGGAATGGATGATTAAGTTAGACTCAATGTTTTCTGTTGAGATGCTAAAGCACTGACGTCGTGCTATTATTGTGCTAAGCTAGTTTGATTTTGCAGTAGACACACTGTACAGAGTTTTAGTTTTAATTACGTTTGAACTGATTCCAAACTTTCGACACTTTCTGTCGTTTTCTCCAGCCGGTCTCTTCTCTTAGCCCCTCACTATTGACGCTCTCCCTTCATTTTGTAATCAGTCTTCATGGCATGTGTCGCCAGCAGCGTCTGCCCGGTGTGCGGCAGTAATAATCCTCCGTGCGGAAACACCATGAGCGATACAACGTTGGTAACATTAATTAAATGAAGCTTCGAGGCATATCATTTAGCATCGAGGATTTTTAGTAATCAAATTATTCGAGTTACTCGAGGAATCGTTTCAGTCCTACCTGACAGTGACTTGTTCATTGTGAGCTCTGCAGACTGACTTTCCCCTGGCTCTAACAATAACTACAGAGCTCTAATTTAGACTGGACTGTCCCTCTGAAGCTACTGTAATGTGCGCTTTGTACTCTTAGAGGCACTACAAAGACCTGCCTTTGTTTATACCAGTTACAATCGAGACACAGGCTACCTGTCACTCCTTTAATCAAACCTGATGCATTTTTGATACTGGTCACTTCATGGTATTTATAGTGGACACATTTCTGGCATGGAAAATACAATGTTGGGTGGGTGGTGCTGAAACGATTGGTAGATTTATTAATTTTGGATCCACAGAGAAAATTATTCACAACAAGTTGGATGACTAATTCATGAGTCAAGCAAAATCACCGAACATTTGCAGGTCCGAAAGAATTTCATCCCCACGTGTAGGAAAACCTCGGAGTACGCACCGGGACAACGTGCAGTAAGATTTCTGTCACGTGTGTTCGTTACTGCTGTTGGCATCGTGTTCTGCCAAGTTTCCACGTTTTTTTTAAGTCACGTCAAAACTATTCAGCATATCAGCAATATAACCAATGAGATGAACAATTAAGAAAGGAGTTACGGCGTGCATCATATTGGTCAGACCCTAATATTTCCTCTTCTCTGCCCTCAATCCTACTCCTTCCATCTGTAGCCCTGCTCCCACTCCTCAGAACAGATTAGTTCAGTCTGAAAGAGATTAAGATATCCAGAAAATTCATTCTCCAAAGTTGGTAAATAACCTTTACTTGGCCGCGCGCGTGTGTGTGTGTGTGTGTGTGTGTGTGTGTGTGTGTGTGTGTGTGTGTGTGTGTGTGTGTGTGTGTGTGTGTGTGTGTGTGTGTGTGTGTGTGTGTGTGTGTGCGCGCGCGCGTAGATATGTAAGGGACTTTACTTGGGCACAGCAGGATGATAGCAGAGAATGCCGAAAGGGGAAAGAAATTAGGATGTTTTTTTTTTTCTCTTTTTGTCCCTCCAGCTAATCCAATTTTCTCACTGAGTAAATGGGATTTCCTGAGGATAGCGGACAGAAGACAGAAGCGGTCTGTCAGCTCCGCCCAACACACTACAACACCGTGTGTGTATGGCTCAGCAGTCAGTGGTCAGTAGTGCAGGTTGGTGTGCTGACCAGCGCAGCGAGAGGTCAGAGATGGGATTACACTGAGGGCAGCTTTGTGTCAATGAGCTTGCCCCTGCCTGTGACTACGTCTGTATCAGAGCCAGGTATTAATAGAAAGTGTAAAGTTTAAATAGCTTAATATAGATGGCTCCATCCATCTAAAATAAATCCATCCAAATGATCAAATCATGCAGTTATGCTAGTGAGAGTGAAGGCCGGGTGGTTCGTACGATCCCACCATATCAGAAATCAGATGTGTTTACAGTTCTTACATGCTATATTTAATTATGAGGATATGTTTATAGTGTTGTACTCTGACGTACAGACAAAGAAATAGTTGTGCAACTAATGAAAAAAAAAAGAGCGGTAGAGAGAAGTTCAAACCCTCGGCACAGCTGGCCAATCGCTGCGTACAGTGGGTGTGATGTTGGATTGTTGTTTTCGCAAAGTTACATCATAATTTATATACTGTATAGTGCAATAGCATCTACAGCTTTTTGATAGTGGAGACTTTACTGGCATTCTGTTAAGTCACAGCTTTCTCAGTTTGCTATGAAACCTTGTAGAAAACATTGGGCTCATTTCCTGTAGGTCTTTTGAATTACACTGTAACTCCTACACTCACATTTTTAGACATCTCAGTGTGGGCATCTGCTACCTCCTGGGTTTCAACTGCATTGTTCTTACAAAGGTCAAAACTGAAGCAAAGGCTTCATAGAACTACTATGTCTTTGTAGTTCTTTTCAGAACATGGCAGGACTAAAGCCTATACCACCATGCATTAAGCAAACGGTACAGATTCACTCTTGACAGGTCACCCGTCTATGAATATAAATACATTCAAAGCTCTTTTGTGCAGTTTGGAGTTTTCAATTTACCTGACTTGCATGTTTATGGACTCCAAAACGTCCAAAGGGAATCAACAAGAAGATGGGGAGTAACATGCAAAGTGCTTGAATTTTTAATAAACTGAACCAAACGTGCTCAGTGTAAACGTATTGTTATAGATAGAGAGACAGAAAAAAAAACTATCACAAAAGCAGTCATTTTTCCACCTTCACTTACATTTTTGTGAACAAGAACATTGTATGACAATCATACAAGAATTCACCATTTGGTGGATGCTTTTAAGTCTATCTAAAGTTATCTGCAGTGCCAGGCTTGCATGTATTTTTAGAATTTTTTAGGTCCCAATGGAGATCAGACTCTAACCCTGTCTGTAAGTGCCTTGCTCTATCCACTGAGATACAAAAATAATACACTAAATAATGAATGAAACGAGCCGTATAAAGTGTCAAGATATTCATCCAACTTTCTATCCTGCTCTTCTCTCTATCCAGTGGCTGCACAATGAAGTGGGATGGAGTAAATAGAGAGCTGTAAATGTGTGTGTATCACGCTTGATAGGTGTCTGATTGGACGTCACAGTCCCAGAGGCGGTCTGTCAGGGTTCGCTCTTGGCTGCCTTTTGGTTCATGCGTGTATGTTTGTGGGATTCTGCCTGTAGGTGTACATTCAGTTGAGTCTCGTGTCTAAATCTTACCACGATGTAAAAAAAAAAAAATATATATATATATATATATATATATATATATATATATATATATATATAAATATAAGGGGGGGCTGAAACAATTCCTCGAATAACTCAAATAATTTGATTACAAAAAATCCTCGATGCAAAATGACTTGCCTCGAAGCTTCGTTAAATCAATGTTACTAACGTTGTATCGCTGACGGACGGTGTTTCCGCTACCGTCGCCCACCAGACGGCTCAGTCTGCTGCTGGCGACACATGCCAGAGGTAAATAGTGAGGGGCTAAGAGAAGAGACCGGCTGGAGGAAACCACAGAAAGGGTCCAAAGTTTGGAATCAGTTCAAACGTAATTAAAACTAAAACTCTGTACAGTGTGTCTACTGCGAAATCAAACTAGCTTAGCACAATAATAGCACGACGTCAGTGCTTTAGCATCTCAACAGAAAACATTGAGTCTAACTTAATCATCCATTCCACGAAGAGGACCGACAAAAGTAAATCACAGAGTCGTATGGACGATGAAACTACATCAAACACAACAACTACCAAAATCAAAGACAAGAAAATACGTAGTGGTGACCACGATCTGAGCTGACGCGCTGACTATTCCTTCAGAAAAACAGCTGATTGTTGCGCATCTCTCTCTCTCTCTCTAGAAACAGCTGATCAACGATCTAATAGCATAAGTGTAACAGAGCTGTGTGACATTATAATCAAATATATAAATGAAGATAGGTTAAGTATAACTAATATTTACATATAGGTCTAGTTTTGGTTGTTTAAAAACGCTGATTAACCGATTAATCGATATATATATATATATATATATATATATATATATATATATGCAGCTTCCTGTCTCACTAAGTCCTTTTTCCTCTCCTCAATGTAAAACCATTTTCGTAATGCCAGTCACCTACCTATTGTCATCCACTTCTTCTTCTCTTTCTGCTGTATTTTCGATTATCCGAGCCACCAGCCAAGAGCAGGACCACACTACTCTTTCTCCATGCGTCTTAGATAATTCCCTGACTCATCTCATTTGGTGTTGTCAACACAGCCTCCAGTCGTTTGTGTTTCCGGTACATGTGCATCTGGTTTTGGTGTTTTTTGGCTCTGTTTAATTATGGTGTGATGCATGGTAATTGAGGACAAATGAGGGAAACTGAGACAGAACAGGAAGACCACATTTCAGCATATCAGACACCATATTCCATCCTATAATTAAACAAATTCCGACATGTGAGACTCACTAGCGGCGCCAGGATTTTGATTGTAGGTGGGCCTACAGAAAACTGGATGGGCCAGTTAAAATAAGCCAAAAAAAAAAAACTGAGGACAGCAACTCAGTAGCCTACCTGTGTGGCTCTTGTGTCGCTGTCCTCAGCTCAGTGCTGAAGTGGACAAAGACTGAAACGTAATTATTACAGCCAGACACTAACGTTAACAGCCGCTTTCCGTCCGGAGGGATTTTTGCAGTTCTTAGAACATAAAATTCCTAGAACCCTTTTTTTCTCGTGTTCCGACTGGACCAATTTGGGGGTTTTAAGTCCCTCTGGTCGCAGCTCCTGTAACTCTTTCAGCTCCTACTTCAGGGCAGGGTCTTTTCTCTTTTCAGCATATGAACCTAGGTGAACGAGGGTCGGGTTTCCGGTACAGGCAGACCAACAACGGGACAATTTTAACAATTTTCGCCATCTTATTCATCACTAATTGCACTTACAACAACGTTTTAGGCGAGCAATTAACTGTTTAGATTTCGAATATAGGCAGTCTTGTGAAAATTGATGCCGAATTGACAATTTGCTTCAAAGTTTTCGGAGCTCCATGAAGTGAGGCGACAGCCAGCAGGTGCCTGCCTCGGCCGCTACCTCGTCGCTCGGCCTGTTATGCTCAGAGACCCCGCTGTGAGCTTGAGGTCTCTCAGACCGCTCTCGTAAATAAGAGGCTTTTATTTTTCCCTTACCCCTCCTACCAGTCCCTATGGCCACTTGGCCAGTGGGAATGCAATTTGAAAAAACAGTTTTGGGGGAGAGTAGTTAGTAGCTAGATCTGTTTAGAAGTGGACCTTTCCTGTAACTACTCGGTCGGAAAGCGGCTAAACGTTAACTGTTGCCTACTTGCCTTGCTGGTGTGAGGGGGTGGCTACGGAAGGACTTTATGGGGAGAGGGCGGCCGAGCAGGATGGTAACTCGTCACTTGTAACCGCGTTACTTAAAATGGCAGGAGTTTCCTCCTCCTGCTCCTTGGAGCGTTTCTTGCTGAATTTAAATGAAAACAAGCTGCTTTGCGTTTCATATTAGCTGATAGCTACCGTCTGTGTCTGTCTCATTGAGCTTGCTTGAAAAGCTTGCGCGGCAACGTCATTCATTTCATTGGATCACTTGCTGGTGACGATGCAGCCTGTGGGCAGGCTTAAGAGTCCACACGTGGGGTAGAAGCCGCTGATTGGCTGAGAAGCTTTCACTGAAAGCTTTTCTCGGGCTGCTTATTGGATGAACTGCTAGAATGAAAATCACTCACTACTCACTATAGGCCTGGATCAAAATGGGCGGGCCCAGACCTAAAATGGGTGGGCCCAGGCCCACCCGGGCCCAATGGTAGCGCTGCAGGTGGTGAGACTGTGCTCGTGGTAAAGTTGCACACAGATTTTTATTTTATTTTTTTGTCAGTCTCGCTCACTTATTAAGAACATTATTATGTAGTTCCAGAGGGGTGCTTGCTATCGGTATTTTTAACACGTCCACGTAGTGCCAGAGGTAGACACATAAGGAAGGGAAGCAGAGTTAGTATCAGTGGTGGACTGAGGAGGCCAGGTTTTTTACATTTGTGTTTCTTAGCCATGGGCTAACTTAAATCTGAGGCTAGAGAAAGCCCACAGTTAGCTTAACCTCATTTTATTCATTACTCATTATCCACTCTGGGCTAACAGTACATGTTAGGAATCACACTGCACAGATTGAACAAACTGCTGACAACACACAACTTACTTCAGTTTGTTTGGACATGAAACACTTCAATGGTTGTAGCCTTAACTCACTAGTGATCCTAAGCCTGTGTTTTTCGGGATAACGATGCCCTGAAGAGAAATGTGAAATGTCTTAATCCCTGTGTGTAGTTGGGGCAGTGGTGGCCTAGGCGTTAAGGAAGTGAGCTTGAGGCCGGGAGGTCTTCGGTTCAATCCCTAGACCAGGAGAATAAAATCTGGGTGGGAAAAGTGAAAGAGCAGCGCCTCATGCTCAAGGGCACCTCAAGGCCCTTAACCCCAACCGCTCCAGTGGAGCTGCTCAGTGGCCAGCAGATCAGACTGTGGTTTTACTGGGCAGCTTCCAGGTATAACTGTGCGAATGTGACAGGTCGTCTAACTACTACTAACGGTACTCGGTACCCTTGTGTTTCTCACTGCCGTAAAGTTATTGTTCATAAGACGTGACATCATTGACACATGCAGGTAGGCCAAAGCGAGAAGTGGGAGGTTAGCCAACATATTTATAAAAAGTAATTTCAGCATTTTAATAGTATTGATTTTTTTACTATTCAAATTATATTCAAATTTTGGTATTTGTATATAGATGTATATTGACTGGGAGATATACATTATCTTATATTCTAAACATCCGACACGTAATTACTGTTAGAACATGATAGAAATGTGTAGACTCTGTATCATGTATGTACGCACCTATCACCAAGGCAAATTCCACATTAGTGTACATATTGTGCCAATAAAACCTTTTCCGATTCTGATCACTTGTCATCAGGAACTGCAGAAGTGTCCAAATGCAGGCAGCAAAATGGGAGAACATGTTTCAAGACCATGCTTATCCTGAATGAATAAATACTTGAAACTACAGAGAAATATGGGGAATGAACAAAAGTGATAATGGCAAAACAGAGATCCTGTTAAGGATAAATACAGATGTTGATATGCCTGGTTGGTGCCTCAGCAATTAAGGTAGAATAATGTCCTAAACAAAGTCGAATCACATAAGTCTGCATGACAGCAGCACTGGTATCCTGTAATGACCCTGAAATCATTGGTGAGACTGAATCCTAATTAGTTCTGAAAGCTCCAAGGACCCCTAACACAGTCCCCTCAGTTCAATTTGAAACAGTAATCAGTAATTGTATAGTTTTATCATGAAGGCCGAGTATTAAAGTGAAAGATGAATTCTTGCCTGATTGCGGATCAGAGCATGCTGAGGTTTGTGAATATAACTTGAGAAAAGCCATCTTAATGGAGACCAATCATTTAGCAGAAGGAATTGGCAAAGTCCTGCTGCGCTGTCGTGAGCCAGGCTGCACTGCTTCCTGTGCCATTTGATCCATCACTGACGATAAAAAGAAAATGAATCAAGGCCTGGCAACAGGAACCTGAAGTTCAGCTAATTCCTGTTGTTCATGCAACAGAAATCCATGGAACAACCAAAAGCAAGCAAACCGTTTCTGTTTCTCCAGGTGAAAGCAACTCGCAACTAGAATGCCACATTGAGTGGCATCGTTCGCTATAGCCATTCATTATCTGGCTAAACAGCGGACCAGCAATAACAAAGTCTCTGTTTCCTGTATACTTTGATTTATAAACTCCTACATTTTGTCTTAGTAAGAAAGGTCTGAGTTAGCCCGATCAAGTGGATATCTTTTTCCTGGCAGTGGTAGTTTGTTGCTGGTATTATGTCAAGTCAAGTCAAGTCAAGCCAAGCCCAAGCTCTTTGCCTAGTCCAGTCATTACAACAGATCTACTATGCAGACAACCAGGACGTATCCCTCCACAGAGGCTCAGCAAGAAAGCACTGTCTGGGGAGGGAATTCTGTACCAAAAGTACCATCATTTTGCCGACTCCATATGGCTAGCACAAAGACAGCTGACGCCTCATATTTGCTTCGGCTGAACTTTAGAAAGCAATCTTGTACGGATCAAGGACTGTGGGATTTGTCCCTAATTCTTTACAGTGTGTAATAGTCGTTTTTACAAAAGGTATCTCAGTTGGGAGAGGAGGGATGATTACAGCAACCAGTAACTCTTTCAATGTACAATATCTATAGACTTTTAATTCATATAGACTCAAATAACTAAACATACTAACACGTCAGCATGAAACTTGATTTGCAGGTTGTCTGACTCCAGCTATAAGAGATACACTTTCCAAGGATCACTCAATTATTTAATCTATTTCTTCTCATGTGCTGAACTGTGAGTTTGCTAAACTGCTATGGCTGACAGAAGCAGGATCAGTGATATAAAGTGATGACACCCTCAGCGTTAAAGTTGGATCTTTACCAAAAAACCTACTCTCTGTGGCTAAAGGAGGTCCATAAGGCACCTGAGAATCAAGCCTCTGCTTTGGTTTTCCAGTGACAGGATTTTCACTTTAATCTGAGTTGTTCTAAGGGACGTGGGAGGCAGCTGGGACACTCATCCCCGCCATCAACAGATTACTCTGTCAGACAGAACTAAAGGAGATTGGGATTAGTTTTCATCACAATTAAGCATCATCATTGCTGTTCATTGCAATCATTCCAGAATAGAGGTTTGGATGGAGGACAAAAACCTCCCCCTTATCATGAATGACAGCATTTTTAAATGCAGATCTTCACAGCAAGGATTTGTTGATTATTGCACATTGTCATTGGAATTTTAAGCATTACAATCACTTCATGAGGGGATTACTTGAGGGTTTTATTGTGTTTAGTGATTACATTTTTGTATTGCTTCAAGTCTTGATTTCTTTTCACCTTTCACCCTTATTTATTCACGTGTTCCTTCCCTATTGTTGCCTCTGCACTCCTTAAATGTTTCCACTTCTCTTCCTCCCTAATTTATGTTTTACATTCTAGCTGTATTCTCAGTCCACACCACACACTTATTCTAAGAGGTTATGAGTATAAATTTTTTTCTGAATGCTAAAAACACTTGATTTTTGAGTCTGCTATTTTTTGTACACTAACCCCTCGTTATGAAATGCACAAAGGGAATATAGGGTTGCTCACAGCCGGAAACATTTAAAAATGAATAACTTGTGGATGGTGGTGAAACTGCTCCAAGAACACCACTGAAAAATAGAAAAACTACCATTACATTTTTGGTTAAGTCTAATTAAGTGGCTGTCTCAAGTTGTAGTTTGATTGACGTCCGACAGTGCCGGTATTAAATATTTTATGTTGGTATTAAATGTTGATTTCTTGTATACTAACGGTTAAACAACATACTATAAATATTAGTACATATTACTTTTGTATATAGTTAGTATGTAGTGCATCTGCCTCTCCATTTTCTTTCTTCTAATGTATCAAATTTCTTACCTTACTTCTTTTCAATTCATTTCCTCCATCAATCATTATCTTCTTCCTTACTTCTTTCAGGTTTCTCCTCTTCTTTTCCCCTCCAATATCTTCCTTTTACTTCTTCCTTTTCTGTCTGTCTCTCTGGCTTTCTGTCTTTCTTTCTTGCTGCTGTTGGTCCTTTCTCTGTCCTTCCCTCCTTGAGGCACCCAGCTTATGATTATTTTGTTCTCATGTCTCCAGACATTGTTAACTTTCTACGGTACGGTCCTTGCCTTCTTCAGCGGATGAAGTTACATGCTGTGGACATTAAAAAGCCAGGCAGTAAGGTGCATACACCCAGTACAAGCTCTACTTTTACTGACCAACTTCTCATCAAAAAGCCCGGGTATCTCTGAGCCAGAGCCAGACTAGGACCAACCAGGAGAGTAACGCCCCTACCTGCTCCTTCTGTCTGTCTCAAACACCTCTTTGTCTCCTAATCCATCATCCTCCTTGTACACAAAAAATATTTGTTTTTTTACCAATCTTTCTGTTCAGTTGACTCTCTCTCTCTCTCTCTCTCTCTCTCTCTCTCTCTCTCTCTCTCTCTCTCTCTCTCTCTCTCTCTCTCTCTCTCTCATCTTTGGGTTTGAGGTTAACATCTTCTCAGCAGGTCAGGTACAGTCTCATCTAATAGATACTCCAACAAATGGAGAGTTACATAATGCCTGACCAGTGTTCAATTATAAAATCCATTTTATTATAAAAATATCAGCCTTCAAAATGTACCTGCGGTACAGCTCTACTTTATCTGCAAGAGCTTTTATCTGGAGTGTGTTTCCTAACATTCAATGGTGGTTTGCAGTTTTACAGCTTTTTCAATGTAAAATAAAGCCACACTAGAGCGCTAACCCACTGTGCTCAAAGGCTGCAACACAACAAGCGCCTGGCCGCTTCGGAAACCAAAATGTACGCATATTAAATTGGGAAGCGATTATCAGATTTAAAACCAAATCCTCTAAACGATTCCAATAAAGAAACGATTCTACTGGAATCGTAATTTTTGAAACCACTCCAAGTAGGAATCGGTTCTCGATGCCCAATCCTACCACCAGCATCCTTCAGTCCTCTTGTCTATCAAAAGCCTTCAGACCTCCAAGGCCACCCATAAGCCATCCATCTACCTCCTCCACCCTTCAGGGTACCCTGACCTGCAGCTGAAGGAGAGAGACCTCTCAGGGCTCCCATGAAATACAGGAGGACGTTTTGAACTGATTGACTCTCATAAAAACAGAAATGGAGCTGAGAGTGACTGCTGAGAAATGATGATGAGTCACAGTTGGCCTCCAGTGTTTCACACTTGTCACACAGTTCAGATGATCTGCAGGCAGCTTTTGTCATGATTGTGGAATGCAATCGTGTTTTTTTTTTAATCACACTGAAATACAAGCTTTTGTTTTTTTTTTTGCTTTGAGCTAAACTACAGTTTGTCGCTTTTAAAGCTTTAGTGTGTAACTTTTTGATATTAATGAACGTCCGTTACATTCAAGCTATTGCCAAATGTTGCTACAAAGCTAATTTAAGACTATCAGCTCCACACAACTCTCTCTGTATTTCTCAGTATGACTATGTTCAGAAGATTGTGTCGTCTGGTGACTTTCCGGCGCAGAAACTCAAGTGAAGATAATGACCTCTTCTGAGGGGTCCATGTTTTTTTAATCCTCCGTGTCTTCCTTGGCTACTAGCAACTGTGTGGAGGAGGGGTGGGGGCTTTGCGCGATCACGGAAGGCTTGTATCATGTGGACGTGCCGACAGTTTGTTGTCATTGCTTAGAATTCCTCATGGGAGCGACAGAAACTACGCAGTACAGCTTTAATTGTTGAATCGTTTTGTGACATTGTCTTGTATTGTTCTATAAATTGTTCACTCTTTTTGTCACTTGTTTTTAGGCAGGTGACTGGCTTGTTGAGCAAACAAATCTCGACTGGAACTTCATCACATGGCTGACAACAAAGCAACCAGAGCCAATAATCCTTCATACCAATCTCTCGGATTAGCCAATCAATACATTTTCCAAGCAAAAATGATAATTAGTCTTTGGTTCCAGCTTCTAAATTGTGAAGATTTGCTGCTTTTCTTTGTCTTTATTTCTCTTTATGTGATGGTAAACTCGAGTTCTTTGGGTTTCATATTTTTTGTTGGACAAAGGTAAGGTAATACATTGGACTTTAAGACATTTTGATGTGAAATATGGTCATTTTCCACAGCTTTCTGACATTTTACAGATCAAAATAATTAATAAATCAGCAGAATAATCAATTAAGATGAAAACATTTTAGTTGTATCCTTACTGCTATTTAAGGCCCACATAAAGTACATAAAGTTCGGTTTGAAATTACTGTGGAGAGACTGTCTGTATGATTGTTACATTGTCTCTCTCTTTATAATTAGCTGAGTAGATTATATACTTTGATTTTATATTTAGGCTGTTAGATGTCGACAACAGAGGTGTCAAGACATGAAGTAGTGTTAAACTACCTTGAACTTGTTAAGTAACGGTTTCCATTTTACAATTTCGCTTTGGCAAGTGTTCTTTAAGCAACAATTCTTGTTCATTTTTGGCGTCTTTATTGCCAATTTTAAGCCATAGCTCTAACATCTAGCACTTGACAAATAAGAAATAATGTTCCTCTAGATTTTCTGTGTGTGTGTTGAAGCGCTTAAATGCTCACTCAGGTTCGAAATGGGTTGTGCTACCAGAGAACTCCCAGTCCGATTACATCCTGCACTATCTCTCCCTGCTAATAAAGAAGCACTTAGCCTCACATATCTGGTTCACTCACCGCTGCAAAGATGCTGTAGATTAGGATAGTGTGTGTACCTGTGACTGTGTATTAAAGTAGAGATTAAAGCAGAAGTGTCAACAGCAGTGGAGATAAAAGTGACTCCGAGCGAAATCCTAGAGTCTAGAAACGGAAATAAAACTCTGAAGATCTTTCAGTATTCAAAAAAATACTTTGCAGGTACCAGGAGTTCTTTGGTGGGGTCTTATCATACATTAGGAGACTGAGGGGTGTGATTAAGAGACAGAAAGAAAAGATGATATAAAGGAAAAGTAAGTTTAAAACAAAATCCCTGCAATGGCAGAGTTGAACACGATCTAAGTGTAACACCCTGCTGATGCAATTTTCACAGCCTCTTGTCACTAAGCAGATTCACATACACACAGCAGGACTGGCGCTATGAGTAAAACGAGAAGCCCCGTGGAATCCCTATCCTCTCTCATTTTTCTGAATAAAGCAAGTCTGGAGCAATAATTTGACACTTCAGAACATAGTCTTCCCCCCAAGGCCGATCGAGTACCAACTTTCTTTTCACCTCAAAAAAGGGAGTCTACAAAACTTAAAAGTACAAGAGTGAAATAATGGCAGTTTTCAATATCTGAGGCACCTTGTAGGCAATAAGGCATGGATACCCGAGTCCCGACGTTACCCGACGGGCTGGGCCGGGTTCGTACAGATATTTAGAAATTATGGTCGGGTCGGGCTCGGTCACATCAGCGCGATAAGGCATTTGTCTTTAAGAGAGCTCCGTGCGTGTGCGTGTGCGTGTGGAAAGTGGGCAGAAGAGAGATAGAGATAGAGGAAGCAGACGTGTTGTAGATGCGACCGGAGCAGAGTTGGTGGAATAAGTTTAAGCTTTGTACATAGTGTGTTCGTGTCCGAAATAAACCCCAGACTGAAAGCCAAGTTCATTCATCTGCTCACCAGAAACGGGATTTTAACCTCATTTTATAACATCGGCTCGGACAGAAAAATTTGTCCCGATCCGGACTGTAGTAGGCAACCTTCGTTTTACCAATGTTCTTGCCAACGTACATAGATTAAACGTAGCGATATCCTTAACCTATGCACAGCCACCACAGAGGAACAGTATGTTTAACCCTGATTGGTACCTGATTGTTTAACCCCGATTGGTATCGAACTAAAAGAGAGATAGACCCATGCTCAAAAAGAGAACGGAACTTGGCACTCGCTAATGGGATACATTTATCTGTACGAGCTATTAAAAAAGGGATATTACTAAAGATTTTGAGTATATAAAAGCACTCATTTAACTTAATCTCCACCATCCGTCATCTGGTCCGCGCCATCCGTTTTATCGATCAGCCAACAGGCGGCAAGATCCCTCCTCAAAGTCTCGTTAACTGCAGAGGTGGCATGAGAAAACACTACAGGAAGCTTCCGGATGTTTCTTACCTCTTTGCCAGACAGGTAGTAGGCGGACAGAAGACCTCCAACAAACCGGATGTTCACCTCAAACACAGACACTTCTGCATTCTGCAACAGGGACAAAGGAAAGAAATATGAGATAATGAACACTTATTGAAGAACTACTCATGAATACACACGTCTCCTCCTACAAACTGTGAATCAGGTAAAGACAAAGTCAATACAGAAATGTTCCTGTTTTCACTTCAGGGAGGATTAGACTTTCCAAAGTTCAGGCAGATATTTTTATATTGAAGCAGCCGATAATTAATACTGAAAACAGTTACGTCTTTGCTGGTTTAAAGCTGCAGACACACAGACCAGACGGCCGACCCTCGGCAGAAAAGGCAGTTGGACTGATCAGTGTCCAAGTGTTGGTCAAAAAAGTGCCTCGGAACACAAAAGCGACGGGACGTCTCCATAACAGCAGGCGGCGCTAATCGGTGTATAAAAAATGAAAATCGGCCACATCACGTGGGTCTGGTTTCTCCGGAAATTCAAAGACAGACTGTCATGGCGGCTTGTTCAGAATCTCATATTGTACTAAAATAGTTCACCGAAATGTGTTTCTGAAAACATTTTAAGCGAGAAACAGGCCGTGCAGTTTCTGAATCTGTCTTCATTTCATATCGACAAAGGTCAGTTTGAAAGATTTTTGTCAGATTTTGAGAGACTCTAGTCACGCTCATTCCGCTCCCCGTTTCCGGGTTAGCACTCTACCAATCAGATGGGTCATTTGAGTCTGACTGCCGGCAGTGCCCGCCCCGCCGATTATACATGTCAAATCGGCCAAAATGAAGGCCGACGGCCCCTCGGACGGACGACGGCACGGAACACACCGAACAGACTCGAGTCACTGACCTCGCCAGACTGTCCAACGGTCGATTATCGGCTCTGTGTGTCAGCGCCTTAAGACGGAGTGACGCTGTATTCTCACTTTGTATTCCTAGCCACACTCGCGACGTAGATCAAGAGATGGCCATATTGGTTGGTCCATCACTTTGGTCCTGACTGAAATAGGTCATCAATTATTTGATGGCATGCCATTCAATTTTGGTGCAAACATTCATGATTCCCAAAGGATGAATTGTAATCACAGTGGTGACCCATCGACTTGTCATCCAGCAACATCGTCAGGTCAAAATTTGAATCTGTCCGGTACTATTTCATGACCAAATACTTAAGTAATGACATTCCCAACAGCCTCAGCTGTACTTTGTGTTTAGATGTAAGCATGCTGCACTAGTTAGTTACACTAAGATGGTGAACACGATAACATTGTAGTTGCTAAAAATCTGCATATTAGCATTGTCATTGTAAGCAAGTCAGCATGATGTTGTTAGTATTTAGCTCTAAATACAGCCTCACAGAGCTCCCTAGCATTACTGTAGATGTTTTAAGATGTGTGTGTGTGTGTGTGTGTGTGTGTGTGTGTGTGTGTGTGTGTGTGTGTGTGTGTGTGTGTGTGTGTGTGTGTGTGTGTGTGTGTGTGTGTGTCAAATCTTTAGTTATTCTGTCCTTTGCTACATCAACAGATTTTTAAAGGTTTATCAACAACAAAAATCTGCTGATGAAATGTAAGGCCCCTTGTTGGTTGTTTGCACTCTTATTCCAATCTGATAGAGAGCAGTGAAGGGCTTAACGTCCTCCAAGTTAAGAAAGAGATCCTTAGAAACATTGCCGTAAATGGCAGTGATAAAGTCTGCAGCATCTAAAAATACAACGCCTCTATTTCTAGACAGCTTTTGGCAGAGGGAATGGGGCAAATAATAACAAAAAATGTAAGTTTGAAAAGCCATTTGTCTCAGCAGCAGAACAATGAAGCTTCATCTCTCTCGCTCCCTTTCTCTCTTCATGTCTTTATGAACAGATTCCAGAGTCAAATGAAGTTTTCGTGCTCGACTGACAGCTCTCATAAGTCACTGCTGTCAACCAGAGATAGGACAATGGACTCCGCCCTGTGCAAAAACAAATTATATGCCAGGCAAAATGTGTCCTGTCATTCTCCTCCAAAGTCTGAATGACTGATGAAGTAGTTAGTGTTGCTTGTTCTTTCTAATTAAAATTAAGCTGAAATGCTTCCTACTACCAGCTGTCTGTTTGCAGTTCAGTTTGCTAGAAGAGTGAAACAGAAATATTTCAGCTTCATTTTACCAGGACAATTGAGCAAACAGCAGTTTTCCTGCAGTATCTGTGTGACTTAAGTCGCCATCACTGCTGGACAATGACCCTCTGAGTCAGCAGTTGTGTGACGTTATCTCATTCCTGCAAGAGGACCTGATGAAGTTGGCAGGCAAGGAGTAAAGTCTCCTGATTGCAACATTAGATCCATTACAGAGCGAACAGGAAACTGACTAGCAGAGAACTAATTAAGGGCTACAGCAAGATGAATCGATGAGATAATGGCCCGAGTAGACTTCTGTAGATGAAAGTGTATCTTATCTTGTTTTTGGTGATTGGCTGGTTGTTATATGTCACTGGACAACCTGTAATTTCTGGTCTTTGAGCTTACAATGGCAAAAATCTACACCTATAGTTTTCTCCATACAGGAAATGTTGAGTTTCCTTTTCCCCGTCACACTCTCCATAGGTTATAATTGTAAGCTGTGTTTTGGAGCTTTTGAGTTCCTACACAGGGAGTCTCAGGAGGGCCATAAACCCTGTACTCTGGCTCTTTCCTTTTAAATAGATTTAAAAATGTTGCTTAGCTGCTTGTATAAAAATAAATGGCAGTGTGACCTGTGTGGCTCCGGCAGTGGGACTCTGAGTAAGCTACAGTCATATTTTGTCAGGTTTGAGATGAAGGGTAAACACTGTTCCAGCTATTGGACATAGAAGAGCAGAGAGTAATGCTGAAGTCATGCTAAATACAGTTTTTGGGGTGTGCAGATGAACTGATACGCATAAGAAAACCCAGAGATTTGGCTCCATCTATGCTCCGACAGGCTTTAGTCAGCAAAAGGAAAGTAGCTCTAGCGACAGCAGCAAATTATTTTTATAACGATTCATACGGTTTTACATTATGTTTGATATTGTTTTAACATTTCACAGTTTTTCTAAATATATTTTATTCCTTTTTTATTCATATTGGCGTGCATTGGTCTCTAAATCCATTTTTATTTATTTATTTTTCTTCTTATTATTCATTTTTCTTGTCTGCTGTTTTTCAATCACTGTTCAGCATTTTGAATTGCATTTTGTTATGCTATATAAATAAAGATTGATTGATTGGTTGATTAATGCTACTTCTAACTGTCCCCAACTCCTCGAAGTTACTGAAGCCATGTGCAGTTCTAATCAGCTTTATCGTATTGTTACAAATTCATCTATACCATTTTTGTATCGGATACACACCCTTACTAGTAACAAACTAGTATTCTTTGATCACCACAACTTACCATGTCCAAGTTCTAATTGCTGCTGCAAGAAAGATTGTTTTGCACATTGAATACCACTGAATTCCCCTCATGTGGAACTAGCTGAGCTCACAAGTGCTGGATCAATCAAATTAAATTCACTAAAATCTAGTAAAACATAATATCCGTGTACCTTAATGGTTGCACAATTTACTTCTTGGCCAGCAGCTCTTTCTTTGCTCTCCTGAGATCATCTTTCATTCCTGGTTGAACCAATCAGTATGTGGTACGCAGGTTTGTTGTGGCATTAACATGGCACAAACCATTAGTTTTCTAACCCCACAGTTCCTGAGAAAAAAAACTGCTTATACAGCAGTTGCAAGGAGCACAAAAATATGGCAGAACTGTTTTTTTTTTTTTTTTTGTTTACCTTTATATATTCAGGGAAGGTTTACTGAGAGAAAGCCTCTCTTTTGCAGGAACACCCTGATCACATTCACACAGTTCATACCTGGAAGCTGCCCAGTACAACCACAGTCTGACCTGCTGGCCACTGAGGGGCATCTTAAAGGCCTTGCTCAAGGGCACCTCAGTGGTGGTAATGAGGGAGGGGCAAGTGCTGCTCTTTCCACACTCAGATTTAGTTAGTCTGGGGGGTTGAACCAACAACCTCCCGGTCACAAGCGGGCCACTGCTGTCATTTTAATGTGTGTGTGTGTGTGTGTGTGTGTGTGTGTGTGTGTGTGTGTGTGTGTGTGTGTGTGTGTGTGTGTGTGCGTGTGTGCGTGTGTGTGTGTGTGTGTGTGTACTGACAATACAAAGCCATCAGAACCGTACATTTGCTAAGGGACAGTTGTACTGACGCAGACATGTTCCATAAAGACATCAAGTATATCTGTTTCTCCATATATCTTCTGGCAAAGTGTCCACAGACAAACACTGCTGGCTACTATCATCACTTCTGTATTCTTAAGTCTCAAACAATCTCCCTTGTTTGTTAAACAAACCGTTCTATCCGTCTCTTCTTATCCTTCTTTTCTGTGTCTCCAAATCACTTTAAAGGCTCCGGCAGCATTTTCAACTTTTAAATCTCCTCTGAGAATGTAGATTTTAAAACTTTCCTGGATCACTTAACTCGAGATGCGAAAGTTTATTGTTGTTCATAAGACATAATGTCAGTCCCAGTTTTGTCTTTCCATGTCATTTATCCTGCTCGAATGTATGTATTCTTTCAGACAAACTTCCAAAGTAAGTGAGGAGAAATGTCTAAATCTATTTTTCTTTATTGAGTCTTTTAGTAACTTCAGCAAAACCTAAATAGATTTAAATCACCCCTTCCCTAGGTGGTTTCACAATACCTGCCTTGCCATTAAAAATCACTTATTCTAAAGCATGCGCAGAAAGTGTGGAGTATCAAAGGTAGCTATGCGTATAAGCATTATGCTGCTGCAGCAAATAAACAGTGCAGATCCGAATCAATGGGCCTCCTGCCGTTTGAATGACGGAACCACTGCTGGCAAATACAGTAAATAAGGCAGGATTATGCACAGGGGATTGCTGTGGCAATGCAAATGCAGGTGTGGAACGCCATCACCATGTGAATGAGCTGAAACATTCACAGTTTTGTAAGGAGGACTAAAGCTGATCTGAAGGCGTATTTGACTACTGTACTTGATGTTTATATCATTTTAGATATATGCTTTGGTCTTAGAATCAGACTTCATACTTTAACTGATACATGTAAACAAATTTGCAGTCACGACTCAACTAAAGGAAAAACAAAGACATTCTTTTCTGTTTCTCCTTAATGAGGAGCTCTAACGGGGATACTATAATAAGGATGCTTCTATAAAGGCAGACATCAAAAGAAAAGGGTAAAGTGTGTGTGTGTGTGTGTGTGTGTGTGTGTGTGTGTGTGTGTGTGTGTGTGTGTGTGTGTTTTACTCACATACAGACATATCTACATGTTCCCGTGTCATTAAGCTCATCAGTCCATCAGTCCTTCAGAGATTAGCACTGTAAAAAGCATACAGTGCTACTATACCAGTGACGCCTTTTATGAATTCTGTTGTTCATTACTTAGAGGAGATTCTCCGTGTAAGATTTTCTCTGAAGTTTTAACTTTTGAGCGTGATATTCTGTTTATAAAATGATCAATACTGCTATTAATTATAAGCCCTTCCATGAGTGGTAATAAAAGCTAAAAAGATTGTCATTTTAGCATTTAAATCTTTCAATTAATTAGTTGAGGGGTGTGTGTGTGTGTGTGTGTGTGTGTGTGTGTGTGTGTGTGTGTGTGTGTGTGTGTAACTCATAGTAGAAAGTTCATTGCATACTATTTAAAAAAAAAAAAAAAAAGAAAGATGAATAATGGGAGCAAAGTAATATCAAACAAAGGAAGAATTAAATTCTTAGTTATCCATCCAGCAGCGTTTAAAGGGTAACTACCGTTTTTCAACCTGGACCATATTTTCCCATGTTTTTGTGTCTAAGTGACTGATGTGAACAACAATCTTTGACATTGGTCCAGTATGAAGCGAGATTGCTGCGTCGGCAGCGGCGAAACAAGCTACACTGTAAGCTAATAGGGTATTTTGTCCAGCTTGTATTTACCTTCACAAACGTGCTTGTTTTGCCACCGACAGGCTCAGATTAATATTCTAAGTGCCTAACAACATTATGGAAAGTATCCCTTCAGAGACAGACCTTTATAACCTCTTTGAGACCTTTCTGTTTAAACAGAAAGAGCTCTGAAGTCCCTTATGCTAAACTCACCTGACTCCATTTAAAAAAGCAATACTGTTAGCGTGTATAGAGCATATTAGTGTGTATAAACATATTTTCACATGTAAATCAGTAAACTATGTTTTTATTTCAACCAAAACTAGAGTTGCGATGGTTGGAAAAGTGGAAAGACGACCAAAAACAGCTTTTCATAGTTTTATTTTGTTTCTGTTGACTTTGAATGAAGTGTATTTTACGATGCTAAAATTACTGTTTATTTACATTAAGTCTGGTGGGTTTAGCAGACGCGATTTCGTGGATGTTTTTATGTTTAAAAATAAGGATCTTACTCGTTAACAGAAAGGTCAAGCTCATTAGAAATCCTTTCCATAATGTTGTCAGACACTTAGTAGCAAAACATTTGCACATTTGTAAAGGTAAATAAAAGCTGGACAACTGCCCTATTATCTTACATTGTAGCTTGTTTGTGTGTGTGTGTGTGTGTGTGTGTGTGTGTGTGTGTGTGTGTGTGTGTGTGTGTAAGCTGGACTCTCAAACTACAGAATTAATCCTTGTGTACGGATCCACAGACATTTTGTGGCTCTTTGCTCCTCTGGGTTTTATTGATAACTAGAGCAATCTGATTCAACACACTAATTTCCACACACACACACACACACACACACACACACACACACACACACACACACACACACACACACACACACACACACACACACACACACACACACACACACACACACACACACACACACACACACACACACTTGTGTGGAGTCAAAGTGACAGAAACCTGTTTTAATTAAAACATCTCAGAACAACGGTGTCTACAACTTGGGTAACACATTACTGCAGGTGCATTGTGATCTATTATACCAGCAGAGCCCATTGGAAGCCTGGGTAATTGTTTCTTACAATGCAATCATGCAGACATCAGAAAATGACATTAACTTTTATATCATCTCATTAAGGATACATTTACCGCATAAAATATTAACACACCCAGCAATATTGAGCTTATTATGTTTTTATTATATTATGTCTTTATTACCCTAATCTTCATGTGTTTACAATGCCTTATGAGCACAAGTTGAATTGTCTGATAGATGTTTGGTCTCTGGACCTAATGCATTTTGAATATATTTCTTTAGGTTTTTTGAATTTTTTTATAGTTGTTCAAATTGTGCTTTTACGTTTTCACATGCTGTTTTCGGTGAGTTTGTGTAACTAACAAACACACACACACACACACACACACACACACAGCACAGTCTTCCTCTCATCCGAATTAAGTCAACCATCAAGAGTCTTCTGTATCACAGTTCACTGACGCCGACCTACACGTGGTGAAAATGAGTCAGACATCTCCCTGCTCATCTTGTCACGCCTCTGTATACATTTTATTTTAAGACTATATCATACATCAGGTCATGCACATAATGACTACAAAGCGGTCAACTAAATCACAGCCATTTAAAAGAAAAAACTGACATGACTTTCAGGCTTTGACACAAAGCACTCAATGTAATCACATATTTTTCTTTATTTTATAAGCTTAAAATAAAATGTTTACAGGCCCTGGGAGTCTTGTGTTTAAGCATACGTCCTTGGCAAGGAGCTTTAAAAAAAGTTCATGAGTTGTTTTGGTGTTTTAATGAGAAAACTATGCTTCTATTGTTCTGGCTGACTGCAGGATGCAACACTGATCACATCTACTTTGACGCAGCTTGGTTACACACACAGGGCAGACAACGGAATATGGATACTTCAGAAAGAGAGATTTGTGTCTTTCACTTAACCATGCTCCAGTAAACATGACCTCCTTTTGTAATACTTGCATCATTTAAATCCCTCCCTGCTTTTCTCTGATCCAACAGTTTTCTGGCAAGTTTTTTTTCTTTTCTTTCTGCTCCTCAACTCCGTTCTACTACTATGTAAATTGAGGGCAGATTATGTTTTCACTTCTGTGCATCTGTCAGCAACAAATCTTAAAATGTTACTGGCGGATTTGGCTGAAACTCAGCAGAAGGGTGGCGAACTAGATTTAGGATTGTACGCCAAACTACTGGCATTATATGTTGCATTCAAGTTCCAGTGGGAAAGCATGCAATTCAGGAGGTTTACTAGCAAACGGCATCAAGTTCACCTCGAAAACAGAACGCTGAGTTGAAGTTTTGAAGCACTCTATCAAAGACCTGTCTTTTTACGTGAATTTCTGCTGTAGCTGCTAAAATATTTGTTTTATTTCACCTCCAGTTATTTGGATGTCAGACGCGGTGTTCTTATCTGTCGTTGCTCACATCTCTTGGCTTATGGCAGAGGGTCAAGGCTTGCGCAGAATCAATTTAGTTGATCGTCACAAGGGCGCGCACACACACACGTTTGTTTCACTATCTTTGTGGGGACCTGTCATTGGCATAATGCATTCCCTAGCCCCTTACCCTAACCTTAACCATCACAACTAAATGCCTAACCTTAACCCTTACCCTCACCCTAACCATAACCTAATTCTAACCCTAATCCTAAAACCAAGTCTTAACCCTCAAACAGCCTTTTAAACTTGTGGGGTCCAGCATTTTGGCTCCACAAGGCTGTGCAGACCCCACAAGTATACTGTATTCCCCGGTTTTTGGACCCCACGAATATAGTAAAACAAGCGCACACACACACACACACACACACACACACACACACACACACACACACACACACACACACACACACACACACACACACACACACACACTTACCACATTAAAGTCGAGGTTCTTTTCTACCCAGTCAGTAGCAGCATCAAACTCTTCAAACATTTCCATGATATGGAGGGTATCCAGAGCATCCACTATTGTCGCTCCCTTTATACTGCCTGCAAGAGAGAAAGATAGAAGGATTAGAACTAGATTGCCAGTTGTTGTGTATTGAAAGAAGTGTTTTACATTTCATCTGTCTGTTAAAAAAGAAAGAAAGAAATGATAGGGAGGAAGCTGGATTAAAAAAAACTTTAGTTATTTATTTTTTTTTTAAATAAGCAAAAACGCCAATGAAGTTCATTGAAATGTTAAAAGCTCGTTAGTCAGCGTAGCACTCCTTTCATAAGTATGAATGACAACAGGTGTCGGCAGCAGTAGCACTGACAAAAGGCAGTGAACAAACAGCAGAAGTTAAGAGTTATGTTTGGATGTCAAATAAATTATTTAGCTCGACAGATGGTGAGAGGCAGCAATTATCGGCACTGATGAAACGTCGGGAGTATTGCCTATCTCTAGTGATTAGCCTCATAGCAGGAGGGAAGACACACAGAGACAAACACACCATCATTCCAGCGCTGCCGTCACCCAAACCCTTTTAACGAATCCAACAGCACCACAACACCTCCGTCTGTGTTATGTGCCAGGTAGCTCAATAAATCATTAAGCGTGCAGCACCGAGCCCTCAGCAAAGCAGAAAGTCCTAACATAGCTGGTATAAACACAAGACCTCATCTGTCTGAGCTATCTGATCTTTTGGAGGTGCATCCGGGGGCGGTGAAGAAAGACAATGAGTAAGACAGAGAGAGCAGGAATGAAAACATGAATACATCAGCGTAGGGAAGGCGACCCTACGGACAGAAGGGCAGGGAGTAAAAATGGTAAGAGGAAACGCGGAAAAAAGGTAATTGGGACGTCTAGGTCACACAAGTAGAGTCAAGATGGAAGCCAGAAAGCTGCAGGTTTGTTATTGTGTAAATCTATGTGTTTATTTCCTTCTGTAAGAAGTGGGAGGATGCAGGAGCAGCTAAAAGCTTTCCATTAGACACAATGCTGAATCACCAGCTGCAGGCACAGGGCCACTGCCGTCCATCAGAAATAGCACCGTGCCCACAGGAAAATGTGACTATTTCTTTTAAATCCCCACTGGGAGGTGAGAATCTGGTCACTAGCTGTGAAGACCATTGTGATTACAAAGCAATAGATACAGATAATAATTCTGGATAAAGCTGCTGATACTGCATACATGCCTTATTGAGCCTGGCTCTCACCAAAGCTTTGTTGCTTTACAGGTAATTACATTACCGACTGTATTGACTGTATCTGGCAACTCATGCTTTTGACATTTCTGATTGTGTACAGATTTAACCAATAAGATGCTTATTAGCTCTTGAGTTGTCCTCCTGGGTCAAAATTAAGCCTTTTTTAGACAGTTTTTTATGTTTTTGTTGCTTTTTTTTGCAACATTTGACGTTTTTGTCGCTTATTTTGACATTTTCTGCACTTTCTTTTCATTACCACCAGTATATACACAACTAACACCAACTTATTAATAGAGATGTTCTCCGATACTGCCTAAAACGCTGGTATCGATATCGGGAAGTATTGGAGTTTATGCACCGATCCGATAGCACGTAATAAAGCCCTGAAAAAAATCTACATTAAAAGTAGTTTATTTATGTTCTTTTTCCGTTATAACTGACTGTCAAACTGCAGAATAAAAGAAAGTTCTGTGGCATTCATGTTTCACAAAGAGTTTAACCTGAGCCAGACCGACAACAAAGTTATAGAAATAATATCACTTCCATACAGGGACAGTAGTATACAGCTGTTAAAACATAATAAAATATATGACACACTGGTATCGAATCAGTACTCGGTATCGGCCGATACAGAAGTTCAGGTATCAGAATCGGTATCGGGAAGCAAAAAATGGCATCGGGCCATCTCTACTTATTAACACTAGTTTTACACTTCTTTTTGGAATTCATGGTGAATGAACCTCATTTATATGAAATGATCTAATTACTGTGTTAGAGAAAAGCTGAAATAATTAATAATTTTGACTAATATTTAAGATCAGAGAAACGTATGTTGATGGTTAATAACAGATATGTCATAGTTTAGTCAGAATAATGCTATAAAATTAAATTAAAAACACCCCAAATCAGTGATCTGATCCGTTGCAAAGGGCGTTTGCGTTTTATGGAACCATCCATGTTATTTTTGGATAATTTGCTTGAAAGAAACAGATATTCTTTATATAGAAACTTTGAAAACGGGTCAAATTTGACCCGAGAACAACACAAGGGTTAATAAGCTGTATAGGTGTTGGTAGGTGGATTTTCTTATTTTGGACAAAGCCAGGCTACCTGTTTCCCGCTGCTTCCAGCCTTTATGCTATGCTAAGCTAATCGCCTCCTGGTTTCAGCACCATGCTTAACTCACAGAGATGAGAGTCGTAGTGATCTTGGTATTGAACTAATCCTTTAAGAGGAACAACAACGTAAGAACTAGGGATGGACCTATTATCGGCCCTGGCTGATTATCCGGGCGTCTTTTGGCAATTTGCAGATTATCTGTATCAGCGTTTCATTTCATGATAACCGATAAAAGTTAATGAATTAAAAAGTGTGCTACTTTGGCTGAGCTACAGCTCTGCGTCTGTCCCTCTGCTTCGGTTTCACTCACCACTGAGTCTGACTTAAAGGAGAATTCCGGTCGGTTTCAACACGCAGCGCTGTGGTTTGTAAATGTGGAGTGCTGTCAGTAGCCGTCTCAACACTGGAACTAAACAGAGCTGAATTAGCACAACTTTTATGCATTTCTTTCACATCTACTGCAGTCAGATTCACTGTGTTCACTCGGGAGGAATCACTTAACATGGGTAGGCACTTGTAATGACATTTGTAACATGTTAAGAGGCTAAAAGCAGGTTTAAAACTTGCCCGGTTTCAGCCTCCTGGGTGCTAACCCTAGCAGGAGGATAACACGGTGTAGGCAACACCGATTGTTTTCGTTTTTCTCGCTACTGATAGCACTCCAAATTTACAAACCAAGCTACATGTTGAAATCGACCGGAATTCTCCTTTAATGCCCCGCCCACAACACTATCTGACTGACTATCTTTTACCGTGTATTATGTTGAAAGTTTGTAATTTATTAAATACAGGGTTCATACGCATTTTACCCAATACTTTTCCATGACTTTTTGGCAAATTTCCATGACTATGTATTCCTGAAAATGTCAGTCGACATTATACAATAAGAATAAAAATCTGTGTTAAAGTTTACCCTCAGAGGTTTAACAATAAAATGAATGACAATGTATGTGGTTCATAGTAGGAGTCGTAATATCGCGCCCCAAATAGAACGTTGAGGTTAAGACGACGTGAAAATACATTTATTAAATCACATATTATTATGCTGTGTTAAAAAAAAAAATTCCATGACTTTTCCAAAACTTTCTGGGTCTTTTTACGTTTCCAAAATCTTTCCAGGCCTGGAATTTGCATTTTTCAAATTCCAAAACTTTTTTCAAAGCATATGAACCCTGTAAATAACTGCTTAAAGCGTTTAAACAAAGTCTTGTGTTGGAGTTTGGAACATTCCGAAATCTTTAATTTTGAGTTAAAGATTTTCATTTCACGATTATCTGTTTCCTTAACTCCCAATAGTCGGCATCGGCATCGGTTGATCCCTAGTAAGAATGACGATGATAATGATGAATTCACATTCATACTGTGCCCGGAATCTACATTAAAATGTGGCTTTCAAATTCTACAACAAATGTGTAATCAGACAGAAATGGACCAAAAAACACACAACAGTAATAATGTGAATGTTTCTCCAGCCATGTGAATAGGAGGTGTCAGCAGATCCAGTTACTGTTGTAGTCACTTGTCCTTCCTGTTTTTCATCTCGCTCACATTTTCACTCCGTTAAAGCATCCAGAGCGACAAGACACTTTCCTCCCCTCCATTGTCTTGTCACTGTGCTTCCTTCCCCCTCACTGCTCTTCCTGTGTGTGTGTGTGTGTGTGTGTGTGTGTGTGTGTGTGTGTGTGTGTGTGTGTGTGTGTGTGTGTGTGTGTGTGTGTGTGTGAGAGAGAGAGGGGTACAAATGGTGGTCAAATGGTCATTTTCCAAGAAATTGCGGGGATTTGCTGCCTTCTTTTGTCTCATATGGCAAAACAACCGTTGATTAAAACAAGCTATTTGAAGGTGTCACATTGGGCTCTGGACAATTCACTTAACATTTCATAGGCTTTACGATAATCAAGAATATAATTGGCAGATTCAACAATAATAGTACAAAATATACTTTGTCTTTCTGACCATCCAGTTACAAGTACACAGATCTTAGACTGGAGCTTTAACCGAAAGAAGATCTGTGGTGTCTGTGAGACAGCTTGTCAGGACCCTGATCAAGAAATGTGCTGAAATCAGCTCGTTAGCAGACCCAGGATTTGTGTCAGTGTCCAGATGGGGAGGACTATAAAAACGGAGACAGGATTCAGCTGAGGCCTGTGAGGTTGCGAGAGCAAAAGTCCAACGATCTCGGAGGCGGCGATGCGTTGCTGCCCGGGGAGGCCGTTTTTGTTTGCGACTGCGAGCGTGGTGAGGTAGCAGATGGCTGAGCAGAGGGCAGCGTCTATGATGCTTCAGTCAAACATGAGTGGTAGCGGAGGAGGAGAGAGTCTTGGATGCTGCTAGAAAGAAAGAGCAGTAGGGGAGGACAAGCCGTATGATATTTGCTGTAGGTGGAAGGCTTGTCGCAGTGGGAGAATACATACAATTTGGGAAAGATCTTTCCAGAAAACCACCAGTGTTAATCGCCCACAGCAACAACCCCCGGCTGCTTCTACATCTTCAGAAGAGTCAAGTGTTGGGGATTGCCTTTTCCGATAAATATTTTCACCCTGCTTTTTATCCCTGTTGCTGCTGCCGGTGTGAGTGCACCATAAGAAGAAATTCAATTCAATCCCTCCTCTTTCTAGCTACTTCTTATTTTTGTGGCTCTCTTTTTTTGTTGTCTTCGTCATAGTGTTGCACGTCAGAGGTGAAGCTTGTGAATGCATTAGGTTCATCAGAGAAGGCTTAAATGACAAATTAGAAAACGTGACTTGTATGCGTGTAGGATGCTCATCCTTTTTGACATAACCTATAAAGCAGAACATGGGAAAGATGGGAGAAATGGACGGATGAAAAATGAAAGCGCCTCTGGCGTCCTCAGAAGACAGGAGGAATCATTACCTTTCTGTTCCCAGACAGAGAATAAGGATAGATGGGAGAGGAATGGCAGAAAGAAATGGGGGACTCAATGTCCAAAAGTCATTAACGAACAGTATCAGTACCTCGAAACACAATCCCTCCAGTTGTTTCTCTTCCTACATTCACTTGTCCTCTCATGAGATATCCATCAATCGTTTCTCCTTTTTCCCCATTTTCAGTATTCCTATCCTCCCTCTCTCCTTTTGTCTTTATGCCTCTTCCCTTTACTCTATCTCCTTTTTTCCTTCATTTGATTGCTCCTTCCATCCTGATCCACTCTGCTTTTCTTTTCCTTCCTCCCCGAGTTCCTACCTCTAACAGAAAATGAGTGAAGAGGAGAGTGATGGATGCATTAAAAAAAGAAAGTGCCACACCTTGCAGGCTTCATTCATCCCTGACATAGGCAGATGTGTGCCTATGTCAAGGATGTTCTTCTATTGCAGCTCAGCACTAAAAACAAAACATGAGTATTAGCTGGTATATCTCTGTTAGTGTGGTTGACTGGCCAATAACGACATTAACTTATTGCATTACTTCCTACACTGCAGTGTGTGTGCGTTGGGACAGGAGAGTGATGCATCGTTTGGTTGTTCAGAACAAGATAACCTTCACTTCTACGCAATCAGGTGGTAAAGACAGCCTGTCTGTGCTGCTATGTTGTGGGAGTGTGCACGGAGAGCGATTGACAAATGTCATGTTGCTTTTTATCTAACACACACACACACACACACACACACACACACACACACACACACACACACACACACACACACACACACACACACACACACACACACACACACACACACACACACACACACACACACACACACACACACACACACACACCTGATTGTGTTGAGGTGAAAATGCAAACATGAGATGTCCTTGTTCAGTCGAGTATCCATAAAATGGATAGACAGTAGGCGGAATAAAAATGCAACTGCGTGTTCCTGTGATGGATTAATCAATGAGTCTACATTTCCACATTGATCACTTTTTAATCTGTTCCCCAACTGTATGTAGGGACAGGTTTATGTGTTAAAATGTGTTCTTAGCACTGCTTTATTGTGTCACTTTTAGGGCTGGGAAATATATCCATATCGTGATATGAGACTAGATATCGTCTTAGATTTTGGATATCGTAATACCGTGATATGACATAAGTGTTGTATTTTCCTGGTTTTAAAGGCTGCATTACAGTAAAGTGATGTACTTTTCTGATCTTACCAGACTGTAGCGGTTCTATTATTTTTGCCTTTTCCCCACTTAGACATTATATCCACATTACTGATGATTATTTATCTAAAATCTAAGTGTGAAGATATTTGGTAGAGCACCAATTATCAACCCTAGAATATCACCGCAATATCGATATATTTGGTCAAGAATATCGTGATATCCGATTTTCTCCCTATCGCCCAGCCCTAGTCGCTTTGCAGATGCTGCATACATGCTACAGTTCTCATCTTCATGTCTGTTTGTAATCGTATATCAACCTGATTTCACGGTTTAGGCTCCTGTTAGCTATAAGACGTATTGGAGCTGTGTTAACTTATTGCTGATGCTAACTAGAATAAAATATTTTAAGTGAGGAAGGTAATATAATATCTAGATATGTGGGTTGGGGTCCTTTGCTTAGGGAACAAGAAGCAAAGGAGAGTAAATGTCACGTGGATTACATCAATGTGAACTCAGAGCGTCTCAACGGTCGGCTGTGCCCTCCAGCTCTGGGTCACACTGAGCTCCTTCGCTTCTCCCTTCCAATGTTACTCAGAGCTCGCTGCTCTACACAGTTCAACCCGGGTACAGAGCTGTGGATTATGTCACGGCAGCCATGTGAAGCAAAGCTCCACTACCACAATAAAGTCAGCCCTATACTATAGGTCCAAAGATTGAGCTTTTAAGAGGCTGCGTTTTAAGGCTAGAGTGAAGATATTGGAATCAAATGAAACTAAACAATCCAAGGAATATAGGTCATGCTAATTAACGCTCTAAAATTAGGCTAAATTTTGGCGAGGATAAACCTGCCATGGCCTTTTTCAGAGATGTAGGGCTTTAGGTCTCTGTCTTTGCATCACACCCTCTGCAATAACAAAGCATTTATAAATTCTATGTAACTGCTTTGGAGTCAATTCTTAATGACAACATCAATATTTTTGATAATGCACCAGTTTAGTGGGTTCCTTGTACAATTTACAGCATTAGTTCTGTAAGAATCTCTTTCATATCCAAGCAAAATTGGTATTATAACTGAAATATCCTTAATCAAACCGATATAGAATCAAATCGGAAATCAAATCAGGACCTTGTGAATTGGAATCGATTCAGGGAATCAGTGGTGATACCCAGCCCAAAAAATAAATATATATATTTTCGACTAAAATGACTATCTCCCACCAAACACACTACCTAAAAAGATCTGATGAGGGATTAGAAAGGATTCTGATAAGCGCATTTGGAACCTAATTCAAGGTGACTTTATTTTTGAACATTTCATATGTATTTACACACACACGCACACAACACTACTCCGGGATCAGACTGAATGATATTAGCCCAGTAATGCCCGAACAGACGTGAGGCAGGATCGGGAACGGCAGCAAAAGACGTGAGAGTTGCTAATTCTGATAGAACTACTACGCAACAGGAATGATGGTGTTGGTGCTGTGAGGTACAGTGAAGTCGGTGACGGGCACTGAATGGTCGGGGTTCAACATCTGCCGTGACTCCTGGGCAAAGATTTTTTTTGACTCTATGACGCACAACCTGACCTGGTGACTCAATCTCGAAAGAGACAAAAATATCATGTAGCCTAATCTGATCCTGGCTTAACCCTTGTGTTGTCTTGGGTTGTCTGTTGAAAATTAACTTTTTGAAATTTTTTGGCGCTTTTTCCCCAAGTTTGCGAAGCTTTTTGTCATGTTTTTAACGTCTTTTTTTTTTTTTTTTTTTTTTAAAAAGGTGCTGCTGTAGGTAGGATTGTGAAGATGCAGGACTTAGCCAAAAGATTTGAACATCAACAACTTCTCAGTCCCTCCTCCCTTTCTGCTAAAGCCCAAAACGGTCTCCTAAGCCCCTCCCCCTACAAGGGAGAACGAATGTGTGTGCATGAGCAGAGATTGACACGCAGTTAGACACCCCCCCGGCCCTGATTGGTGCATCTGAACAGGGAGCGGTGGATTTTTGAAATCTCACTACAGGCTGTAGGTGGGGCCAGAGGAGCCGGATTGTTTTTTAAATGACCTGCTTCATGTAGTTCTACTGGAACATAGGGTCAGTTTCAGCAAATATGACAGAAAGTTAGTTTTATAAGGCTTACCTACTGCACCTTTAATTCATGGTCAATAAACCTAATTTATATGACATTATACCTAATTTGAGTTTAAAAAAAAATCAGAAATCATGAGTTATTTTGACTAATAGTTAAGATCAGAGGATGTTGAATGAATCACAGACTGATGCCCCGTTTACACGAAGGGAAGACGCAGATGTTTTCCTGCGGTGTGGCCTCTCATTTACACGAAAACCCCGTTTTTAATCACAAAAAAACGATTATTTCTAAAATGGAGGAAGTGGAGATTTTGGAAAACTTTGTTTGCACGTGTGCATGTAAACTGAGACAAATGGAGGTTTAGGCAGCCGTGGAAGTGAGGAAGAGAAGAGAGAGGAAGTGATTCGTTTTCGGGATTCTGATTGGCTAACGTGGGCTTGAGCTTCTCGTTACACCGCCACCTACAGGTTTGGCATGCTCTTGACGGCATTGACGGCATATATACACGGGTACATATAAACGAACACTTTTCTGAAAACTGACAGCTGTGCACGATGTTTGATTCATGTCAAAGTTTAGTCAGGACACTGGTATGAAACCATTTTAAACATTTCTTTCAAATGCTTTAAAACGGACACCCAAAGTTCAGTGAAAGTAATCATTCATGTTACCTGCAAAGCACATCCATGGATCCATGTTATTTTGGGGCAATTTGGTTGAAAGAAACCCATATTTCTGATATAAGAAAACCTTTTAAAAAACGGGTCAAATTTGACCCGAGGACAACACAAGGGATAAAGAACTAAAATCACCAACACATTACATCAAACCAAATCAGTAAACATGTAATACTATTCTAATGCAATGGTAATAAAAGAAATCTGAAAGACAAGTCAGTGGAGTCATCTAACAAGTTTGCCTGGCTCCATGAGTGTTTGGGTGTGTTGAGAAATCGCTTTGGCTTGCCAACAAATTAAAATGAAAGCAACAAGTTCCCAGACTTTTCTACAAAGAAATGAACACAGCATTATCATTATGACTGAAACACAATTTGCATGTAACGACAGATACAGCAGTTCCATTTTGCTATCAAAACTCAAACAACCTGTTGACCTAGTTTTGTGAAATTCCCTAAACTTTATGATATATCCTGCCCTCCGAGTATACAGGTAGCCAGAAAACAAACAGGGCTTTAAACTTAACGTCTTTGCAGCTTTACTAGGAGAGATCAATTAAACTGCACTGCAAACTGACTAAGCAGCTTTAGCTAAAAAATAGCAGCATCTGCCTTCAAAAGACTGACAGCAGTCAAAGTGCCACTGATATTAAAAGAAAAACTGCAGGCTGCTCTTATCCTATGAAAATTCAGTCTTAAAAAAAAATCCCTTCCTGAAGTTTCTCCTCGGCTCACTGCCTTTCTCAACCCAGAAATGTTCTCAAGATAGCAATGTGTCGCCATATCGTAATGCTAACTCAATGCAAACTCCAGGTCTAATTCTTAATCCTACAATTTGATCCAGATCTGAACAACCCTCAGCAAGGGTGATCCCATTTAGCCCCAACTACTGCCTCAATGTTGAGTCTACACTGTATTTTGTGAGAAGTCACAGAGGGGAAGTGAGGAAAAGTGATGGCTAAGCCTTTGGCTAATCGTGTTATCGTAGGCAGAAAGCATGCGCACGCACAAACACACACATACACAATCCCAAAGTGTATTAACCTCTTGGCTTCTGCTGCCAGATACTCGAGCGTCAACACTTTTTGTCAAGGTTACAGTGAAAGGCATTATCCCGCTTCACTTCTGTGTGTGTGTGTGTGTGTGTGTGTGTGTGTGTGTGTGTGTGTGTGTGTGTGTGTGTGTGTGTGTGTGTGTGTGTGTGTGTGTGTGTGTGTGTGTGTGTGTGTGTGTGTGTGTTGAATATCTGACGGTGATACAGAAAAGAGGGATTTAAAGCAAAGCTGTGATAATACACTGAATACAAGATAGAAAGAGGCTGACTGTCGATGTGAAATTCTGCTGTTAATTTTGTTCGGCTGCTTCGTTTATTCAAGCGTGGGAACTTTCAGGGAGCAGGCAGACTTCAAGGAGTGTGCAATGCATGTGTGTGTGTCTATGACAGTGTGTTTAGGTGTGTGTGTGTGTTCATCAGGAAGATGGGCGGTGCTGCCTCAGTGTGTTGTTCTAGGCTTTGGGGGGTTCAAAGACCGGGCGAGCAGGCTTGCTGTTCGGTGTCTATGAGTGTGTGTGTGTGTGATTAATTAATGTGGATGCAGACTCAAGGTTCTATAAGAAAGGCTCAGGAGAACACCTAAAAGGTGTGTGTTTGTATTCATGTGATGGATACCTCCCATTTCAGCTGCTGCAGTGCTCCCTTGTCTGTGTCCCACCCACCTCTGTGCAGAGTGTGACACACACACACACACACACACACACACACACACACACACACACACACACACACACACACACACACACACACACACACACACACACACACACACACCCCTGAGGGAAGGCCGGAGGAGAATTACTCCATCCATTTCAATTACAGAGATTGAGTATCTGATACAGACACACAATGCTGTGTGGGAGCTGAGGCTGCAACCAAGGACTCAATGTCAAATTATAAAACCAACTAAATCATCTGTCTGGAAATAGAGAGACGCCAAAAACATTAGCCTTCTCGACTGGTGGACGATAACAATGTTTTTTAGCTCTGCTAGAGACAGAGCAGGGCTCGGAGGCTGGCAGGATGCAGGAAATTGAATCAAATTTGGAATAGCACAATGATGGGGTTGTGACAAAGACGAAACACTGGACTTGGCTTTGATGGCTGCAGTACACATACGGTAGGCCGGGCGATATGGTCGAACAACTCATTCCCCGTCCTGAAAGACCTGGTCAAAAACATTCATTTTCCTAGGATTTCTTTTGTTGGAAGTATCTTGAAGATTGTGTTTTCACCGACTTCTCACCGTGAGTTAAAGTCCTTCAGCTGAAGTGGATACCATTAAAAAGACTTGATTGAAAAAGACTGGCACCGTGTGGCTCAGTGGGTAGAGCAGTATAGGTTTACATGGTTTAATTTTCAAAAAACACCATATTTTTGTTGTACTGCACATTGCTGCAGCTCCTCTTTTCACCCTGTGTGTTGAGCTCTCCATTTTAGCTACAGAGTGAGACCTCTCACTTCTGTTCCATCTTTGTTGGGAGTCGCACATGCGCAGTAGCTAGGTAAGGACTACTAGCCAGTCAGAAGCAGAGTTCGAGGGCGTTGCATGCTAGCAGCTAGGCGATCATTATAACGTGTGTTACAAAGTGACCACGTTTGTCTCTGAAGTAAAGGCTGGACTACAATAGAGCTGTTTGGAGCAGTCTGTGAACAGTGTTTTCTGTTGGAGATGGTAAGTCCCTTTGGGGGGGACTTTGGGCTTTTTCACTTTGTCAACCTATGACGTGCACAAAAAATATATATAACACAATAAAGGAAAGGGGAAAAGCCAAAAAGCATAATACGAGCACTTTAAGGTATTGAATGGAATTTTTTATTATAGCTCATAGATAAAGAGAAATGCTGCAACAACACGGACTTTGGTCGTGAAGGAGAAGCTTCTGCAGTTGTTTCTTCACTTTCTCTAATAGACATTTCTTTCAGCTACAACCACTCTCTCTGCCCTTAAAACTTTAACCACAGAAACACACTCATGTCCTTGTTCAACCACAAAAGAGGTGAAAATGTATTAGAGGATGTACAGAGCAGCCAGAAAGTAATTAAGATTGATTTAAAGTTGAATTAGTTACTGTAAATAAAGTCCAAATAAGCTAGCGGAAAAGCCAGCTGCGAGACCATTCATGATGTAATAACTAATGGTAAAATCTGCCATGGTTAAACAGACATCTGTGCTGGATTTAAACCAACAACCCAAATCAGTTTCTGGCAAAAAGCATGGTGCAGCCAAAGTCCTGCTCAATTTCACTCTACACTCAGAACAAAAGTGGATAACTTCTGTTTGGAGGACAAAAGCCTGTCGCCGGAGCAGAAATACAAAAAGTAGGGGTACAAAAATGGCTTTAAAAAGTACAACTACAGTGTTTCCTTTATGTTGATTTTGTAGTGGCGGACCACCATGGCAAAAGTTCTTCCACCGTGGTATCAGAAATAGGGCTGTACAAAAAAATTTAGTCGCGTTTGCCTGCCGCTCACATTGCAATTTAACAAGTAGAACTATTCAGAGGTTATTGGGCCTGTCCAGTTTGACTCCACATACTGTTGTGTTGATGTAGTTTATTGTCAAAACAAGTGTAGACCTATTGTAGCTGTTAAGTGCCCTATAGTTCCTCCAAAAATACAGTTCAATCCCAACTGAAAATATGCCTCACTGTGTGTGAATAGAGGTGAATAAATATATTTGTTTGTGTCAGTTCCCTTTTGTACGTTGTTCGGACAGACCTGCCCCCACTGCTAAAAAAAAAAAATCCTAAAGGAAACTCTGAACCCTGTACCTAGAGTGACCAAAATGTACCTGTGTACACGGTAGAAATAATCATTAAGGCTATGTTCACACTTAGCGTCTTTTTCAAACGCCACCGCCGTCTACTTTTTTGCAGCTCGGAGCGTCTTAATGAAGTTGAAAAAAGTTTAAAAATGTTGAAGTTGAAAAAAGTTCAACTTCTTGGGAAAAAAAAAACGCCCTTCGTCGAGTGCTTTTTTGACAGCTGACCAATGACAAGCGGAGTAGCCAGACCTGTCGTTTTCATAACAACAAGAAAAAAGTACACACAGCGGTATGGTAGCATACGGTATGACCGAGTGCTCCCTGTACAGGGAACTTGCTTTGTTTCATGTAACGTTAGCAGCAGCACTCTCTCTCTCTGTTCTTTCTCTAGCTCGCACCACCACTTTGTTTGAACTAACGTTAGCACCGCTCCAACATAGCGCTCTAGCTAGGATACTGTAGCAGTAGCTGTTGTTATAGCAACAAAAGACGCTCTCAGCTGTTTTTTTGGAATAAAAAAACGCTGCCAGCTTTTTTTTTTTTCGCTACAAAAGCGCCCTATTCAACTTTTTTTTGTCACAAAAGACGCCAAGTGTGAACATAGCTTAAGGCTGACCTACCACAACAAGTCTTTGTGGTTCTGTGATGACTGTGCTATCTAAACTGACTTTAACTGTTGATTATAACGGGGATGCAACATAAACCTGACATTTAGGAAGCGTAAATGTAAAGAAAGAGTCTTCGGTTCTAATTTCATGCTGTCTGGGTATTTCTACTGTCACTTAGGTACAGTGAGGCGAGGAGCTGCAGCATCACTGCAGGGGACAAGGAGCAGAAAAGCAATTGAGAGGGCTGGCATGGAGAGGGAAGGCCACAGGAGACCGGAGGGGAAAAACAACAAAGAAAAGAGGTCATCGCGAAACCCTGGCAGCATCTGTGGCTAAGGCTGCCATTCATCCAACGGTCTTTCAAAGCACTGCTGGCAGGGCCGAACAGATAACCTCTACTGCAAAGTCTGTGTGTCTCAGGAGATAAACACGGGCCTTTTACTTCTTTTCACTGCCTGTAGCTGTGATACATCCTTATGTCCAGCAAATAACCAAAGTCTAAACAGGCTGGCAATGTACAATGTGAATTGGCTAACCCCAAGTAACAAAGGGAAGAATGTAAATAAATAAATATATATATATATATATATATATATATATATATATATATATATATATATATATATATATATATATATATATATATATATATATATATATATATATATATATATATATATATATTATATATATATATATATATATATATATATATATATATATATATATAATAAAAGAACATTGGAATAGCAAGAGCTCATTCTAAAATATATACGTTTTTAAACTAATTAGATTAAATTAACTTGGAGCCCAGGCAGCACATTGCATACAAACAGTGTACAGTATGTGTTGCTGGCAAATGTGCAAACCATTAGCTGTTGCACAATGAGACTGGTGACATTAAAAAAAGCATCATATTTAATTTATTTGTACCAAAAGCTGATTATTTTAATGCAATCCGTGCATGACCACAATATATTAATTTTTTCTTTCAACACCACCCCATGTGTCTAGCTTCCACCAACGACGTAGTTCGAAATGAATGTGCATCAGCAACCTATAGTAACAGTTTTTGTTTTGGTAGTGGCCAGTTGAGTCACACAGGAAACGAGGGAAAGAGAAATAAGGAATGACTTGCAATAACTCCCAACGGTCATGAGCATAATATCAGTTCAAATACCAATACGTTTTCAAACTGTTATTGCCTGAAACCAATAGGCTAGCATTCATATGTGTTCACATACAAACATTTTATTTATTTTGGATGCCAATACTAATATAGTAATTCAAAGTTGTTTGTTGTTGTATGTTTTTTTTTTTTTTTTTTTTTTTTTACATATCATAAAAAACATTTTGTATCTCTTAAAGTAGTTTCTAAAGAATTGTGACCAAAATATACTGGGATATTTTACATTTGAATATTTAACTTCAGTGTTGTCTGGTGGACTAATGCAGAAACGGTTTCTAAATTACCCCAGGAGAAAGTCCATTTGGTGTAGTAAATGTAGAATTTTCAGTGTAGTCAGATTTTGAGGTGTCTCCTGAGTTTCCTCTGAAACAGCCCACAGCTTAGACCAACAAGACAGATGGCATCTTAGTTCACACAGACACACAAGTACAAAAAGCACACAAACAACGGCCCAATCCCAAAGTGAGCCCTGAGGACTAAGGACTAAAGACTCAGACTTAATTGATATCAGTTACTAAGTGAGTGAGTGTGTGAGGCCACATGGACTCAGATAGGTAGAAATGGGATTGGGACAGCACTTCACGAGATCACATGTTACCTTGGCGATGTTTAATAACAAAGATGTTGCTGACTCTTGCCGGTTTGGGAATTTTCATTTTAAGTTTGTTGCTTTCCACACGGCCGAGGCACAGGAGACGGCTGCCTGATTCCACGTTTTTTCAAACTCGTTTTACAAGCTGGACAACAGGTTGGTCTGTGTTCCATGGTTGCGTGTCGTGCTGTTGTTTACCTTTGTAATTTCCGGATTTCTCTATGGTCTCCGCGGTAAACGTCACAACGCATTGAACTGTGGGTAATTGCCTTTGGTGAAGTCTGCAGCGATGCAGACTCACGGAAAGGGCTCAGTAAGTGTGTCCTCAAACCCTCACGCCCTTTGAAATTCGACACTGGGACAACCCTAAGCCCTTACGAATTTCGCGAGGACACGCACCAAAGTCCGTGAGTCTGTGAGTCCGGACTTTGGGATTGGGCCAACGTTCTCTCGTAGCCCAGTCCAAGTCACACTGAACTGAATGGCAAACAACCTAAATAGTCTGCTTTTTTCACTTTGGCTGCAACAGGAGACATCAGTAGTGACCTTTAATGTGCTGTGGCCCAGTCAAGTGTGTTTATAATAGACAAAAAAAAAGCGTGTACACACACACACACACACACACACACACACACACACACACACACACACACACACACACACACACACACACACACACACACACACACACACACACACACACACACACACACACACAGAGAGAGAGAGAGAGAGAATGTTTTTGGTTGGTTGAACACATGACTGCCCTTCCCGTGCTGGCCCTCAGCTAGAATGAGAAGCAAGCCGAGGCGAGGAGATCCTCGGTTTCAACCTTTAGCTTGTTTGGCTGTTAAGCACAACCCGTGCTCTGTCAAAGGTATCAATTAAAGAGAGGACCAGCAAGGAAACCACACAGACTGGAAACACCACATACTGCAATACTGCAGCAACTGTGCACTCCAAAATGTATTGTTATTCCCTTTTTGAGTAGACATGGCCTGCCAAGAGACTATCCACCTACCACATTATGGTTTTACACACAGTATATGACTATTGAAGACACTGAGATCACGTGCAGTATACATAAAACAGTAAACATTACAACATGGCTCTTACATCTTGTGTTTGGTAATATATCTGGGAATTTAGGGGGTTTAATGACAAAAAAAATAAATATATAAAATAAAAACAAATATGACACATCTTGATTTTTTAAGACAGATTTTGATATTACTTTAGACTAAATATCTTAAAAACAAAACTGAGTAGTATCATGGACTCCACTATAAGGCATTGGTACAAACTCCACCTCTGGCTCATTGGCTTATAATGGGGCTGAGATTAAATTAAATTCCATAATGTCGAACAAGAGTCAGGGTACAGCTTAAGGCTGGGCTGACAACTCACTGGCACTGAACTCCAAATGAGCTCTTAAAGATCTAGAGAAACTTAACAAGGTAATAATTCATCTTCCAGGGGACAGTTAACATATTCTGGTCAGTGAGATCTGGGTGGAAAAAGCCCTCAGTGGTTGTTCTGATAGGAGTTCATAAGGACAGCTAATGTTGGAGTTGAACAGTTACAAGACTCCTATGCAAGAAGAAGGTCTAAATAATTCAGTTATTCCTCAAAGCTAAAATATTACAATTAGAGCAGAGACATTTTGGAGACGTAAATAACCAGGTACTTTTCTAAGATCTACATTCAGCAGGTTATCGCCTCTCCTTAAAGGATATAGTATTACTGTGTCTGTTAGCAAACTGCAATGTCACAACAGGATTGAACCTACAATGCTTTTAGACTTATCGATGCAAGCAGCGATGAAAGGGCCCTCGCACGTCGGGTGTGCCGGCGGCTCCCAGTCAATCCTACAGTGAATTTTCGTGACCGCCGAACACTGCACGCAAGATATAGACTTAATTACCTCCATATGGTGCATAGCGTTGGAAATTACGTCTTTTAAATTGTGTACCATTTCCTGTGTCCACTATGTGGCGTTAGAGAACACACTATTTATACGTCAATGTTGTTGTATTTCATGTTTAAACCACATCATGTAAATTTCAGGTTAATTTAATGATTTTTGTCAGGACTTACGGCCTGTGGCCAGTAGGTGGCGCTATGACTATAACTCATTATTGACTTGTACATGCTCTCAGGCCTGTTCTATAATCAAGTATAAAAAATTTGGGGCAGATTGGACAATGTACACTCGGTTACAAAAACGACCCGTTTTGCGGCATTATATGGCCTTCGCCGACCGACGCTGTCGGTGCTCGGGCCCTAATTAGAGAGATGTACCTGTTCTTGTGGGTGAGTCTGAATAGCAGTGAGCTGGTTGCATATAGCTGAGTTGGGTGCTAAATGATGGAAAGAGGGATTGAAGATGACAGGAGGAGAGATGGATGCAATCGTCGCCTCTGGGTGTATTTAACTTTAGCAAAGTCTACAGAATCTCCGGGGTCGGGAAGCTGTTCTATTGGAGCTGAACAAGTCCTGCCTTATAAAACACTGGCCTTCAAAACTCTGCATTTGTCAAACCATAATGAGAACCAACAAAGAAAGCATTTAGAACAAGGCCGAGTTCAGATGAAATCCAAGCATTACATCACCAACCCCTATAGCTACTGACGTCAGGACAGCAGAAATATCACACGTTTTATACATTTATTAAATCAGCTCTGCACAACATTATCAATCTGCATCCAAAATTACTCTACGTGACAAGAAAGATCATAAGCTGCACAAACAGTATTTACACAGCTGCGTTGACAAGAGGGTGAATGCAGAGCGTTCTGGATGAAATATTGTTTGTGACTGAAATTGTTTCACCACGTTGAAAAGCTGTTACAGGAGTCTAGACGTTAGATTAAACAGCAGTCTGCCCTTCAGTTACCCAATCATTGTGCAATTAAAATATTATGTGACAGAGTGCTTAATTTTTAATTTGTGTGTAGTATGTTAGTTATTGAATGTCATTTTGATAAAAAAAAAACAAGACCTAAGTAGTTTTAGACTTACAGTAGACACCAATACCGATGCTGTATAAAATAATAAAATAAAATCTTTTTTTTATTTATTTTTTTTTATAAATCAGATTATCTAAAGTGCTATAGACCGAATCACCATGACATTGTGCTAAGAAAAATCTATTTCAAGTAGACAAACTGAGAATTCAAAAAAAAAAAAATTTGAATTGCGATGATATGTGAAATCGGCAAACTGTTGTTTTCTGTTGTAATTTTTAACTCTAACTGTAACATTTAGAGATATAAAAGGTAAACATTGTAGTCTGACCTATCAGTCGTTTCTGCTGTGCTTATTTTCTGTGCTGTGTGGCTTTGCTAGTATCTTTGATAAGCAAGATCTAGTGGAACAGCGACATCTTACCGCCGGTCAGACTGACTGCGAGTTTAGTGTGGGGTCATTTCTTTAGTCTGTGGCCCAACAGGTAAATTAGGTCTCCATCCTTATGTCAGTCAAAGTCTTGACATATGAAAGCATCAAACATGCCTTTTAGCTGAATGAGATGAGAGTATATCTAGTTGTTCCTCGTCCCAGTTTTCTCAGTGCCGTTAAATTGTATGAATGGGATGCAGGAGAAATAAACACTGTAATTGGGTCTATATTACTTGGTATAGAGTGCTTTAAAATATATATATTATTATCATCCTGTAGTGTTTATTAAGTTGTTTTTTAAGCCTATTTGTTAGGCTTGTTATACCTCCTTCAAGTCCTTCAAAATAAATAACTGTCTACATAAATAAAATATGTTATGTTACCTTAATGTGAAATATTGATAATTAAATAAGCAACAATCAAAGGGAAGGTTGGGGGAAAAAATCTTTAAGAAACTTGTTTAAATAGTGTAAAACCAGAGCCGGTCTACGGAGAGCCTGTTCACTCCCTATTCAGCCCCATTGTACCGAATTTGGTTGCAGTTCCACCAGAGTTCCACTGGGGGTGATCGCAGGCGAGTGCAAAATCAACAAGACTCTATGGAGCTAGACGGCTACATTTGTCTCTTTCGCCTGACTGCCGTTGAGAAATCTCAGATTTGATTGTAGTTTTTGCAAGTTCAACATGGATTATAGGTTGTTGAATGAACGAGTACTTATGTCCTTTCGATTTCTTACAGGTTGAGTCGTTGTTGCCCATAACATGCTAGCATTCTGCTAATGAATGCTGATTGGTCAGTGAAGGACTGATTACGACCAGAGAGAGAAGAGTGAATATTTCGGCGTGGTCTTTAAAACATTAGCAAACTTCTTTCTAGCACGTGTATTGACAGAGAGAGCCTAAACTGTCAGCTGTGGTGTCGATGCCTCGAGAGAACAAATGAAGTGACTCAGAGATTGCCGTAAAGCAGTATCTCTGTCCGTATATGTGTATGATGTCATTGACATTTTAAAGGCTTTTTAGAACAAAAAAGTGACTTTAAAAAAATCTAACACCCAGCAGTGTGTATTTTCTTAGCCTTCCCTTCCGAATGCAACATTCAAATTACTAGACAAAAAATGATATCCTGAGAAAAGGGGATTTTGAGGGGTATAGCTCCATAGACCACCATTCATTCTGCACTCGCCCGTGAGCGCCTTCATGTGGAACCAGAGTGGAACTGCAACCAGTTCAGAAGCCAGAAGTATGGAGAGAGTGGAAGTTCTCCCCTTATTAGAAATTCTCTGGTAAAACTCATCAACTCAGCTTCTCATGTTCATCAGGCCTGTGCGCGTGTGATGTGATCAGACATCTTGACCTTTAAAACAATTTGTTGAATACTAACACAACCTGTATTCACTTCCCTTCAACACTTTATTTAGACACAATACTTGCTGTCTTGAGGGCAGAGCTGCTTTCATATAACTGAAAGATATGGGTAGAGCTACAGTATTACATTGACAATTAGTTGTACATGTCAATGCTAATACAAGATTACAAACAGACTGCATCTTGCTCACATCTCTCGCTCTTTGCTATTGAATTATTTGGGTTAAAAAAAACAAAACATATTTCATAGTACTGTTTGATAAAACATACCCAAGTCATGGTTGTCGGCCAAAATAGATGGCTGAGAAGATAAACATAGTTGCCTGCCAATATTTTGGGAAAGCTCTATGGCTGGTGGTGTTTGTCAGTTAAACGCTAGAGTTGAACAAGTATTTAGTTGCAGAAAATGTTGTACAAAACCAAAATATATGGTAAACCTTACAGTAGGGCAGGGCAATATATCAATATTATATTGATATTGTGATATGACACTAGATATCGTCTTAGATTTTGGATATTGTAATATCGTAATATGACAAAAGTGTTGTCTTTCCTGGTTTTACAAGCTGCATTAGAGTAAAATGATGTCATTTTGTGAACTTACCAGGCTGTTCTAGCTGTTCTATTATTTGCCTCTACCCACATACTCATTAAATCCACATTACTGATGATTATATATCAAAAATCAAAATCGTGAAAATATTTTGTGAAAGCACCAAATGTCAACCCTACAATATCACCGCAATATTGATATCGAGGTATTGGGTCAAAGATGTTGTGATATTTGATTCTCTCCGTATCGCCCAGCCCTACCTTACGATACATGACAACCTTCCTGAATTGGTGCCACATCCAGCCAAACGCACTGGAGAAGCAAACAGCTGACAGCACAGCTGGCGTCTGAGACCAAGGAGTAGTTCTCCTTCAGGGAATGACCACAGAGGGGACAGATAAATAAAAAAAAAAGAAAGAAAGAAAAGATCCAGACCATCTGCAGTCTCTCCAAAGAGAATAAAAATGTAAGATTGTTTAAAAATCCATTCTCCAGTCTTAAGCTGGAAATAACAGATCCTTCTTTTACACCTTTAAGAAGAATTTCTCAACCTTTTGTGACCCGCAATCCAGGTTACTTTTTTTATCAGGGAAATAGCCTCCGGTATGGAAAGTGGCTTCATTGCATAATATCCAAAGTCAGGCTAATAATACATCATGTTCTATAGGAGCTGGAAAAGGCTGTGACAAGGCCCCGGGGCAAAGCTGTCTTATTTACTGATGGAAGTGGGTCTGCTGGAGCAGCCAAATAAAACCTATTTACTTTTCTATAGCAGAGACAGGACGGATGGATAGAGAGAGGGAAACAGAGAGTTGAACAGGCTAATCTAACAATTAGTATTCACACAGCTGCGTTCCTCTCGCTTCCTACGTTTACGTATGATATATTCCAGTAATGAAACAGTGGATGGAATTTACACAAAGCTGATTCAATTTCCTCATTAAACATAAGGAGGAAATCATTAAAAATGAACCTGTAAATCGTCCACACTGTATAATAGAATCGACTTAGTGGGAGTTTTGGCATTTTCCCCAGGGCAAAGACTGAAGTTACTAGTTTCAATCAATGAAAACACCTCCTTCCAGAACTATAATGTAGGGCCTTTGTGTACATTTGAGACCTGCCATGACTTTGGTTTTTATTCCAGGATAAAAGGTGAAACCAAACTGGTCTTGTCTCATAAAATGTATTTACCTAAATACACCAGAAAATGTTGTCTTGACGGTTTTCTGTCGGCGATTCCAGTACACCGGTGGCCTAAAAATCCTTTTTTGATAGGTAAAGCTTGAGAAAGAAAGAGCTGGATGTAGAGGGACAAATGGGAGTCATCTTACTGCTGTCATCCTGTCACTTCTGTAATATGATAGTGTTACACAAACATAGGACTAGAAACCTGAAAATCAACAGCTCGGCTATAGCACCTTGACACAAATAATGCAAACTCTGTTGAACTGATGATGAAAGATACAGAAATACCTCAGAGATATGTTCAGAAATAACTCTTAAATTTAGCTCTTTGCCTTTTTATGCAGTGAAGATTCCAAGGTAAGGTCTAATGTTAGACTGCTATTAACAGAAAGGTAAGTAGATAGATAGATAGATAGATAGATAGATAGATAGATAGATAGATAGATAGATAGATAGATAGATAGATAGATAGATAGATAGATAGATAGATAGATAGATAGATGGATAGATAGATAGATAGATAGATAATCTTATTAAATATGAACTATGACTATGAAAAGACAAGAATGTAAACATTATAGAAAGCTTGACAAATAATATACTTTATGCTCTGAATAAAACTATGCAACTGCACAGAAAACTGTTACTGTCAACCAGCCCTTAACAGACCTCGGACCAACTTCAGCAAACTTAATACGCAATGTATGTATGTTTGTTGAGGTGACACTTTAAACAAATAGTGAGTGACGAAGACAAGTGTCATTGTTTTCATCATGTCGGTATGTTTAAGGTCCAGTTTAGTTTAGTATTTTTTATTTGGTGCAATATGTTCTTTAAAGCTACACTAATTCAAATTTGTATATTAACAATGAATAAATTACAACATGTACTGTACTGTGAAAAACATTTGAGCGTCTTTCAAGTCTTAGTTTTGGTTTAACGGCCTACAACTTTGTGGTTTTGGTTCTCTCTCCCCTCTCACATCAACCCAGTTTCCAGCTGCAGCAGGCAGCAAAGAAGCTCTGAAAAAGAACACTGTACACTACCGGCCCAGCACCAACCTGCAGACTGACAGACAAGTTTAGCAGCTAGCTGATAAACATAACGGAGCATTTAGCAGCTAAAGGGCCAGACAATTCCCTCAAAAGTCAAGCAAAACAGAGCTAAAAGTAGGGCGAGTATTAGCGTTACAATGGCCAGTTGGCCAGAAACGCACGTCTACTGGATGTGCGCACAAAAAAAACGGAATACTGACATGTTAACTATACCTTTTACAAGGTGATAATGTGTCAGTGGTGTGTTAATAGCTTTATCCGCTACCCCAAGCTAAAAAAATGTATACCATTTCAAAACACTTCGATTTTTTTTACTTTCTTCCACTCTTAATTACCAGCAGTTTACTTTAAATTATCTAGAAGAAAATGTATTGTTGTTACAGAGGAGAAGAAAAAATAAAATACTGGCTTCACTGACACAGACCTGCACCTTAACATAAAAGGGCAACATTAAAAAAAGAAACTGAGAAAACATGTCAAACTATATCTAGTACATAAGTGTATTTTGGTGTCAAAAGACGGGTCTTATCAGCAGTGCAGGCGCAGCTACCTCTTTCACACATGAACGCCATCTTATCTACCGAGTACTGATCCGATACCAGTGTGTCATATATTTTATTATGTTTTAACAACTGTATACTACTATAAGTTTAGCATGCGCTCTGTATCTGTGAAGATCTCACTCTTCAGAGCGTATTGTACACCGTTGTATACTGCCTACCTGTGGTGTCGTTATAAGCAAGGCAGCATTAGAAAACTCATAGTGGCTTATAATGATAGCATGAGGCTGCTGCTGAGAGCTCCAAGAAGCTCCAGTTCAAGCCATATGTTTGTCAGGGTCGGGGTACCTACCTGCTCTGCTGTTTTACGTAACCTGATGTATGGATTTATGTGTAGGGTATCTCAGTCAGAAAATAACCTGATTACTGTTTTAGCTAACCCTGTACGCAGTTCTGTCAGATTTACTTCCAGACTGTGGAACCATTGGCGAACATGTCTGTATGTCAGACACTGAACATCGTGGAAGGTTGTATTTGTATTTTGTATTTTATGTTATACTGTGTGTTTTTTTATTATTTTGATATGGATCCCCTTGGGTCTTAAATAAAGTTTATATATATATATATATATATATATATATATATATATATATATATATATATATATATATATATATATATATATATCCCTGTATGATGTGATATTATTTCTATCTCTGTTGTCGGTCTGGCTCAGGTTAAACTCTGTGATACATGAATGCCACAGAACTTTCTTTTATTCTGCAGTTTGACAGTCAGTTATAACGGAAAAAGAACATAAATAAACTACTTTAACGTAGATTTTCTTTAGGGCTTTATTACGTGGTATCGGATCGGTGCATAAACTCCAGTACTTCCCGATACTAGCGTTTTAGGCAGTATCGGAGGCGATACCGATACTGGTATCGGTATAGGAACATCTCTAAGACAGACAGACACAGACAGACAGAGACACACACATATATATACACACACACACACACACACACACACACACACACACACACACACACACACACAAAGCCCTCATCTGGAGCTGAAAGTATCTAAACAAATACTCTCCCTGAGAATCTAATTAGGTCAAGAGAGAGAGAAAGAGATCTTAGCAAATTAAAAATCCAATTCCCGCTCTTATTAATCCAATCATTCAGAATAAATAACAGTATTCATTATGTGTACAAACCACTTGGAAGAACACATAAAACACCCTCACAAAGAGCATCTGCACTGTCAAACAGTCTCAATAAAGAGATTAAATGTTTTTTTATTATATCATTGTTCATGAGACTGTGTCCATCTTTACTAAGCTACAACTGCAAATATCAGTTTCAGGACTGCTTTTGAAATATTAAATCAGTTTTGGCTCAGTACTTTCAAGTCCCTGGTCCATTTATCCCTTCACACAATTAGGAGAAAACCAAATACGTTGCAGATTAAATGAAGTTTTTAAGAGTTGCATTGATCCTCTGCTATTGGTACACGTGCCGTCATAGCAGATCTGTGGGATCCTCTCCTTTTAGCTTCATGTTTACTTTGGCCGCAATTCTCTTGAGGTCAGCTTTTAGGCGAACAATGTCAGGCAACTATCACAATGAGACAACACGAGGAGCAACATGTTGTATGTGTGTGTTGGGATAAGAAAGGATTTGATGCATGTATTATCCTAGTTTAATTTGGCTTCTGCTGCGCACACACACACACACACACACACACACACACACACACACACACACACACACACACACACACACACACACACACACACACACACACACACACACACACACACACACACACACACACACACACACACACACACACACACACAAACTGGGGGTTGATCACTCATCCCAGTCATGGCAGAAAGACAGCACAGACACCAACAACTGGCAAGTAGCACAGACGGAATATAAATATATGATAAAGTTGACATTTAGAGGCATTCATAGATGGATGACTCGAGCTGACGGCCAATTTGGCTGCTAATCTAAAAGGCCAAGGCCGCTGGTGGCAGGGACAAGAGATCAATCGTGTGTGTGTGTGTGTGTGTGTGTGTGTGTGTGTGTGTGTGTGTGTGTGTGTGTGTGTGTGTGTGTGTGTGTGTGTGTGTGTGTGTGTGTGTGTGTGTGTGTGGTCTCTCACTCACCAAATAGATTGCTGGAGTGGCCTTGCTTGGAGATAGGCCTGAGCTCATTGGAACCCCAGGCGTAGCGCCTGTAGTTGCCCCACGCATGCTTCATCATCTGACAGGGAGGAGGAAGAGGAGGAGGAGGAGGAGAAGGAGATGAGAAAAGAAGAGAGTTAAAGAGGACGATCAAACTGTGAGCTGTAACAAGAATAAAGTCATTGTCATACAATGGTGTTTACAGCCCAAATAATACTGGATTTTCAAGGCTAATGCCCATATTGATCTTACATGTATATATTTTAAATATACACATTATATAAACATTTTGATAATGACCCTATGTAATGAAATTACTTCCGATTTGTTGTTACGTATCAGCTAACATATATATCAATCATTTTGTGAATCATTCGATTCTATGAAATGTCAGAAAATGGCTTTATTTTCCCAAAGCCTAAGTTGACATACTCAAATGCCGTTTAGTTTGACCAACAATCCAAAACCCCAAATTATTCAGTTTAATGTAGTTCATGCCTGAGAAAACAAGCAGTTATTCATATCTGAAAAGCTGAAACCGGAGAACTTTTGCATTTCTACTTTTAAAAACCTCAGCTAAACCATATCAATTGTCAAAATAGTTGCCAATTAATTTGCTGTTACGACAGATTGATTAAACTACTAAGGTCTGCTGCTGAGTCATGTTGGCATTGCCTGTACAGTTACTGTACGTGACCATTTGAGGTCCCTGGATATCTAGGTGCTACAGAATTTAAGACAATCAGCTATCCATATCAGTATTCTTCACAATGTTTATCCCAAATTAATTCAGCTCAACCCAATGACATTTAAATCAAGGCTGTTGTCAGCTCTTGTTCCACCCATCACTGTCATATTATAGGTTAAATGATGCAACTCCATTCATATCTTACAATACAAACTGAGCACTCATGTCCAAGTCTATCGAAGATGTGCAACCACCAATTCTCACTACTTGATCACAATCACAAAATGACTGGCTTAAGCCCCAGGCCCTGGAATTAATGACTAATTTGTTTGTGCAGTTCTGAACAATAATTATAAAAACGATCACTTCCGGTTATGGCGGCGTGGTGAGCAGACGTGGCTCCTCATGCGCTGTTGCTAATCCTAAAATGAATACTACTTATATATTCCCAATTAGAGTAAAAACATCACAACTTCAAGCAATAGCTGTGGTACAAGAGAATATGTAGAGAAAAGTAACCAAGGACAAATAATAACAATGATAAATAATAATGACAATATGAGTAAAATATCTGTCAACATATTCTGTCAAATGACCTATTGATTGGCCCATTTCTGTAAAAAACAAAAACCCAAATACTACAAATGGTAGTCGTAGTAGTTCATGTCATAGCATGGCACTGCAGGGCGTTATAGGATGTAGCGTGGCACAGCAGAGCATAGCAGGACGCAGCAGGACACTGCAGGGCACCGCAGAGCGTAGCAGAGTGTAGCAGGGAGTGCAGCAGGACCACAGCGACAGCTGCAACCAAGATCTTGGTGCCGTCCTAATCCAAGGAAATATGCTGGCCGAAAAAAAAAAACATAAGGACTCCGGGGAGTATACAGCTGTTAAAAAAAATATATATATATAATATTAGGGCTGTCAATCACGATTAATCGCATGAGTGTCCTAGTTAACTCACAATTAATCGCACACATTCTAAATGTACTTTAAGGGATTTGTTTTCAAGTTTGTAATGCTCAAGTGGTATCTGAGCCTCAATGTACTCCGGTGGTAACTCAGTTCACATCGACAGTAACGTTACACGCAAATAACTTTAGTCTTGTGAAGAGAACCATCTGAAGGCCTTTGAAACTCAACTTGCCATTCATTATTTATCCATTTCTGTCCAAGGAACTTTGTTTCTGCTTGCCATCCAATCCCGTTCATGGATGTATTTTTAGATCTATAAGAACCGCTCCCGTTCCGCATCTTGTCTCCTGCTGCAGGCAAAACGTGGGTACAAATGACAACAGCAGGCAGCTAAACCAGTCGGTCAATGATTCAGACGGGTCAGTGTGACCTGTTGGCCAGGGAATAAAAGTGGGTGAAAACAGTCAATAAACGTGCCATTACGCAAGTCCGTCAACAAGCAGGAAACCAGCACTGCTGCACCATCCCACCTGTCGCACAGCCATCATACGTACAAGGATAAGAGCAAGAGAAGTTTAAGGGAGGTTAAATAAAATATAAATGAGTTTTTAATACCAACACGGTAAAAGGCTGCATTATATTGCAACTACCATGAAAAAAGAACATCACAAGTTCCAGTGGAGGCTGTACACACCAACAACGCCACTGTCAACAGGTTGCTACAATTATCAATTCATCCGTTTTATTATTATTATTATTATTATTATTATTATTAGATTAACTGATTGATAATTTAGTCTAAATTGTTTGACTCATCCTTACAGCCCTAGTATGCACCAGCAAACATCTGAAGGCATCTGTAAGCAAGCCCAGGGAAGCCCAATGTAAACTAGGGCTGGGTTAAAATGATTGATTCTCTAATTAAATCGATCTTTGATTGAGTGATCTGATTTTCGATTAATAAAATCCAGAAATCCATCTTTTAATATACGTCTTTTCACCATAGATGTGGTAAATTGAACCCCTTTTTCGGGGGGTAAATTCTTCATGTCAACATTAATTGATATTGAATCAGATTAAATAGGGACCTTGTGAATCGGAATTGAATCGAGAAATCATTGGCGACACCCAGCCCTAATGTAAACACTTGCACTCTTTATATAAGAATTTAGTTAAAGAATGCACTATCCTTTACTACAGATTTGTGACTGAAAATGTACAGTAAACACATGCCAGGACAAACTGACAAAGGACGTCTAGAAATGGCTAAGACGATTTTTACACAAAACAAGTGTTAAATCAATGTGCATATCAACTTTGTACTTTAAAAACGGCACCAGTGCTGAGCAGCTGCTTAGTAACAACCATGAAGACATGAGCTGTGATGCTCCCGAGGCGTTATTTCTTTTATTCATATTGTTAGCATGACTGACTATGTTTATATCAAAGATGGTCTGCATCGGGTTACATCATGCAAGCTGAAGAGCCCGGTGCATGAATAGACTCTGATTTCATGCTTTTTACAGAACAACTGGTCATTAGATTGCAGCGCATAAAGGAATATGTCATAATACGCTAGAGAGGAATCGGGGAAGCACAATTAGCACAGTTACCTCTCATTCCCCTTGTACTCCATCTGCATCTCTCACTGTTGGTTAGGTTACATGCATGTATTAGTATTGGTTTACTGGCAGGTAGACATCTTGAGACAAAAAATGCCTGGTCTATCCTCACATGTGCCCTTCTTTTAAAACAACAACACACACACAGACAAACACAGAACAAAAGCCACTTCGTTTGCATAATGTCTCCCACACACATCAAAAGGACAGCTAGCGAAAGCATTCCTCCATTTAAACCCACTAATTAAAGCTGGTGAGCCTGCTAATTACAGCTCCTGTATGTACGTTACATTCAGTGCATTTACATGCAGTTTAAAAAAATGATTATATTCGGGTTAAGGCAATACCCCGATTCCTCAAATGCCATGTAGTAGTAGTAGTAGTAGTAGTAGTTCTCATAACCCAGTTAACAGAGGTAGAGAACTCCTTCAGTAACCTGGTTATTACTCCATGTATACACCTTAACAGGGCCTGTGCATGCTTCAACTGCCCTCCCCACTCCACTGGAGTTGTTTTTGAACCGGACATACTCCGTCAGCGCTCGGTGAGTCGTAGTCGTTGCTATGACACCATACAACATCGGAAGATGATAGCTAAACCGGCTGTCCATCCACGTGTTGCAAATTTGCGAATCCTACTATGGCCACGCCAAGTCCGGCACTACGAAGCAGCCCGATTGGTTGGGGTTAGGCATTTGACCTCGAGTGGATAAGGTTAGGATAGCCGATTGGTCAGGGGATAGGACCTGTACAAATGGGGTTAATGGCCAACAAATGCTATTGAAGGGGCGGGTCTTGGCATGGCCATAGTAGGATTGGTAAATTAAAAAAAGACTCCACTGCTGTCAACGCTGTGTCTCTGCAAAAAAGGGGAGGGACCGAGCAGCCCCGCTGCAGCCGCTGGCCTACGTTAATGTTAGTTAGCTTACGAAGTTAGCTTGCTAATTCCACCCGACACTGGTTACAGATAACGTTATAATGAGCCAAACAAGTTGTCAGTCATCTGGCGGGAAAATTGTTCTGTCCTACGCTAAAATGAATAATGGTTAAATTAAACATTAAGTTGTTACATTTTACAAATTTAGTGATCGGTCTGTGTAATGTTGACATAGGTCAACCGGAAGAAAAACCGGTGTGCGCTGGCAGAGCGCCACCTACTGTACCGGAGGTAGAGTTTCTCCCGTCATTCTCCCCATTCTTCCCATGATTCTTCCCCGCTCAGGTATACAGGGAGAACTGGCATAACCCGGTTATTCACAAGACCATATCCCAGTTACTGCTGTGCATGTAAACACACTGACAAAGAGATCTACTCAAACACTCTTGTTCCACTCCACATGCTGCACTGCAACAAATGAGTACAACTAAAGCTGATCCAAGGTCCTGTCCAAGGATGTAGAGATCAAGAGGCAACAGAAAGCTGCGGCTCACTCGTCACAAAAACACCGAAAAAGGCGCATTATGAGGAAAAATTGTAATTGTGATTATTTTTGACTGATATCGCGATTGCGATATGATTCATGTTAGGAGGGAATGATCATTTTTGTATCATTATTCACAGATTCATTGAAACATTTTAATGATTCTAGTGTGATTTTTGCAAGGATCTGTACCAAAAAAAGATTTTTTTCTTGTTGTTGTTGTATTGTATGAAATTGAATAAAAAGCGAAAATGCATATCAGAAACTGGCATACTGCAACTCAGCGTGATACGCAGGCTGCTCAGCAGCAGACGGTCATCAATACCGTACAGAAAATCATCGGCTGCCCTCTGCTAGGGCTGTGCAATTAATCGAAATGTAATCGTAATTATGATTTTGGCTCCCAATGATCATAAAAACTGAATAATCGAGGAAAACGATTATTCTGCTCAGTAAGTTTTGCAAGTAAACTCTTATTTTCTCTTTAAAAAAAAAAAAAAAACGTTTAAATAGGAAAAGTATTAAGGCAAATTTCACAGTTTAGGGTTTTGATTTACTTAACGTTTTCCACTGTTTTTTTTAAGTTTAATAACTTAATAGTTATTAAACATCTTTCCAAAAGTCAACAAGTAATTGTGTTAAATTATCGTGATTATATTTTTTCCCAAAATCGAGCAGCCCTACCCTCTGCCCTTCCTGGAACACATCTTCCGCTCCCGCTGCCTCTGCAGGGCCAGAAACATCCTGAAGGACTCTTCTCATCCTGAACACCGCCTGTTGGACCTGTTGCCCTCCGGCATGCGCTACAGGTCCATCAAAGCACGGACCACCAGACTTAAGAACCGTTTCTTTCCCTGGGCCATAAGCACACCCCTCACATGCAATATATCTTTCGAGGGTAAACCTACTGGATCCTGTGCAATTAGGCCTGTAACAATTATTACATAACTGTCCTTATTTATTTATTTTTTACATAATTGCAGTTTTTTGTTTAACCCACAATTAATTGCCAACATTAGCCACGGTCTTAAGGCGTATGACTGGTAATTGTTGATTTTGTTTAGATACGCCAAATTGTAATTATATACAGGTAAGTGATTATTAGTCGCACTATATATTTGTATTATTATTTCAATTGTTAGTTGTTGGCACTTGACCCTAAACACGTTCATAGCAACAAAAATGGCAAGGGGGGGGTACAGTTAGAAAAAATGTTTTATGATAATAAAGAGGCATTGTTTACTTCATAGGCTGTGTATTTGTGTTATTACATTATCTGGGTCACATAACAGGGATATAGCCAAAATATGTATCCTGGGATTCATTCAAAACTTTAATTTGTTTTAATAAAAGTAATACATAAATAAAAAAATTTTTTAATTTGACTGAAAGAGACAATTATATTGGCAATCGCAATTATTTCTGAGACAATTAATTGTACAGAAGAATTTGGAATTGTTACAGCTCTATGTGCAATGATTACATTCATACTTAGGGCTGGGTATCGTTTAAAAAATTGTGATACCGGTAGCCAGGGCTGTAGTAGTCGAGTCCGGACTCGAGACGGCTTTTCTATGGTCTCGGACTTGTCTTGGACTCACTGGTATTTGGACTTGGACTTGTCTCGGTCTCTGCCACTGATCTTGCCAAATATGGCTTTTGGTCTTGACCAAGTCCAGGTGTCTTTATTATGTTTATAATAATATTGGAGGGAAAGTGAAACACTGGCCACCTGATAACCAATCACACACTAGATTATCTTCGCACGCCCTGCATCTGCATGCCCTGCTAACGTTATTGCCATTCATTGTCATTGATTCACACACACACACACACACACACACACACACACACACACACACACACTGTAACAAGCAAAGAAGTCCACCAATTCTGCCATAATCAAATTTGATTATAGAAATTACCAGGAATTTCTCAGCACTGGGCTTAAAAAGAAACACAGGGCAGACTGCAAATTCTGCAACAATTTCGGAAACCTGTGGGACAATGTCAAACTTCGTAAGACACCTGCAGAGGCATCATACATTGCTGTAAGTTAACTGCAGAGCTAGGAGCTGCTTAGCCTCATCTATGTGTTAACGTTAACATTAGCTTTTTTTTTTTCTGTCCTGGACTCGGTCTTGACTTGGACTCGAACCGTTTTGGAATGTCTTGACTTGGTCTCCACTAGTCCTGGTCTTGGACTTGTCTTGGACTCGACAAAGGTGGTCTTGACTACAGCCCTGCCGGTAGCAATACCTGTACCCTTAAAGAGATTTGGATAAGAGTAGGATTTTAACAGTAGCTAATATGTTGGAAAGCCAGGCTATCTTCACTAGCCTGTGTCTACTTATATACTGCAACTCAACTCTTTTAAATTGCTCAACAATATCTGAAACATGGGCGGCAGTTTAAAAGGTGTGGAACCAGGTAATTTATACAATAGGTATTCCATTTCAGTGTGTAAACATCAGCGTGGCTAACACTGCACAACATTCCCTGTGTGTGTGTGTTGACTATAATTGGATTAACTGCTCAGGGTTTTCTTGGCTGACCGCTGTTATTAGGATCTGGTGGCTGGAGCTATTTCAGACTCACACTATCTCTATGCTGATTGGCTCGGTGTTTAAGGTGCTGTGGTTTTCTAGGGCACCAACATCAAGCTCAATCTAGCAGAAAGATATCAAGTACATACACGCCTCCTCTTATCTTAAGAGCATGCAGACAGACACAAACAGACAGGTAGGCAGAGGATGAGATTATTTACTACAGAAAGGCTCCATGAGAAGTGTTGATAATCACCTCCTCCTCTCTCGCTCTTCAATTCATTCCTATTCTCTGTTGTCCCCCTGCTTCACCTCTCCTCTCAGCCTATTGATCCGCCTCAGGCACTGAACTAATGACGCTGTTGTCTGCACTGATCACACACACACACACACACACACACACACACACACACACACACACACACACACACACACACACACACACACACACACACACACACACACACACACACACACACACACACACACACACACACACACACACACACACACACACACACACACACACACACACACACACACACACACACACACACACAATGGCCTTAAGACAGGTTGGTGTCTGATGTGTATGCTTGGATTATGCCACTTGTTTCACGTGTTTACAGTTGTTATGTGTTTACAACTGTAAACACAACAATTGCAGATGCGTCGATATAAGGCACAGGTGTCTATAGTGTTTTTAAATTATTAAAATCTTGTGAATCATATTGTATGGCCTTCCCGGTCACATTTATACTTATACTATTAGAGAGCCAAATTAAAAATAAAACCGTTCTTTGCTACAGGTGAAGAATAAGACGTATTCATTGCATTTGTTTCAAACAACAATCTAATATCTTTCTATTTGAATATGTATATAGGGATGACATAATAGGAAACTAAGAAAATTGGCTAAAATGGAGAAGATGACAGGGAGACAGGGAGAAGATTCTGCTGCTTGGAGAGGGGGTACATCGTACATCAGAGAAAACGGTCTTATATTCAAGAGCATCTTTAATTCAAAATAAGTTTGATAAATGTAGTGTATTCTAAGTCTATGATGAGGAGCAAAAGTGAAGGATTTTTACTTTTATCTTTAACGTACTTCACTTTAAGCAGTTTGACAAACGGGGGCTCAGATCTCGACCTAATTGAACACCTCGGGGTGATTTTGGACTGATGTTTTAACTCCACCATCATCAAAACAACTATGTTTTTCTGGAATTTAAACAACTTTAATATGTCTTAAAAACATCTATAACTTTCTTAAACAGATGGTCAAACGTCCTTTACAAAACAGACGCTAAACGGCTAGGAACTTGCAGTTAAGACATCCCACCAAGTGGGCACAAAATCCGTATCTTTAATAAGGATTTTCTTTAATGGGAAAATTGAACTTTGGATGAGATACCACAAGAAGGGAGTCCTTTCTAAGTCTGGCAGTTGCTTACTGGGCAACCTGACAAACAGCATTTCACTGACATAAAGTTAAATGTGTTTGTTGACAATACAGCAATAAGGCCAAATTAAGTGGCTATATACAGATGGGCACCGAGGTGCACAAGGCCACTGAGGCCTCGTTGAAATGTCCCCAAAATTATGACCTGCCATTGATTCAGTGTGGGTACTTTACACTGCCGTTTGTATACGTACACGTTCATGCACACAGTGGGATGACTGCAAATCATTAACTGCTGTGCAAAGATCTAGGGGTTAATGACCCCTGTTTGCTCCGGGGTGTCTTAAGTAATCTGTAACTGAGGGAATGTGTACAAAGAGTGTGTGAGGCAGATTTAAGGGTTAGAGTAAACGCAGTGTGTGTGTGTGTGTGTGTGTGTGTGTGTGTGTGTGTGTGTGTGTGTGTGTGTGTGTGTGTGTGTGTGTGTGTGTGTGTGTGTGTGTGTGTGTGTGAGTGAGAGTGTTCCTCCAGGGGCTGCTGTGGTGAAAGAGAAGCTGAAACTGAATCCTCGGTTAGTTTTTCTCAGGGGAAACACTTGGGACTAACGCCCTAGTAAGAGGTGCATTATGTGTGAGATAGAGAGAGGGTGAGAGCGAGAGAAAGAGATGACAATATCCTGTTGGGCAGATAAGGACAGCAGACCAACCGCCAACCGGCATGTGGATCACGCGAACATGAACTCACACGTACACAATCTGACTGCCAAAGAAACATCCCGAGTTAGAGGGTGGTGATTGAAGAACAGATGCATGACTGCTTTACTCCCTGCCATCTCAATGAGAGAAAAAAAAGCAAGGGCATAGTGTAGATAGGAAGCAGGAAAGACTGACTACCGACTGGGAAACAAATGAAAGATACTTCTCACACACACAATATCTGATAGAAAAGAAATATCCATTATCCATACAGCCCAATTCACAAAATAATGATGGAACAATTAATAAAAGAACTGAACAGGATGAAGAAAAGAGAAAGAGAAATGCATTACTTGGCCTGTGAGGATAATGGAAAGTGCTTAGCAGGCCACTGATCTTTTTCCACTCAATCTTTGTGCAAAGTTTGAGCAAACTTTTGAAATATCACTTTGAAGTTGAATCGGTTTCTTGAAATTCCACGAAAAAGTGATTCAGATTCACTGAACTGACTTTTGATGTGCTTTGGCTTTAGCTCGAGTTCGCCCTGTGTCACACTGTGAAAAGCAAGGAATAGCAATTATGTGACAATTCTGTCTGTAGTTTATGCATCACAGGAAACATGAACAGAAACCAAGCCACTGATAGCAATCTATCATATTTACATAGAGGCACAGGCATGAGCTTAACAGTTACCATTTCCTGTTCTGTTCATTTCATTCACAGTGGTTATGTAAAACGTGTGATATTCTGTTCAACATAAACAGGAGGATAAACAGCTTTTTTTCAAAGACCTACGTTGTAGCAGGTGTTGGCAAGAGCAAATCTTAATATTTCATAAAATAGTACTGGTTGACTTACTACTATATTAGATCAGTTTTGTCTGGGAGAGTAGCAAAAACATGTTTGAAAGGGAAAATGCTGTGGAATATTTCTTTAAGCAGCTGCTACTGTAGCAAAAAGAGCAGAGAACTGACTGAAATGTCTAGTTGTAAGGTGATGTGAGAACTAGTTTTCTTGCCTAAATCCTCTGTAACCTTTGTAGGAAGTAGAGCATACATAGGCTGGAGAGCTGAGCAAAACCACAGCAACTTTATCAATGGCATTTTCAAACAGTAAAAGAAATGATGAAGCAACACAAGCAGAGAGAAGCTTGCCTTTGATATCACCAAAAGTTCAAATTGATCCAGTTCTTCTGTAAACTCTTGCATGGTTGTTGATTCAGTTGCTCGAGGGTTGTTTACCAGGCCTGTCTGTGTTTATGCTATCCTGAATTTAATCTCTCCCTCTATATCCACCCCCGCTGTACAGTATATGTGGTGATGTAAGAAACTGCGTACACATCTGTAAAAGATATTACTGCATCGCTCTCAACCCTATCTCTGAGCTAAGACAGCCAAAGCCACTGGTACACACACACACACACACACACACACACACACACACACACACACACACACACACACACACACACACACACACACACACACACACACACACACACACACACACACACACACACACACACACACACACACACACACACACACACACACACACACACACACACACACACACACACACACACACACTTACTTACGGGTCGAAATAAGAGCGCATTAAACATTTACTATGATCAACTTGGCGAAAACAAGCATAACAAAATAAAGCTTCTTGTGTCATGTAAATCCAACTCCCCATATACCATTAGTATCTATGTATTTCAAAAACAGAGAAAAGAAATTGGAAATCTTAAAGACGGATGGAAGGACAGAGGATGCAAGGTCTGCCACATCAAACATCATGAAATACAAACAACATTTTGAAATGTGCCAGACCCTGGGGCTGCATCTAAATTTATATTAGAGAAGAGAAGACGCTGGGAGCCTTAACGCACTATTACACCACAGAGACACTGCTGAAAGGCTTGGAAAAAGTTCTATGTGGAAAACCTATGGAAAAAGGGAGACACAAGTGCTAGAACAATTAAACGAGGCAGGTTTAAGGGTAAGAGTAAACGCAGTGTGTGTGTGTGTGTGTGTGTGTGTGTGTGTGTGTGTGTGTGTGTGTGTGTGTGTGTGTGTGTGTGTGGTCAAGGGTTATGTAACATTTAAGCTAATAAGTTAACTTCAAGACAAATGCCAGGATCAACTAACACTTTTCCAATAGTGCTTTCTCACAACCGAAATTTTGGCTAGTCACGGTACAAAAAGCACAGGTGTACAACATTAATGAAGGCTCTGTTCCATTAGATGCCCATGAGCCAGCATTCACAATACCAGGCACACCTAAAATGGAATGCAGCCATTATGAATGCCATTATTTGCACCTGTGTTTGAAGGCTCAAACTGTCCACCATTAGAATGCGCTTTTCAATGCACAGCACAAAAGCAGTTACAGGCACATTTTGTCCCACCTGTGTGTGTGCAGATTAACTAAACTAATGCATGCAAATGAGTCCAGGTATAAATAATAAGAATTGCAAATGTGCAAGTAATAAACGGCCAGTAACCCAAGTGCAGCAATTTCGTCAGTGCGCTGCGGTGTAATGGCGGGGAAACAAAGGAGCACATTTCTCTCCAGTGTGGGACGGCAACTGAAACACGATTTTGCAGGAGTGAAAAAAAGCATGGACATGGAGGAGGCAAATCAAAGCCAAGCCTGCCACGAACAAAGACACTTAAAAAGCTACAATCCACGGCTTTCGAGACAGAGAAGTGAAAAGTGAGGAGGCGAAGAAATAACACTCTGAGCACTTAGTAGTTAGACATTTGTTCCTCAAGTGGTGAAGGATCATTTGTATTGTTTTACTCACGTATGATAAATAATGTATACTTTACAGCAGTGATGATCATTTCTCAAACCATGCTGTAGTGTTTCCGGTTTTTCTATGCGTCTTCTTGCCTCCCAGGCAGCCATTTGTTCGCACTTTGGTATAGAAATCAATTTGCGGGACATTACGTGAGTGATGCAATTCATCACAGTGAACATGAGGCTTTTGTTATTGTTGCTATCAAAGTTAGAATATCATTGCATGGAAATGCATTTGGGAGTGCAGATTGATTTGAAATATCTGCAATGCATCACCATTCGACTCTAAGCAGATGGTTTTAAGTCTCTACTAGTTGAATTATCATAGTAATTATTGAAAACAGTGGATGTGCCATAAGTGGGAGGTATTTTACATTTTTCACAATTTCAATGCTTTACAACTGGCCTACACAACTGGCTTACACAAAATGTATATTTAGTAGAAAAATCATATGTATCGTGATTTTTTTTGCGACGATTTTTACAGTCGATTCTTTTCCCTAGAATCACTATTTTTTTTTTTTTTTTTACCAATGATTCACCTAAATATTTTCTGTACGGTACTGCCGAGGGCGACTACATCATATCTGTTTCCACCTAAACAGAGCGAAAGCAGAAAATGTTGAAAATCCATGTTCTGTACTTCTTTAAAAAGAAAATAAATGTTTAAATGTTTCTAATTATTCTTAGAAAACAATTAGTTTTTAGAAATGTCTCATGATATATTGTCTCTAGGAGTGTATTACTCAACTTTTCTTTTTTTAAGAAGGAAAAGAAAAATCGCAACACTCAATATCGAATCGCAATACTTCGAGAATAAATGAAAATCGCAATACAAATTGATTCAGCATCCATGTATTGTGAAAGAATCGAATCGGGACAAAAGCATATTGTCCCAGCCCTAATATTTATATAATCAACAGACTTTATAAGTCCACTTGGTCAAAACTAGTACTCTAAACTAGTACTCTAAACTAATTATTAGTTTGCACCGCAGACTTTGAAAAGCCCCAAATATTCTTGTGATGATAACCAAAACTCCAATACGATATGAGATTTCACAGCAAACAACGAAAATAGATTTGGAATTTTAGATGTGTTCAAAACTTTCATCGAAAAAGACATTCACGTTCGCAGGCACCACTCCCACAGAGCCAAGATGTAGGGGGGGGAAATTGAACTTGAGATATCAAAGCCAAAATCCACAGCACAAAACTCCATCACCAAAACTATGATGACTGTGGTTGACTGTGGTTGATTTGGCTTGAGATACAGCTCAGAATGACCACGGAGGTCATTGCTAATACAGTGGTGAAAATGGGTCTGTTTGGACAAGCTGATTGCTTGGATGGTGGTATTGCTGCTTGAAGCTTTCTCCAGAACCATTGCGCCCCAAAATTACTTTATTAATATGAGAGAGAGAGAGAGAGAGAGAGAGAGAGAGAGAGAGAGAGAAAGAAAGAAAGAAAGAAAGAAAGAAAGAGAGCAAACTGCTCCAAATTCCAAACCCCAAGTTTGTTGGGTACACACAAACACACACACATTTGTTTCACTATCTTTGTGGGGACCCGTCATTGACATAATGCATTCCCTAGCCCCTTACCCTAACCTTAACCATCACAACTAAATGCCTAACCTTAACCCTCACCCTCACCCTAACCATAACCTAATTCTAACCCTAATCCTAAAACCAAGTCTTAACCCTCAAACAGCCTTTTAAACTTGTGGGGTCCAGCATTTTGGCCCCACAAGACTGTGAAGACCCCACAAGCATACTGTATTACCCGGTTTTTGGACCCCACAAATACACACACACACACACACACACACACACACACACACACACACACACACACACACACACACACACACACACACACACACACACACACACACACACACACACACACACAGATTTATTAGATAGAAAACGTTAGCAGCTCAGGTCTGGATTCATGCTTGACACGTACATCAATAAGTCTCTGTGGGGATACAACTATGGGAATAGCATCTAGGAGTCGACCATGCATTGATCTGAATATTTACTTCTGCAAAATACTTCCCTTGTCTTGTATCTAAAGCTAATATTTAGATATTAGATGTTTGTTATCTCATGGTTTCAAAGCAATACCCTCAGGACATGCGAGCTGTGACACTCCGATCAACGGGTTATTCCCAGCACAATTCCTGTGTGCAGACAACAAGGTTTTTGTTTCCATAATTCCTTTTGTTGCTAGCAGAAACCTTTAAAAGCTACAGCCCGCAGAAGCCCCGACACAAAACCTGCCTTCTGACCCATGCTGTTTTTGGAACAACCCTTGCCAACTAACTGTTTTTTCCCACATCGTCTCCTCACATGTTCTCACTGCTCAGAGACAGAGGACAATATCCATCTCTCCGCCTCGGGACCAGTTCTTCAGGGATCAGTGAGGGATTTCCTATGCGGTTTAGTATTTCAGCAACCATATATGGGTCAGTATTGTACTGCTGGAAAAGAAAAAGGATGCTGCTTCCCCACAGCCCCTGCTGACAGAAAAGTGGGCTTAATACTTTGTTTCCATGATGTCTAGCTGCAGCTGCTACGCCACTACAGTTTAAATGCAGCTGTATGTGAAACTAGTATACACTCAAGAGCAACCACAACACACAGTGACAAAAACTTCTAACCACTACAGTTTGCTGAAAACATGTCATGTTCATGTTTTTGAAAGACAAACAAAAGAAAAGCTGTAAAAAAGAATGACAGTCACCTTAATCACACAGTCTGGCAGTCTATGGGATTCTTTTTATGCCTTTAATTCCAAGCAAAACCTCTCAAGTATCAAACAAAAATCACTAACTCAAGCAAAAAAATTGCAAACAAAACATTTGTGTAGTCGTAAACTATTGGTCTTTAATTAAAGTGATAATATGTCCTTTTGTTTCCAGTTCCCTCTGCTTCTTTCTCAATGATCAGTCTTTTGCTCTCTTCATCACGTTCGCAGTTGCGCTCCCAGCTTTCTGGAATTAAATGGCACAAAAATAATTCCATAGCAGTCTGGCATAGTATTTGGTACTCTTTGTTCAAAGAATAGGGTTCAGGGGTTTTCTCCTCTAGTTTAAAGACACACTTCTTCACCAGTGATAAACTAATTATTGCTAACTCGCCCTTGGCTGGATAAAAAAAGAGTGCATTTTCACTTTTTGCTGCTGTTAAAGAACACAGGAAACTGAGGAAAATGTTTATTTAAAATTGATCTGAATGGGCATTAGGTAACACGCAGCAGACTTCCAAAGCATTCATTCTGAAATGTCGAGCACCAAATGTTAGCAATAAGACAAGAACCAAGGCTGTTGGAGGCATTTCAAGAGAATCGAATAACAGCGCTGCCCCCGCATACCAACACACGGGATTCAATTCACAGTTGCAATGCAGTTTGTGATCTTTATCTCCAAAAGCAATAATCAATTTTCCTCTAGAACAGACAAACAATGCAATGATATTCTACAACACAGTGGGGGCTGGACTGTGTACAGCTGAACTGATTTGATTTGATCAGTCCAAGCAGATATTATAACATGTTTGGTTCAGTCCAAACAAACTCTGGTGGCTCGGTTTGTTTAGGCCGGTGTGTGAAAGCTGTCAATTGAGCTCATCAAACAACTAGACCACAACTGCCTGAAAAAGAGGGGCGGGGGCCAATCAAACTCTGATGTGTTTGTTTGTGCATGAAAGCAAAGCAGACCACCAACAGGGTTTTTGAGATGCGTGAAACTTGCATAAATGAAAAGAGTTAAACTACTACTAAATCCATCTGCTGATCGTGAACTGTCAAGAACGAAAAAAAATGTGTATTGTGTTTAGGGATGTCACGAGACCCGGCACTCGTTTTTCTACAGTAGCGTAGGTAACGGGGGATGCCATTCTTCCGGACCTGATGGGGGCCGACCCGTATACCCCTACAAGTGTTCTGGTCTGCCGCTAATTGCTGGAGCAGAAGAACGCCCACCAGCACAGAAAAACAGAGCGCCTCATCTCCGTTGCCGTGCATGACGGCTTGACCGCGGTCAGTGTCTGGCTTTAACGTAACATCACATCCACAGCAACAGCTTTCCCGACTTCACCCGGAGCTCGCAAACCAAAAGAAAAGTTGGTTTCTCTCTGCCGTTGTCTGTCACAGCCTGAAGTTAGCTCAGATAGCTGACATTAGCTAAGTGTAGTGCTTGTTTTAGCGGACTTCTATAACGTCAGTTAAGTTAACCATAACCAGACCGGTTCTATGTGGAAAAACAACAACCGGCAGAGAGAAACAGACGTAACTAAACATGCTTGTTCTCTGGGAGTTCCAGGTGAACTCATGGAAGACGGTACCGTACCCTGGCTGTGTGGGCTGTAGAGGTGTGAATCTTCAATGATCTCCCGTAGGGCTGCAACTAGCGATTGTGGATCAGCGTTTCCCAAAGTCTAAGATGACGTCCTCAAATGTCTTGTTTTGTCCAAAACACAAAGATATTCAGTCACAAAGGAGAGAAGAAACTAGAAGATATTCACATTTAACAAGCTGGAATCAGAGAAAACTTATTTTATTTATCTTATTTAATTTAATAGTTGACAACTAATCGATTCATCGTTGCACCACTGATCTCCCGATTCGATTACGATTATAATGTCTTCGATTCGATATCTCGATGCATCACAATGCGTCAAATACATTTTTCTATTAAAGCCATATAGGATATTTAATTCATAGCTTTTCAAGCTTCAAAACCCAAACATTCTGCAGTGCTCTAATACTAAATAAATTGGATACATAAAACTACAGCACTGAGCACATGGCACTTCTTGAATGTGCAAAACATAACAGAATATGTAAACAGAAAGGTTGTTGGGCCTGCATTCAATTGTGAACAGAAATAATCGATTATGGCCCGGCCGATTATTGATGCAGCATCGTCCATGTCCACGATTCGATGAATCGATTATTTGATTCATTTCAACACCTCTAGTGGGCTGTGGGTCCAGAAGACAGACGGTTTCCCCTGATTACATGTAAATCACGCTCTCCTTGCCCCCTTCACTCCACACCAAAACAGTGACAGAAAGTTGACTTTTTTTTTTTTTAAATACAAAATTACAGAAAAAAATCTGAAATACTTTAATAATCCCAGGGGGAAATTATTATTGTTACAAACTACAGATATACAAACAACATATATTACACAGACAACATATATATTAGGAACAGAAAAAATAAAAATAATAATAATTATATATATATATATATATATATATATATATATATATATATATATATATATATATATATATATATATATATAGAAGAACAAATGTACAACAAACAAATTTACAATTGTAATATATAAAAGATCAAATGTACAGTATTAATGTGCAATGCAAAAAAGACATGAGACTGCCTCAAAAATGTTTAAATAAAAGGAATTAATGTTTAAGTATTATTGTGAGTTGTTTCTTTTTTATACACACCGTGTTATCAACTTTGGTATCGCGTACCATGTACTTTTGATGGTATAGTTACTGACTACTAGATTTCTGGTATCGTGACATCCCTAATTGTGTTTGTGTCCTACTCTGTGTATTCTGGCACTTCCTCTAAAATGTAAATGACCACACACTAACTGTCCGTAAACCGCACCAGCACTAAAAAGCAACGATGCATCTCCGTCGTGCAGACCAAATGAACCTAACTACAGGTGTAAAGTGACCCTAGTTTTTCTTTTATTTATCCTTAAAATGTTGTATATTTAATTCCAAAGCAGGTAAACCATCAGCGTTTAATTTGTGCTCTTTCACCGGAGGATCGCGGTGCCTGCTGAGTCACATTATCTGGTGAATAGAGCAAATGAGCCAAAACCAAAACAGAAACCCAACTGTTGTTTTCCATCGATGGAGCCATTCAGTGTCATGCACAGGCGATTGTGTTATACTGCTGCATTATCTGCTGGTTCGGAAATGCCACCGAGTCACAGAAAAAGACCATCAGAAAAACGGTTACAACTGCCAGCAAGTTACTTGGGATGACACTAGCGAGCATTGAACACATTTACAAAGACAGACTGGTGAGAAAGGCCAATAACATTATATGTGACTTCAAACACCCCCTGGCATCTCATTTTAAACTACTGCCATCTAGGCGTCGTTTCTGCCCACCACTTCTGACCAAGAACAGATCCAAATTCTCTTTTGTACCACAAGCCATAAAAGCCTTAAAATCAGTCAAAATAAGCTAAATGTCCAGCTGGTCTGGTCATACCCAAGGGTGTATAGTGTATTGTAGTGTGTGATGTATGTTCTTCATGTTATGTCTGTCGGTGTCTGATGTATGGACTATTTCTTTGTGTCATACGTCCTGTCATGAAGTGCCTTGCAACTGTGCCGCAAACTCAACTGCCCCACGGAGACAACAAAGTTTACTTCTACTACTACTACTACTACTACTACTACTACTACTACTACTATACTGAAAATGTCAAATTGTCATCATCCGTCATACAAAGGCAGATACAGACATTACGTAGAGGACTTCCAATCAATCAACATTTTCGAAAGAATCCAGAAAACTATGGACGTTCTTTTTATACCCTCTTTTTCATTGCAAATTTTGTGATTTAATTCACTGTCCACCAATGACCAATCAATGATCATCCACTGAGTAAAATCCAGGTCAATAAATTCCGGTCAATAAAAGAGAAATTTCCCATCAGACCTTTATCTCATAGATCCCCGCACTCCTAAAAAGCCGAGCCTGAACCAAGACTTACTGAACTGATCGGGTCATAAAACGTGACGCTCCCAATAGCCTGATTGGTGCTTAACAGTGCTCAGTGTTGATAACACGGTCAACAGACCAAGCCTATCTGCGCAGCAACAATACACACTAATCAATATTAGCTGATGGCCGTCTGGGGAGAAGAGGAGAAGCGCGAATGATGAAATTGAAGGGAAGGAGATAATCATTACCAGTTCGGGCAGTAAAACAACACTCCAGCAGGAGCATGATTATTAACAACAAATATGTTACAGTAAAACACAAACACTGAAGTCTTGGTGACATGATTACTTCCATTATCCACTCAGAAATGGAGCCATCACAGCTATGAATCATGTGTTATGGAGCTAGAAAGGATGTTAAAAGTGTGTTTTTTTTTGTTTGTTTTTTATTTTTGAAATCGACCAATCAAGTTCACACATATCTAATCAAGAAAGGGAGGATGGAAGAGGCAATGGCTCAAAACTATTCACAACATAAAAAGAGCTATATAACCTCGAGGTGAATGGGAAATGCAGCTTGAAATTTGTTCTACATTTCCACTCTGACAACTGTTGAAATCAGCCGTTTTTCAAGAGAGTGAAATGTAATGAAATACGTTTAGCATTTATATGTGCTTGTTATCTAGGAAAATGTTTTTTCCTTTTCATTCCACTGTGACCTGTCGTGCCACAGGGTGAAGTGCTGAACAATCCCTCGCAAACCTCTCAGCGGTGTGCGTATGGGTCTGCACAACTGTGTCAGACCACACACACACACACACACACACACACACACACACACACACACACACACACACACACACACACACACACACAATTTATTGACTTGACCTTTCTCTTGGTGTAGGAAGCAGTCCAATTGGGTTTGACCCAGCCGATTTACAAAAAGGCAAACTAATGAAGACTTTGTGAAAGGCAGATTGATTTTTCTGTCCCTCCCTTCATTACATCAATTGCTCGCTTCGATACAGCAGGCAGGAGAGAAGGCAGGCAGCGGCGGCAGAGCTTAAGCTCCTCATTCATTTGTTTAACAAGTTGGTAGAGATGAGGACTGAGCAGCAGAGAAACGCACCCTGTGCTCCATTCAAATGACTTGGGTCGAAGGCACGGAGAATAACTACAGAATATGAATTGACTGGTTTGAGAGGACATCTGTAAACTGCCCATTCTGGCTGTTTGACAGAAACAAATTAAAAATCTCCTCGTGCACATTATTACAGCTTCAACCATTTTAATAAATGAGCTTTCAAACACTTCTGTGACACCGCCGATGAAATTGGAGTATGAAATTGTTTCCAGGAAAGAAACCGGCCCAAATTACTTCAGCCTCAGTCAACCGAGCCTTTCCACTTACGGCAAGTATAGATGATAGTTTTCATAACAGATTAATATGCAGAATATTTCCTCGATGAATCGATTTACAGTTAAACATATCAGAAAAGACAGTTCTCCGTAGTCCAGGGTGACATCTTTAAATGTCTTATGTCCGACCAACCGTCTATCCAAAGCTATTTTTACTATTATTTTTTATTTTTTATAAAAAAGAATCAAAAAATGCACTTTTTTTAAGCCTCTTTTTCTTTGTGTCCTATACACAAAGAAAAAGAGGCTTAAAAAAAGTGCATTTTTTTATTCTTTTTTATAAAAAATAAAAAATAATAGTAAAAATTTTTTTTTTTTTTTACTGAAAGAAAAAAGCTCTAATCCATGATTGTTAATCGTTGGATGTCCATAAATCAAGCAGGAGAATCAATGTCTGCTAATCCAATCACATCTACAATATCAATAAATGGAGGCAATAATCAATTACATTTACACCGCACACACCCTCTTAACCAGCATACCGTGGGTTTGTCATTTTTACTCTCTATTCCACTCGAATAAAGCCGCAACTAACGATTATATGCACAGTCGAATAATCTGTCGATTATTTTCTCGGTTTATCAATAAGTTGTTGTGGTCTGAAAAATGTTTTGTCCGCAACATCCAGTTTACTGTCACAGAGGAGTGAAGAAACTAGAAAATATTCACATTTAGGAAGCTGGAATCACAGAAAATTACTTTTTTCAAAAAGAAATGACTCAAACTGATTCATCAATTATCAAAACGGTTGGCGATTAATTTAATAGTTGACTACTAATGGATTATTCGATTAATCTTTCCAGCTTTACACTCAAACATAAAAATAAAAGCCCTGGACTCCAAACTCCAAATCAAACCCCTTCAGTTCCCTCTATTCTATGGTATTTCTTCTTGCCATAATCAAAGTGCCCAATATTTCCTTGGTAGTGATATTTAAACTTGTGATAATGTAATAATTATACCACGTCTCCACTACAAAGTGGGCCAAATTAGATTCGCTCCACTCCAGAGTAATTAAGCCACATATTAAAAAGGGATAATAAAGTTGCCATGGCATTTTCTAATCTTTTATGCAAATGTATTACCTAAAAAAAAATACCTGAATAGTCCCAGCCATAATGACTGCTCAATTTGCATTATAGTGACTGTATTAATCGGCTATGATAAAAGACTGGCTACTCAAATAGAGAATACGACTGCAAAATATCCTATTAGAGGCCTGAAGAACATTAAACAGATTATCAACAGCTAGAGAAATATGTTTAACTTTTTTTATTTACTCAACCATTTAGAGCAGATATATTCAACAGGGGGTCCGGGGGTCCTCAGATTAAGTGCAAATTATGTTTAAACAATATTTTTTTCAAACACACTTTTTTCAAACACTAAAACATAGAAAAGATAAATTGGCCTATTTGTGAAGAAAAAAAAAACAACCAAACCATTTATTTTACACATTGAAGGTAAGCTTACTATAAGGTAGTAAGCTTAGGTAGGAAAGGTAACCATGGCAGCAATACAGTTAAGTTCAAGGATTCACTGCCATTCATTTTCATCCATCTGGTCCAGTTTATATGTAGTCCCTACTTTGTCTCTCTTTCAGCTAAGGGTCCTTGGCCTAAAAAACATTGAAGACCCCTGATTTAGAGGATCAAGCTTTAAGTTGTTAAACCACATAAGTATAGCAGTTAATTGTACATTTCATTGCCTTCAGAACATTATTTTTACCTGCTAAATTCAGTTCACCCCAAGTGAAGGAGTTCAAGTACCTTGGGGTCTTGTTCGCAAGTGAGGGAACAATGGAGCGGGAGATTGGTCGGAGAATCGGCGCAGCGGGTGCGGTATTAAATTAAATTTATCGCACCGTTGTGACAAAAAGAGAGCTGAGCCAGAAGGCAAAGCTCTCAATCTACCGGTCAGTTTTCGTTCCTACCCTCACCTATGGTCATGAAGGCTGGGTCATGACCGAAAGAACAAGATCCAGGGTACAAGCGGCCGAAATGGGTTTCCTCAGGAGAGTGGCTGGCGTCTCCCTTAGAGGCAGGGTGAGAAGCTCAGTCATCCGTGAGGAGCTCGGAGTAGAGCCGCTGCTCCTTTGCATTGAAAGGAGCCAGTTGAGATGGTTCGGGCATCTGGTAAGGATGCCCCCTGGGCGCCTCCCTAGGGAGGTGTTCCAGGCACGTCCAGCTGGGAGGAGGCCTCGGGGAAGACCCAGGACTAGGTGGAGGGATTATATCTCCAACCTGGCCTGGGAACGCCTCGGGATCCCCCAGTCGGAGCTGGTTAATGTGGCTCGGGAAAGGGAAGTTTGGGGTCCCCTGCTGGAGCTGCTACCTCCGCGATCCGATACCGGATAAGCGGACGAAGATGGATGGATGGATAAATTCAGTTCACAATATTTGGCTCCTTATTAACTTAAACAAATAGCATCTATTTGCTCACTGCAAAAAGTCTTACAAGCTGCAGTCCATCCATCCAATTCCAAGCCTTTTCTCTGTGGCCATATTTTGTCCCAGATACACTGTTAAGAGATATTGTCTGGTGAAGTTCCCAGCTGGAAGCCTATGTGGTGTGCTCCTCTATTTTAACAGCTGGGAGGCAAACCTATGCATCTTCTTTAGCCAGCTAAAAATGTTTAAGAGTCTTCCATTTGTAACTATTAGTGCAGTGGTGGGAAAAGCCCAAATCCTTTTTTTCCTTTTCTTTGTGGAACAGATCAGTCCAATCCTAATCTTTATTTTTCAGAAAGGCAGATGTTAGTTTTAAAAAAAGAACACCAGCAGCTTCTAAGGGGAAGGGGAGGTGGATTTCAGCTACAGTAAGCTTGAGAATTTGATGCGAGTGTGGGTTTTGTTGGATCACTTGTAAAAAATTAAATGCAGATCCTGGTTGTTATCGGTGTCTTGCAGTCTCATGAAAGACAAATAATCTTATGAACTCTGTCCTCTGTCCGGCATGGCTTACTGGCTCACTTGAATAGGAACATAACCTGTATTAATCGTATTGGACACACTAGCATTTTCCTGCTATGACAAGATAAAATGTCTGGCATGAGACGAGCCAGTGACATAAGAAAAAAGACACAAAAGGCAATAGTTGGACAGAAAGGTGCGGGGTTTGCTCAGTTTAGTGCCACAGGGCTTCTTCGACCATGGCTGTTTGTGTTTGAAGACTCATGTTCACAGGTTATAATAGTCTTCATCAAGTGAGGAGAGCTTCACCCTGTGGCTATGAAAACAGGTGTTGCGCGTATAATAGACTGTCTGAAGAGTGTGAGTGTGAGAGATTATGGCAGCACTGATGTGTTAGATGCTGATAATGTTCTTTTATTTGAAATCAGATCTTGTCCAGTCAGAGTGTTCCACCTCTGATGTGATGGATGTAGGACTGATTCAATCCTACAATGGCTTTCTGTAGCAAAACCAAGAGTCTGAATTGAATTCATTCAGACATTACGATAAAAATACAACAATTACTTTCATTACGGCACTTTCAATAGCCTTTTGTGCCTCTTTGTGTCTTCATTGTCGACCTTTCTATTTGTCAACTTAATGACTGCATGTCTGACACAATATTTCCAATTAAGTTCACAGAATGCACACTTTCATAAACCCTGCATATCAAGTCCATTTTAGTGAATGATTATCCACATATGTCATATACAACTGTGCATAATGACCAGTATTATAAACGCACACACGCACTCGCATATTCTTCCCCGAGTGTGTTAGAGTGGCTGCAGGATGCAGACTGAATAATTTAGTTTGTGTGCTTGGCTTGCCTCTCTCGCCGGTTAATTGAACTGGGCACATAACAGCACACAGCCAACGCATGTGTCTGGGAGGAAAGAGGAAAACATACCACATCAAAACTGGAGTTCAAACTACTGACGGGAAAAGCACAGAGGGGATAAAGAAGAGGTGTTGTACTTTGACCGGACATGTATAAAGTACTATAGACCCATACTTGAGTAAAAGTACAAGTGCTCTATCAAAAAAGTGACTTGAGTAGAAGTTGAAGTGCTCTTTAAGCACCACACTTAAGTAGAAGTACTAAAGTATTCAAAAATGTTTGTACTTAACTCTTGTGTTGACTTCGGGTCACATTGACCCGTTTTAAATTTTTGTTTTATATCAGAAAATATGGGATGTAGAAATAAGCGCTGAAAATGTGTAGAAGAAAAATTTTAAACGTTGGAAAAAGCAAAACAAATGAAAAAAAGGCGTCAAAAACAGAAAGTGTTTTTTCAAGATTGAAGGGAAGACAACACAAGAGCTAAGTATTGCAAGTAGTTTATTTTAAAATTGACTACTCAAGTACTGAAAGTAAAAGTAAAAGTATTGTGTTATGTAGTTACTAAAGAAGGCAGTGAAAAGTTTGAATATCATATTGTTTATAGTATGTCAAATGTTTAGCCAAGGCTGTAGCCAAAGGAATTAACAAATATTAAACATAATATATTTAAAATAACAAATATTAACAAATACTTAAATAAAATGTACAATTATCACACTGTGCAAGTAAAATTAACATCCTCTCCAGCACAGTAATGATTAAAGCCCCCAAAAAAAACGTATCACACACTAGCTAGTAACATGTGATGAACAGGAAAGTTAGCAAGCTAGCAAAATACAGATACACTAAAAAAAGAAAATATGTACTCAAGTAAAAGTGGAAGTAGGAGAAAAAAATAATACTCCAGTAGAGTACAGATACAGCCTTTTAGTACTTAAGTACAGTAGTGAAGTAGTTCTAGTTCGTTACTATACATCTGACTTTGACTCGCCTGTCAACCTTCATGTTATAGAACAAACTGTGGTTTTAACATGGGGGAGGGGGGGTTCCTGTTAGTTGTTTTAGATGCTTTTTAGGTTTCAGTGTCATCTGAGTTGTGATTTGTAATTAGTCTAATATGTTAAGTGCACTCTCCACAAACTGCAATGTTGTTTTGCAAAGGAAAAGGTTTTAAGTAAGGTAACGTAAAGGGAGAATGTGGTGAGTAAATTTGAAATCTAGGGGAATAATAGTGACAGCAGTGGATGAGTTCTAGAGCAACATAAAAGCTTCTTAGAAAGAGAAACAAAGCAGTAATACCAAATGACTATTTTTATAATGCCAAAACAGAGAGCGAACATGGGGTTATGGCCGTGTGGTCATTAAACTTGGCATTCACTGAGATGCTAATGCACTCGGGCCCAATGCACTCACTTTGTTAGACATTTATACCGAGGGGGGGGGGGATTTTTAAAAGCAATCTTTTTTTTGTTTCTTTCCCCACTGGAGTTGAATTGTGTCCTTAGTAAACGTTTTTTGGAATGTCGTTTGCATATTAAAATTAATATTTAAAAGATATTTCGGTTTCAGCATGACTGCATTCTGACTTTACCTCTGATCTTGCTGATCTCGCACAAATTCCACCACTATACTGCAACTTTCAGGCTCTCTATCACTTGCAGAGCGTGCCCAGAGGACAGCCCCATTTGCTGATTATGTAATTACCTGCAACCTTAGTAAATCAGACCCTAATTACTGAAAAACTGCAAAAGCAACTGAAGGAAATGCAGTTCAAGTATGTAAACCTTGCCTCAAGCTTACGCTGTCCTCTTGCTCAATTTGCCTGTCGATTTATAAGCTGTAGACCTTAATCAGGTGTCAAGCAGACAACGTGACGATGAGTGACCCTAGACAGTAAGTAGTATCCATGTTCATATATCTGATGGACCAAATTAGAAATACTGAATGAAACAAACATTATGACCAAGTTGTTATTTTTTTATAAAGAAAATTGTGTTTTGTTGCATGAATGATGCTGGTGCATGTGATGTCAGGATGCCTCATATTCCAACACTGCTCCAACAGAGAGAAAATAAGAACTTTATGGTCCTTAAATCTCCCATCCTACCATGAGATTATCAGATCCTTAGCAGATACAATATGCAGGATGGGAGAGCCTGCAGTGTTAAAATCATGCTTGTCCTCAGGTGGAAAAAAAAGAAAGAAAAGTGGAGATTGAAAAATAAATGAAGTATGTGACCGACAGCCTATGATTCTGGGTATTAGACTGAATTGGATTAAGGCGAGAGAATCAGCCGACCATGACACCCGGAGTGCTTGGGACACGTTAATATTAAATATCCAGGAGAATTTTCCTCCATGTCCATCAGTGGGCTACAAGGCTTGGTCACAAAATACTTCATCCCCTCTGAAGGCTCGCAGCTTAAAGGGTTTTCAAATCCAAACCAGCTCAAGCTTTTGAAAGCAGCCAGCCTGTTTGTGCCAACATTTAGAAGCTTATATTTGCCAAGAATAAATTGGCAACTTGTTGACAGGATGTGAAGTGGCAAATTTCTGTCTTTGGCCTTTGCGCGGGCCGTTAGCAAACGTCACAGATGTGCCTTTGCAAGTGTAGACAGGTGGGCCAACTTCAAAACAAACCACTGAATGGATAGAAAACCAGAGTATATGGTAACGTAAACCTGAATAGGAAAATATGATAGGCCAATGATACACAAAGAGCTCGTCTCAAATGACAGATGTGGGCATAATGGTTTGAATAATAATAAGACTGCCAACATGAATTTAAAAAAAAAAAATTTTTTTAAATTGATTTGGCTGCCCACCCAATACATTTAAGTAGATTTTCGGGGAATTTTGAGTTATTATTTATCCTTACATTCACAAGTCTGTATGTAAATGCAGGTGGAAGTGAGGAAAAGTCTCCCAGAATGATGTATTCACATGCAGTCATAAGTTAGCTGTAAATTCTGTCGTTTTGCAGCAGACTATCAATGTCCTCTGCTGCTGGCATTTACAGTGCTATTTAAACTGATAGAAAAAAAGATCAGTCTGCAGTAAAGCAAATAAAAACACCTCCAATATGCTTCAGTATCACAAGAAAACATATCACAATATTGCTTTTTTTGTCCTACCCCTAATATACAAGTGTTTGACTTTGAACAATATACAGTAGAGTATGTTAACTCTAACTCTAATCGAGACAAACTACTAAACTGTCTCTACCTTGGCAAGTGCTAGTACATCCCTAATTGTACTCCCCCACCTCCCCCCTTTTCTGTGTGCTGTATACTTTAATTCTCGCTCTCTCAGGTCCTTTGAAGCACATCCAGCAACACAGGTCTTGTGTGAGAACAGACAATAACAAATTCCTTCACGTTGAGATCGGTTGGCCAAATATGAACATGCTCGTGCTGCAACTTGTTGCCTCTGGCATTAAGAATCCTAAAGGTGAAGTCTCTTTACTTGGCTCCTGTCTAGCTTTGTGTGCCACATGAGGACAGGTTAACTAAGGCTGCCCTAGGAAGTACCTAGTGATTTATGGCGCTTACCCACTGCTAGTACCAGCGCTACTCAGCTCGGCCGCGGTGCCCCGTCCTCCAATTTCCATTTCAGATTTAGTACCGCCTCATGCGTGAGGCGAGCGTAACCAATCAGTAGTCTGCAGGTTTTTTAACGTCACCTTTTGGTATCGCCTCAGCTCGCTTGGAATCTCGACGGAGGTGATACTAAATCTGTTGGCAGGTACCAGGGACTTTTTTTTCATAATGGAAAACCAAAAAAGGCGATTAGAGTCGAGACGAGTCGAGCCGGTACCACGTAATGGAAAAACGCCATTACTGTTGCTTAGGGCTGGGTACCAAACTTTGATACTTTTAGGCACCGACCGAATTACCTCCATAGTATTGAGAATGCCTTGTCATTCAATGCCAAATTCAGATACCTAAGGAGTGTAATGGAAAATCACATATTTGTCTTTTAACATATCTTACTATTGACTTGTTTTTTATTTGTGTGAACTTTTTTACCCCTATTTGATGTATGGACCTAACTTTATAGCCTAACTTTATGCTTCCATTTATCTAAAGTGCAGAGACTGGCTTTTCTCTACCTCCCATTTCGGTCCCAGATCAGATGGACTGATAGTCAGAAGGGCTGTTCATTTCCCCCCCTCCCTCTTTCTGTCAGCTTGTTAGAGGGTTAATAAGCAAGTGATTCTCCAAGAATCCTCTTTGTTCATTCTCTCAGACTCTCATGATGAACTGAACCTTCTTTGCGCAAAGAATAAATACTTAAAAGACTATGTTGAATGAAGCCTTATTTCAGATCTCACCTAGGTATTAGAATGTATACCACAGGAGTAAATCTCATCAGTGACAATAAGCCAATAAGCACGCAGCATGCTTCTACCAAGATCTAATAATGCTAGGGATTGGCTGTCTACACATCGTAGAGGCATACAGGTAAAACTCTACGCACAGAGACGGGGCTCACATGTATGTGTTGTTGTATTTTGAGAGGCTTGACTACAGTGTGCATCACATAGGTGCAAAGGAGCTAAAAAATAAAATTAGTACCGTAATGTGTAATCTTGTAATTTCTTTTTGTTAAAATGAATCGTTCAGGAACCAGTACCGTAAATGTTTAAACGATACCCAGCCCTACTGACGTTTCTTTTTATAGTTAAAGTTCAAGCTTACATTTATTTATTTGTCATTAGAACTTTTGTATACATTTGACTAAACACTGTTCCTCCTCCCTTTGACTTTAAACTGAATTACAATTTGTTCTGGTTTCACGTTGTTCTATGCGAACTGTGATCATTCTTCAATATATCACATGATACTGAAGCGATAGTAAATCTAATGAATAACCTCTGAATGCTAATGAGCTAACAGTGTGTTAGCTCTGAGCAAGACCAGACAAATTGCACCTCCCGGCCTAACTAATCCAATGGCTAGGACAAATGCACAAGGCACGGTCTTTAATGGCAACACTGGCCAATAGATTTTTCATGTGTGTGTTCACCCAATGACCCACGGGGCTGAGAAGACGCTCTGCTCAGCATACATTACTGTCTATAGCAAAAGGATTGCTAATAATCCTGCAATCCCACTGTAGACTGCTAATGATCCAAAAAGCTATGCACATACCTTGTCTGAAGGCAGACTGGGACCCTGTGAGGCATCTTCTCATTCTTCTCTCCCATGCTCTTGAATTCTATTTTGTAGGTTTCTGAATCAAAATGCTGTACATTTTCCATATTAGAATTGTCTGGGTTGAAAGCCCATACACTTCCTGCACGTTTCCCAATAAAAAACGTGTAGCAAAGGGAAAGGGACTGTACCCTCTGAACTGCTGGAAGTGTGTTAATATGAAACAGATGGCGAAAGAGTGGAGCAAATTAACACAGTGAATAAGAGGCAGGAAATAGGAAGGTTTCCCACTCAAATATGATCAAATTCATATAAGTAGATTTTCAAACCCCGTCTCTAATAATGCCCCCTTTTGAATCAAAGTTATCTCTTAAGTTGCTGTAAATAAAAAGGCTCTAGCCACTATGTAGGAACTTATTTTAAGAGCCTAAAAGTATTCTAATAAAAAAGGACTCAAGTTTCGAAGACAAAAAGAGAAGTGGGTAAAACAGAATGGTGTGTGAAAAAAGGGAAGGAGAAACCAAATCAGGGGGCACTCGTACTCTAACTCCCTAGTGCACCAAATAAAACACGGCTTCACATTTGTAGAGCTACTGGACTTTGTCAATAGGCAGCTGCCCGCAGCAAGAAGAGGAAGAGAGAGAACACACACACACACACACACACACACACACGCACACGCACGCACGCACGCACGCACACACGCACACACGCACACACGCACACGCACAATAATCAACTGCAGACCAAAGCCTGTGGTGTATTGATAGGATTGGGTAAAGAAAAAGCATAGCTCCAAAGCTCACCTTTAGCTGAAAATGTCAGGCTGTATACAGGAGGTCTGAGTGGGGGACACATCAAATCAAACACAACAAGACTTCCCTTTGCCCAACCCAAGAAAATATATTTTGTGATGTTGGGCTAGCAGTACAATATGTCTCTCTTTGGACTTGCTCTTTAATAGTTTAAGTGCATGTCCACCGGTTTATGTTTGGCTGTAGTCTCTGGAAGACTAAAAACAAGCTTTAAGTGGAAGGGAGACTGGACTGAAGCATCAAACGCAGGTGGTTTCAATAGTGTGTGGAGGGAGCCTAAAGGGTTATTGATGACTTGTTATTGACATTTTATTTAGCTAGCTTTTTCCAGGCACTGATTTCAATCAGTCTGACTGACATCATACTTATATCATACTTCCATCGGATGACCGAAGGCACGCTTCAAACCTCCACAGGCACACTACGACTCAAAACAACACAGCCTCATAACATGAGCAACAAATGATGACGATCATTTCACTTTTTTTTATTTATTTATTTATTTATTTTTATTTTATTTATTTATTTTTTTTTTTTTTTTTAAATTGCATCACCTGGCACCTTCATGCATCACAACACACAAAATTAAGCTTAAAGACAAAAATGCACTTAACCTGCTAATGCCCTACTGTTGACATTGTAGAGATAACACTATACAATTCTCAGCATCCCAAAATTTTGATATCCCAAAACTGGTACTGCAACAAGCAATATCCCAGGTATAGATTTTAACAGGGGTTACGATGCCCCCCCTATATTATATACATGTTCCCAAAATCAAAAAATGAATGCAAAACCCTTAAGGTGATTTTCTTTAGATACAGTATTTAAATACAGTATGCTTAACTATAGGCATACATCTTTGCTCATTATCATGATTATTAAGAATTGGTACAAATCAGGACTTCATTAGGCTTAGCTTTCTGCAAAGTACTGCTGAAAACCCAGAGAGACAGTATGTGTGTGCTTTTCATTTGGTATATTGTATATGTACAGTATAGTCCGATGCGTTTGCTTGAACAGTTTCCCACCCACGCTTTGAGGCTTGCTCGTGCCTTGACCTGTAGCACAAGTACATATAATAATGAATACAACTAATTTATTTTGCTCCGTGCACTTCCAAACCAATGCTCAATGACTATGCATGAGCAGGAATAAAGCTGGGATAGATCCAGTAACAGCAGTAAATGATGTGACTAGATGTACCTCGGAGATGGATATGGTCCATGGGCAATACAGCTTAATATACCCCCATCTAAGGCCTGTGGTGTATGGGATGCTGGGGCTTGCCTGTGGCTATGGTTGGACTCTGCAATGGCTACAAGACACACACACACTCACAGTCAAATACATGCACTGACAGTTTATGTGTATGCAAAATGACCCCATCAGTCACTCTGGAGTCTATATTCCCTCCTTGAGAGCCAGGAGGCAACAAACGTAAGACCTGGAATGAGTACATTCAGCCTCCTCCCCCAGTACAACCCCGAAACTCAACCAGTGGACCAATCCATCCACACTGACTTTCTAAGAGCCGTGCTTTAACAATCCATATTAATATGTGGATTTAAAATATCTAAAGCCTCGCGGGACATCCACTAGGACTATATATTTACAGTGACTTTATTACTCTTTACAATATTCATTATCTGGAGCTTATACTCTGAGCCAGCATGGCCTTGGGCTACAGGTACAGCACACAGTGGACATCTTGATATATTACAGTAGCAATTCCCAATTTATAACATCGACCATTTACATTCAGTGCTTCAACCAAAAGCCATTGTCTTGAAATTAAACAGACTATGAATCGAGTTATTTCCCACACTCATGCACATACTACTTGTACCATTTAAACTAGAAAATGAGCTAATACCCCAACCATTGGTGTCAAAGCACATGCGTTCCATAAAGGAAAAACAAAACAGCTGTAACGTCACTGATTATGGTGGTTTTAAGATACTCTTCATAGTGAACAGTGCAGTAGTCAATTTGTCTTTTGTGATTTGTGTTGATTTAGAAAAGAAGTAGTAAACCAGACGCTACCATCCCTTATTTTCTCTGCAAAGGGGTTAAACCTCATGGTACCACCAGAACAGTTGTGAAACTTCTTGATTTAACTAAAATGGGCAAGTATGCAAAGACCGAGGACAGATATTCTAAAAATAGAGAGCAATCAGAGGACTGTTCACATGACAAATGTTCCTCCTTTAATCAAATCATTAAACATATCTGAAGAATTACATTTCTTTCCGAATGGCCAAAGAGCTTACATTAGCCATTTCTATTCTGCTTGGGCTCTTGTTGAGATTAAAAGGTTCCACATAAATGCAACTATTGGTGACTTCTCTATATCGTTGCTACAATTAGCATCAGAAATACACATGGCGTCCGTGGTGAGATGACTGAAAGGAGTTCTCTGTCTGCATTATCCCTCACAAGTACATCAATGTACATACTGTGCAGGAAGCAGTAGTGCTGGTCATCAGCAACAGCTATTATAGCCATGAGACAATTAAAGAAAACACCTGGAGGGGCCAGCAGTAAATCTATCTGACACACACGTCTAGTTTCTACTCTAAAAAGAAAAGAGAAAGAAGTGGGACCAGGGAACCAGAGGCAATTAGTTTAAATGGTTGATAGTGAGATAGGACGTATAGGCTGCCAAGTTAGCCTGAAAAGGAGACAGAAAGAGACAGAAACAGAGAATTTCCTTTCAGGCTCTAAAAAGGTTGGCAAAGCAGCAAAATGGCTTGTTTGGTGAAACGTATGCACGCTTGCAGAGACGCACCCACACATGCAGGCAGAGTGGGAAAAGAATGGTGTTGGGAGTGGGCAAAAATAACTGAACTGTATCCTGAAAAACAGCCAAGCAGAAAAAGGAGAGAGGAAAAGTAGGGACAGAATAACACAAAAGTGGGGAAAAGAAGAAGGGGGGGGGGGGGTTAGGCATTTAGTTGTGATGGTTAAGGTTAGGGTAAGGGGCTAGGGAATGCATTATGTCAATGACGGGTCCCCACAAAGATAGTGAAACAAACGTGTGTGCGCGTGCGTGTGCAAGCCATTGCTTGCAGTTTCCTCTTTGTAAGTGTGTTTGTGCATTTCAAAGAAGCAGAGAGGCTGACAGGTGACGGGCTGACAGGGTGTTAAGTGATTGTCCTTTAAGATGGTGAGTTGAAAGGAGTAAATACTGCAAACACCTTATGGCTAGTCAATTACTCATTTGCATCTCATCTGCATACTTGGGCAGCCACACACACACACACACACACACACACACACACACACACACACACACACACACACACACACACACACACACACACACACACACACACACACACACACACACACACACACACACACACACACACACACACACACACACACACACACACACACACACACGATGAGTCAGGACAGCAGCGGTTGCTCAGAGCATAAAAGGTGAGTCTGTATGTATTAATTAGCACCAAATCTGTCATATTAAAATAAGAGCCTCAGCTGTGGTTTTTAGAGCATTTCCAGGTTTCCCCAAGGTCATTGAGGGGGTCCCCAGTATGTAGTGTAATAGATTACCTGTGTAATTTTAGTTTAACTGAACATTAAGATTTCAAATCAACCAATGCATTTGACACAGTCATTTGCCTCACATACTCTTAAGTAGAGATGCAGTTTGATACCAGCTTTCTGTTTTTCCCCTTTGTTTACCGGACTGTGGAAATGGAGCCAAGAAGTGTGGTGGAACTGAGACCCGAGTTTGGCAGCCCACTGCAACTTAATTTATAAAACTGATAGCAAAAAAACTCAATTCTATAATGACGTTGACAAGAAATCTGTATTTTATGTGGATCTGTGGAATCTGGTTGATACTTGATCCACCTAATGGATAACAAGGAGTGGTTCCCATAGTTTTTCCAGTAGTACTGTTATTAAGCATCCTTCAGAACAGGCAACAAGAGCCAATAGACAATGAGTAGACAATGAGTATAGAAATCTGTTTGGCAAGCCAAGAGATATCTGGATTCAATGTGCACTCAGGAGACATTTCTGCTGTTAAGGGTCTCCTCTGTGATTGTGATATGGAACTTCACAACTTTCCAAAACCAAGTTGGACCAACACCGAAATTTAACGGTTTGTTATTGCCATTTTTCTCAAGAGCTCAATGGTCTGGTTTCCTCACCAGTTAGGCTGAAATCCAGCACATATACTGATACCCATTTCATACAGGAAGTGTGAATAATATGACGCAGCAGGTCTACCGAGCGTGTCACCTATTCATATACTCTCACAGATTCATTTCTGCTTATTATGTTTCAAAGAAACTCCAGTGAGCAAAAGGTAATTCCATAAGTACACTGCAATTACACAGAATGTAATGACATATTTTACCAAAGAAAGTTCAGTTTCATCCATTTGCTCTCTCGTTTCTCACTCATGTTCGCTTTGAATTTTACTCGCCTTCGCTCTTAAGGAGTCGGTTACATGACAATGAGAGTATTGTTAAATTGATTTTAAATCTGTAAAAGAGGCGCCTGTTCACCAAAGTCTGACTTACAGTTTATTTTGGTCGGGTGGTATAGGTCGCCCTATTTTTTTTTGCAGTCAGTCTTTCACAATGGGTGAAATTGTGTGGTAAAATTAAATTAAATAAAATAAAATAAATCATGTCACTGTATTTTTATAACGCAATTTGTTCATTCTAACCCATGACTCTGCAATTTTGCCAATTCCTTGAAGGGAAAACTAAATATGATAATGTTCCAGGGGTGCTATGTATGGTAACAATCCTGAAATGTAATCTATTCCAAGCTACAAACAAACATGTTACTACTACCAAAGAAGACAGAAGTTTACTGTGTCAAATAACGCAGATGTTCTAGCATCCAGCATCGACCCCCCCCATCTACCTTGATTTTCCCTGTCGTCGTACCGCCCCCCACTGCTCTCGCCTCTCTAAGAGTAAGTGAAGGCCCAGGCTGCAGACGGCAAAGAGGAGGGGTTCTCCACAGAGCCTTTGATTTGAAGCAGACAAACAGATTCAGCTGATTGTGGTGGTCACTCACAACAAGCCCTTTATCCTTCACAGAGCCCCCCCCCTCCCTGCAGCCCGTCCTCTGCCCATCACAAACACAACACTCACCCACTGAGACCACAACACGGCAGGGCAGATGGTGGCAAGATTGAGTAGGAAGCCGGCATCCCTTCAAATCATTTTAGTAGCTTCGACTAAATAACACCAGGCCACCTGAGTTCAAGGGGAGCATGCAAGAGTATGTTTGGGTGGTCTGAAAATGTCTGCAGGGAAGCCTAAAGTGTGTCAGACGCATCTATGTCGAAATAAAGCTGAAAGTATCTGAATAAGGTGAAAATAATTTGCCTTGTCGTATCACCTGCAATGATGTCAGTCTATTTGCCCTTTTATTATTAAGCACAAGTTAACCAAATGCTATTTTGGTCCAGGAATATTAAGGCGCTCAGCAAAGCAAGAACAGATTGTTCAACATAAACCTTGCTGGTGTGTCGACATAATAAGACGTTGAGATGGAAATCAACCGATTACTAAGAGATATCAATATACTATTACTTTATCTATTAATGCTGCTACTATTCTTACTGGTCCATAATTATAATGCTACTACAAACTTCCTGAACTGGGCTTAATTGCATTGTATTTCTATGCAATGACAATAACCAGCGTGTCCAATTCTTTCCTCAGAAGCAGAACATAGCTGCAGGTTTCATGCATTTCACCAGACAACATTTACAACGACCATTGCAAGGCTCGAGTTAATACTGAGACCAGGTGATATGGAAAAAATTAAAATGAAAACTCACCGATATTTGTCTTAACTGCCACTGCTGTTTAATCAGAACCAACCCTGTTGACTCAATATTTATCCAAACTATAAGCTGAACCGGTTTGTTAAAACCACTCTACTTGTTTCCTTATTTATTTTGTCTAATCTTAAATGGTAATGGGAGAGGGATAGCTGTTGACACAGCAGGCAACATTTATTTTAACATGTATCAAATTTGCTTCACTGACAGGATGATGTGGTTTGCTTAAGAAGATATTTATCTTAGAATTGATCAAAACTATATTTAAAACTACATCTATTAAGCTAACATTGCACAGCAACGCTGATTCCCACATTAAGTCAGTGGACTTCAGTTTTAATAATTAGCCACATTCTTGGATTGCAGTGGAACGTTTTATAACCTCTTTTGTCAAAATACAGTTCTGCTTTTACAGAATGTAAAATAGGTACCCATAATCTTTATGGGTACCTATTTATTACGTATTAAGGTTATGTTACGTATTGTTTTTGAGACATTTTAGTTGCAAAAATGTGTCTGACCCCCCTAACTCGTCATGATGTATGACACAGCCTGTGTCATATTGAATAGATATAAAAACACACCACTGCTGTGTCTTTTCTCTTGTAGTTCAAAAGCATTACATTTTCTCCCTTAACTTTAAAATGTGTTCATTAGTTGCTTCATTAGGTTGGCAGTTGGAAGCCAGACGTTTGCATTTGTTTTTCTGTCATAAAATATTGCACTGCCACGGAGCATTTCTGCAACGCTGTGGGTTTACTTTGAGCAAACAGAGATTAGGATGGAGCTAGTTCCAGATCGACAGTCCCGTTTTCCTCTGCAACTGTACAGTAACCTCACAATGTCAACAGCTGTCAAACAAGAACACTGACTGGTGCCAATGGTGAGCACTTGAATGGTTACTCTGACACTGTCTTTTATCCAAAGGCCCTGGCGTGATAAAGGACTAGGCTTACTTATAGCTGCCAATGAGAAACGATCTTTCGGTGAAATGTGATCAGTCAGGGTAATCTTATCTATTACGTTTGTAAGAGCCATATAAAAAGGAATTAAGTGCCATAGCAATGCACGTCTGCATGGGATGCCATTTTAACGAACCTCGCAGTGACCTTGGTCCAGTGATTTAAACATTCTGCAACTGATTTTGTTTTTCAAGAAAAATACAAGTCAGAACCTTTCTGTGACAAGAAATCAGCAGGTGATCTCAAGAAAAATGTGCTTATTTTACTGTTTAAAGCGGTTTTGGCAAAAATGACCTAAATGTAAATAGTGTATCAGTAATGCTGCTGGAGGACCTACTAAATCTTTCAAAAAGCAGCATCAGTGCAACTTGAGGAAAGATTTGGCCTGTTGATGCCTTTAGCACCAGTGGTACCTTTACGGACTTAAATTAACTTAATACTTGGCCAGTAAAAAAAATAATAATAAAAAAAAATAGCCTAGAGCAAGACAATCTGTGTTTCCACAACAAACGCAGATATCTTGCTTTAACGAAACCAAAAAATCTTCAAAACAGTTTTCAACGGGGCCGATGTTACGTTGACTTCTCGTCCATCTCTCTGTTGTCGTTTGGAAAGTCACACAGTTCACAGATACATTTCAAAACATACACAGTGAGCTGAGAGGGATTTAGGGGCTCTATGGGGTGCTTTAAATTAGGGTTGGGCATCGTTTTGATTTTAACAATTCTGATTCCAATTCTTCCTCTCAATTCCGGGTCTTATGTCACAGATAAGAGGACAATTTTTATTCAATGGTGATTTACAGTTTTACCTAGCGCTGCACAATTAATCGCAATTGTATCAAAATCGCAATATGGACTAGTGCAATATTCAAATCGCAGGGGGGCGTAATATTTATTAATGGCAAAATTTGTATCAAACCATTCTGAATGAAGTATTGTGGTGCTGCAGAGACGTCCTGGCCTACAAATCTGATCCTATAGACTAAAGAAAAAAATCTTTGTGTGGTACAGATCCTGGCAAAAATCACACTATAATCATTTTAATTTCTTTCAATGTTAATAATTTTCAATGAAAATGAGAATAATGATACAAAAACGATCATTCCCTCCAATATCGTGAATCATATCGCAATATCAGTCAAAATAATCCCAATTAGATATTTTCCTCATGTCGTGCAGCCCTAGTTTTACCGGGGTTTTTTCAACGTAAATTAAAGCCACACTTCAGAGCGGCGCTTACTGTGCTCCGTGGCTGCAACTCAACAAGCGCCTGGGAGTACGGTGCTGGAACCGATGATCAGAGTCAAAACGATTCCAATAAAGAAAAGATCGTAATCTTTAAATAGATTCAAAGTTGGAACAGGTTCTCAATGCCCAATCCTACTTTAAATTCACAATATGTACTATAAATTAAGGGAATGTATTTTTAAAGTAAACTGTTACAATTTCAGATTAAAGCCAGAAATAATGCCATCTTATTCCACTTTAAACACTGGTATTTTAGCACAGTAAGGACTCGGAACAGTCTTTAAAAGTACTGCATATGTTGTTTTTTTTTATTATTTGATACAGTTGGCTGTGTGTTTTAACTGAAGTCCTCATACCTGGGATACCGCTGTCGATATGACGTCAACCAGTTGGCAGGAGGATGCACAATATCGGAAAACTGTAATTTGTAAACAGTATGGCCCCTCGTTGACATGATGAGTTTAATACCTCATGCACAGCATGACCTTTCAGTGGCATATGATGTCATCTTGAGGTCAGAAACGTGCCCCATCAGCATTTCAAACAGTGTGTATCTAATACCAAACACACACAATGTTTACTACCACCGTTTACATGACAAATGAGCGATAAATAGATAAAATATCGTGCTGTGATATGAGACAGTGTAGGGAATTTTGGTTAACATAATATTGTGGTAAAGTTCAATCTTGTCTTTTCGAGGTCTTGAAGCTGCATACCCGATAGGATTTTCTTAACTTATTAGACTTTAATAGCTGATTGGTCTTACCAATGATTGCTTTTCTTAATCTTCTCAAATATCTCCTGAAAGCACAAAAGGTCATCCTTGACTATGAATGCATTATTGATGCTGTGATATTCATTTGATAAGTCAAAAACATCATTGTGATATTTCATTTAGTCAGTAGTGCCCATAGACCCACAGGAGTGGAGGCTGTTTAGGGAAGTCATATCTCCTTCATATCAGATCTGGGCCACAATGACCTGCAGTAATCTCATTTTCAAATTATTCTCAATAAAAAAGGCAAAAGGCAGTCCATCTGAATGTTTATACAGCCACATGACGTGCTCACCAAACCATATCCTCACTCACTCAAAAGGTCCTTTAACCACCCGAATGAGTAAATGGAAATCAAGTCACCTCACTGAGCAGATCTACAGCAACTGCTCCTCACAAGCCCCATGGGAAAACTCCTTTTCAAAATAACACTAAAGATACTGGTCTCATCTCCATGTAGAGTTGGTTACGATTTTTAGTGTGGATATTTTTATATCAGAGAGCTGAGATCATAACACACCACAGATCACGCAGCGAGTAACTGAACAACATCAGCAGCCACCTGAAACCACCTCTGAGACATCACCACTGGGCTTTTTAACTAGTTTCCACACACACACACACACACACACACACACACACACACACACACACACACACACACACACACACACACGCTACCTGTTGGTGCTTTTCACCCTGCTGCAGACTACAAGGCTACCGTTTTGCTTTCACCATGTGGAATGATACGACATCAGGGGCCACACAGGCTATTGTATGAAAGTCATATACTGTGTCCCGGTAAATAAATATAATATGAGGCAGAATCATGACACTTATTATTATTATTGTTATTAACACTATTATTATTATTATTATTATTATTATTATTATTATTATTATTATTATTATTTCAATAACTCAGGCCTTCAAACTAAGCATTAATTCACGTTATCTTAAAATATCCAATATTCAGGTTACGAATATGAATGTAGGTCATGTATTAAGATCTGTGACAGGCTAAAAGGTGTGTTCAATTTTCCGCATCCATGAATGCCACTGTGATGACCGATCAGAGCTGGTTTCGCATCAGCCCCGTATCTACCGTCCTGACATGGGGGGAACTTGAAAGACAGGTATATCAGCCCAGAGGGGGGCGGCGGATCCTGCATGCTTTCCTTCATTTCCCCCGGGAACAGGCTGCGGGGGTTTTCGTGGAGAGAAAAAACGTCACGCCGAATCCCGTTGAAAAGGCTGTTAAAATCAACGTGTCAAATTCACCGGCAGGTGTACGTAGATAACACAACAAGGCATAAGATCTTCAAAGAAACACAATCACGTGTTTGCGCATTTCGGCTACAAGTGATCCACTACGGTCAGATTTGATTCAATAAAAACACAAGTTGTATATTTGGTGTAGCCTACACTTATTGTAGCCACAGCTCTCCGCGAGGTATGTCGGCGGAGAGCACTTTCGAGATAACAAGCAAACATTATGTAAAAGTTCCAATGTAATACACTTTAGTGGTCCTTGGTGTATTGTATGTGCGCCGAATTGTAGAGGGAATCTCTTCGATACGTGTTATCTGTTTAGTGATGTTCTACAATGAATACAAACTGCCAAATTCGGAGGAACATTTAAAATGTCAGATTTTTTGGCGGAGTTTGGCGTGACGTTTTTTTCCCCATAGAACGAACAGTGCGTGAGCTCAACAGATCCTTACCTCTTTGATTTTAGCCCGTCTATCCTTGGTTTCGGGGTCCAGAGGTTCGTGTCCAGTCGCCCCGGGCGGGCGGTGATATTCAACGATAGGTAAATTATTGTCATCCTTCCCACCTTGACCCATACTCTCCTTTGCAACTTTCTCCTTCTCATTTATAATGTCTTGTTTTATCTCGTCGGGCCGTTTTTGTAGGGTATCCTTTGCCTCTAACAGAGCTTTTTCGTGGTCTTTCCTGATTTTGGCCAGGACCCTCTCCTCGTTTACTGCCGAACCTGGGTCGCTGCTGTCCGGACCGGTGCGGGTGTTGGTCTCCACCGCGGAGGAATGAAAGAAAACTCCGCTAAGCAGCTTGGACGAGTCAGGTAGGAAGAAAATGGCCCCGAAACAGAGGGTTATAAAAGCGCTAAACACTAATAACAAAATAAATTTCTCTGTCAACCTGAAAGAGGTCGGGCTGGCAGACTTCCTATTCGGGGTCGTGGTAAAAGGCAGAAGAGTTGCAACTGGCATTTTCCCCTCTTCCTTCAACAACTCGAACAAAAAAATGAATTTAAACGGTCGAATGAACTCACTCGGATTCACTTTGGGGTTATTCCGATCAGAAATCCATTTTCAGATGTTATAAACCGTGTCAAATGTAACGTAACTGTGGTAAAATCTCCAGTAAAAAGTTGAAGACTAGGCGGCTGCCCATACCGGAGACTCTGTGCAGTCAGACGAGTGAGTCCAGTGGCTCACACAGGAAGCAACGGTAGATAGGCGTGACTGACAGCCGCGATGAGCTAATCACTTTCTGCCCTGTGAGTGGTGGGAACACGGGGGGCGTGTCCTCCCAACGGCTTAGTATAAAAGCTGTTGACAGCCTGAGCCGCGGTTACAGCTTTATATTCTACTAACCGTGCAACAGAAATCACCACAACATTTGGATAACGAGTTTGGACAAAGTTACACTGGGTAAATTCTAGATTGTTCTTTATTGTCAAAATAGCATGAATAAACCCACACCAACAATGAATTTACATTACTAACTAGTCTGTTTTTTGCCTTTTCCTCTGTGCCATGGAGCTACCATCCTTGTCCAAAAACTAACCAAATAGATACAAGTATACATCCACGCTAATGCTGATGATTAGCAGGCATAGTATTTACCATGTTAACTATCTCAGTTAACATGGTATCTCAACGCTTGCTTAGCCCTAAAAGCCAGTTGTTGAAAGCAGGTAGGTAACATTTACCTAATAGTAAGGGAAAAGTATTTTCATATAAACACATTTCATATTATCTACTTTATACTACTCCACTACATTTTGAAAATATATTGTAGTTTTTACTTTACTACATTTATGTAAGAACTGTAGTTACCCTACTAGCTACTTTTCAAATGCAGATTTTACAAGAGGCCAGGTTAAGGTAAAGGTACTTTATTGTCACGTACACATACATGTAGCGAAATTCATTCTCTTCATTTACTGGAGAACCTAGTACATGTTTTTTGATGGTGGGGGAAACCGGAGCAAACCCACACAAACATGGGGAGAACATACAAACTCCACACAGAAAGGCCCTCGACGACCTGGATTTGAACACAGAACCTTCTTCTTCCTGTGAGGCCACAGTGCTAACCATTGGGCCACCATGCTGTTTAGGTTAGCTCAGTTGGTAGAGCAGGCGCACATATATATATAGAGGTTAATTCCTCGGCGCAGAAGTTCTAGGATTCAAGTCCGACCTTTGACAATTTCCTGCATGTCTTTCCCCTTTCATATCTAGCTGTCCTATCCATTAAAGGCTGAAATTGAAATGCCCAAAAATGAATCTTTAAAAAAATAAATAAAGATTTTACAAACAAAACATGATCAGTTCATGGACTACAATATGGTTCATTGTTACACATTTAACTACTGTAGCAAAGAAACTCCACACAGTCTAACTTGCACAAAATATATGAAGTCTAATAGAAGGCAACGTTTCAGTACTAGAACTTTAGTGTTAACCCCCCAGCCATGACATTCCTCATCGGCTTACCTTCTGACTATATCATGTGTTTGGTCACTTGTGAAAGAAGGAAGGGGCGTGGTTTCAATCCAATTACTGATTACCATGCAGTCCCGTGCCTCTACGCCCTAGCTGGCATTGCCTCTCCCACCCCCCCCCCCCCCCCCACACACACACACACACACACACATCAGACGATCCATCGTCACCCAAGACGAGCGGAGAGCACAGGAGTTTGACACCAGGCACCCCCTGCATGGACACACAGCACCTCCACCCCAACTGAAATCCAGAGCCAGTTTCCTGCAGACAGTCCCACCTCTCCAGACAACCAAAGAAATAGCAAGGACCAACATCTGGAAAGATGAATGGAACCAGCTAAACACACGAGCCCAGGACTGGATGGAGGGAGGAATCACCCGGACTGAATGTCTCGCCAGTGGGCATGACTTCCCATGGCTAACCTGGAAGACCCTCAACAGACTACGAGTGGAACAGGGGAGGTGTAAAGCACTTATGAAAGCATGGAACCACCAGGCAGAAGACACATGCAGCTGTGGAGCAGTACAGACAATGTCCCACCTCCTGGAGTTTGAAAAAGTGCAGCCCCCAGGACCTGGCTGAACCGACCCCATCAGCTGGGATAGAAATTGAAAAAATTAATTTTTTTCAAAAATTCACTTTTTGTGCAAAACGCGCCAGATATTGGCAGAACGACATCTGAAATTGCAACGGACTCAAAGAAGATAAGACCATGCTGTTGATGTTGAAAGAATAGGCCACTAAACCCTACAGCAGAGTTATATTATCTCTATGTCCAGTACCATTCCTATTCAAAATTATAAAGAAAAACATTGGACCTTCTTATGTAGAGGTATGGCAAGCAACCCTCCCCACAATACACAGTTGACTACCATTGAAAAACCTCAACTACTTTGTGCAGGGTGTTTTATTAATATTCATAGACTCAACAAATGGACGAAAACCCCTACCCTTAATGCATAAGCACATGCACACATGCGTTAATGCACACATGCACTTACTAAGGAGATCCTTGATCCTCTGTTAGTCTGTGTGCTAATGTAGGAGATAAATGGCAATCATTTCACTTGTCTCTTTTGATGGCTAATAATGGTTTGAGGAACCAGTTAGTTATACGCATGAAACATGTAATTTATATCTAAATAGAGATTGTGATTAGTTCACAGCTAGTACAGGAGTTTTATCAAAGAGAGAATAAAAAAAAATGTTTTGGACTTGTTCTATGCTATTACAGATACTGATGAGGCCTTGCTCCTGTTTTCCAACTGAATAAATCATCTTCTCCGTGTGATTTGAATGTGTAATTTAGTTGGCTGTAGAACATTTAGTTGAACATTTACATTTATATAACATACATCCTGTGTATAACAAATAGCTGCCACGCCTGTACAAATCACTGAAGTGAGAGAAAGAAAAAACAATTTGCATTAGAAAGCTTTGTCAGTTATATAATGCACTTCACCTTTACTTCACCTGCTGGATGACAACCGTTGAGATGAAAAGTCTAATATGGGGGATGACAGATATGTGCTGCCATATTGAAATTGTAATTCTGGGATGATAACTCGTCTAAATGATGACACACGTCCGTATGATTACTTTCTCACTCTGCAATTCAAGCAGAAAATTAAATCTTGGATGAAATGTATGGCATCTCAATATTAAACTCTGAGTCTCTTGTGGCAACGGTTTTGACAACTGGCGTTCTTTCCTGCGCCATTTCATCAAAGTTGGCTTTTTCAGTGGGATTTGTTGTCAACCTGAGTAGCTGTTGATGATGTATGTATCAAAAGAAACATCATTTCCCAAGTGGTGTTGTGGTTTTCTAGGTGATGAGGAATACATAATCCTTTTTTTTGTGAAGCTGGTAAACTTGTCGAGAGGTAGTGGAGGGTAAACCCAATTTTACTGCTTACTCATAGGAAAAATCCCCTTTGTATACTCCTACAGTATGAGATCTTAAATTCAGCGCTCCCGAGGAGTTATTTTAGAAATGAAGAGCTTTTTGGTGTACTCATCCTTTAAAATACTGAGAAAAGCTGTCCACATCAGACTTTATGCAGCAATTAAAAGTACAAGATGGAACAATTTTTGTCACCATAAACTATTATGACAGTGTGCCGACCCCAAAGCCAAATACTCCACTAAATCTACTGATGTCGGCATTCCCAGGTAATAAAAATCAAAAGTATCAGTCATATTCGTAGGCTACTCATGCAACTCTACTGAAAGTGAGAACATTACATATATGCATAATTTATGATTGATTTTAAATTCATAAGCTACTTTGGATGGTGGAGATAAACACATTGAAGCCTTCAAAGCTGTAGCAGCAAGATGTCATGAAGTTGCAATGAATTCTGGTCAAGTATTGGTGTAAGGATCAGTCTGTCTGCCTCGTCTATCCTCCCTGCATGATTGATGAATTGTTGGAGCAGGATGGCAGCCGCAGAAAGAAAAAATCCTGGCTCCGTATTTGATAGGGAGGGACTTAACTCTAAACCTGATGGTTATATTTTAGTTCAAAGAAAGAAATATCTGCTTTCAAACTACAAATTAGCACTGCTGAAATTTCAATATCTGGATGTGATATTATTTATACGGAAGGCAACAAAATAAATTTAAAATTACAGTAAAAGTATTATACCAATCAACAAAATAAAGCCAAGAATAGAAGGTCCAGTTTATCCCCAATAGCTAATTTTAGCATTGTTGGTGTGTTTGAAGTAAAAGGTACGTTTTTTGTATAGTACCTTCTAGTCTATATCCACAAAGTTAGCGGTGCTTAGCACCGCCCATTACGATTGTGATTGGTTTAAAGAAATGCCAATAAACCAGAGCACATTTTTCTCAAACTTCTACTTGTAACTGGTTTACATAAATTGTATTTTCTTTTGCATCCCTATTATCATAATTTATTAAATCATTTTTCAATTCTGAATGTTTTTATTGCCTTTCTATATTTCTTATGATTGTACTTTCTGTGTTGTGGTTCTGTATTTCTTGTGTCTTTGTAATCTGACTCGATGACAAAACGAGGGTCGCCCCAAAATGATCTCTCGAGGATAAATAAAGATTGAATGGGTAGATTGGAGAGTTATCTCCAGATCTAAGGCCAAGGGGGTAACTTTTGAGGAAAATCAAAATCTTTACCATATCAAACACTTTTTTGTGCACCAATTTGTTCCTTTTCTGCATCAATTTCTGGTCCAAATGAGTTTAATTATGTAACACAAATTATTTTTTGATATTTGGTGGGGGGGGTTGCTGCACTGGCCAGTTTTGATTGTCGGAGGGGTTGTTTGGTACATTTTGCTGGAGGGTGAAAGCTGCTGTTGAATCTGGTCTGAGTCCAGAGAAGTGGTCTCAGATCCAGCTGAAAGCTGTGGTCTGGCTTTTGCCAAGTCCACCACGGTCCCTCCTGGCATCCATACTTATTTTCCTAATGACTCCACACACCTCATGTCATTACGTAAGTATGAGTCATGGAAGTGGGCGAGGTGATGCTGCCGTTTCCAGGTGACACTTCAAGTCTTCTTGAAATGTGGAGGGAAGAAAACAGAAATGGTGAAATAACAAACTATCGCAAAATGAGAACTAAATCTTTTTTATTTCCTAGATTCTCCTGAAAACAAGCCAGCAAAGATGGCCCAATCCCAAACAGTGGGCCATAAATGAAAATACCATGACAGTCACACGTGTTTATTTTGGTCGTTGACTTAGGGGCTTCATTTGTTCTAATCTTTTTTTTTATTCAAGTCTGGAACTGTAGTCTAAAGCATAGCAAGCAGTATCAAACCGATGGGAGTAAAGAGTTAAAGATCTTTTGACGGGTAAAATCATAAATGAATGGGTCTTTTTTCAGTTTGTATTGATAATTCTGGCTGAAGGTCACAGTTCAATCTCCATTTTTTCCCCCACAATATCATCATCAGGCTTCAGTATTGTTATCCATGTGTGTTAATGATAATTAGACAAGCAACTTCAAATGAGTTTGAGGTTTTTATTAAACTGATATTACTAATATTGTCAGCTCAGTCTGCCCTGGGAATCCACTTTCAGCCAATTTGCTGATGTAAAATAGGCCACGCAGTCATCATCCAGCTGTTTGATGCCTCTCTCTCTCTCTCTTTCTCCCTCTCTCTCTCTCTCTCTCTCTCTCTCTCTCTCTCTCTCTCTCTCTCTCTCTCTCTCTCTCTCTGTCTCTTCCTTTTCCTCTTGCCACAGTCCAAATATAACTTACCCCCAATCTGATTTAACCACCGTGGTCTCATCCCTGGGGCAAAATGGACTCATTTGTGTGGAGAGAGAAAAAGAAAGAAACCGTAGAGGGGAGAGAAGTGGGAGAATAGAACGTCCAGTGGAGAAGAAAAGAAGGGGTTTAGATAGTGGAGGGGTATAAAGGATGTTCGTGAATAGAGAGTGTGATGAAGAGAGGAGGGGAAGAAAAAAAGACAAGATGTGCTCAGTGAACGAGGTCACTAATTGGGTTGAGACTTGGAGCTCCCCTGCAATCCGTTCCCCTCGTTCTTGACAGAAATCAAATTATTTTGAAGCTCTTTAATAAGAGCAAGAACATTTTTTTGTTGATTTCTAGCTGCAAGAGGATGAAAGGAAGGGGGACCATTACTGGAACAAAATAACAAGCGGCCAGTATTTAAGACATTTATGAGAACAGGTTGGTATATTCTATACTGTATCGCTTTTATTCAAGAAAAGTAACGATTAGAAAAGAGATACGATGACACAGCATCTCTTGGGATTGCTAGGGCCTTGCTAACTATAAGTGCTGTTCACTCTGTTCTTCCTGATCCTTTTCACATAGTTCACCCGTTGGGACTTCCTGTGTAGAGAAAAAGACAAACATATAGAAACAATGTCTGTTTTCCTAAAAAGGAAGGAAGTAAATCTAACAATACCAACAAGAAAACACAGAACAACTGGCTTTGATCTGTCCATTTACATCTAAAGTATACACTCAATTATAAGAAAGGAACATAAAATATGTCCAGTAATGCTCATTCAATTATTTATACTAGGCCTATATAATATAAATAGAGGTCAGAATATATTCAGCATGGGATACCTCGCATTGTTTTGTTTCTAAAGTTTTAAATCAATATAATGAAGACGTTTGATGTTATGATGCAGACATTGGCCATTTTTCAAAATCCTATGGTGTTGAATTACTGATGCATCTCTGATATGATGGAAGTTCCGACCATTAAGGACTTCAAATTGGCTTTAGATTTATTGTCATTATTATTAAAAAACACTGTTACAACCTTTAGTTTATGTCTAGGGGAACTCAGGGAGTAAAATAAAATGTTTACCCAGACCTTTGGAGAGAGAAAAAAGGACCCAGACATCCAAAAGCAAACTGCTGAGACACTTCAAGTGTTTAGTGTAACAATGAAGGATTTCTTTACAGCAGACAAATGAGAAACAGTGGTAAACCAACTATAACTGGAAGCTGACTAAGACGTCAACAAACAAAACCTGGGCACTGCCAAGGTGCTCTTGAGCAAGGCACCGAACACGCCTGTGTATAGTGTGTTCAAACAGAGTGAAAACATTGTAATTTCATTGGAGATCAATAAAAAGTATAAATTAAAAATGAAGCTGAACTACACACTTGACCTCCTGGCTGTTCACAAAACAGGACAAAAGGGGAATGAAACAAATGACGAAGATTGAACCCCCTACAAAGCTTCAGGTAACTGAGAGTAATTTCCAAAACAGGTACTGTACTTGTACAGAGTAGTTCACCAACTAACTACTATACTGTAGCACAGCAATACAGACAGCTCAGTGACAATAAGAAGGGGAGGAATATTAAGTCTCGTTCATACCACAAATATCTGTATCAACCTTTTCAAACTCATATGTATGAAAACACAGTCATATACACAACTCTTTGCAGTTGGAGGAGGAAGGGGACCTTTCCCATTAATCCTGATTGAGCCGTGGAAAAGCTCCAACAAGAATCGTCTCTCAAAATCGCAGACAGAACACATATCATCTTCAGTTTTTGTGGGATCCTGTTAAGCTTCCAGCAGATAGCTGTGTCTGATTTCTATTTCATATCTGATTGACGTTTCCATCCGATAGCAGATGTGTTGCTAATACATAGTCCTGACATGTGGGCTCAGGGGTTTAGAGAAGATTAATATTGGCTTATAAAATCCTTCCGCAAACACAGGTCACAACAGCCTTCAGCCATGATATTTGGCCAACAACTTCCTAACTTAACTAAAATACATTTTTAAATTAAATATTATGACATTTATGTTCATTTGACTAAAACAGATGACCTCCTTGTTCTAAACAGTAGGTTGTAAAAGTCATTGAGGTTGCTGGAAATGACAATTTTGAACAGGTGTCTCTCTAGGTAAGTGGTGTGAAAACTGCTGCTCTCTAAAGCTGTTGAGTGTGAACAGCAGGTTGGAAGTGAGAGATCCTTGACAATCAAACAAGAAACAGTGAGTCCTGCCTGGGCTTTAGGGATACCTCTTCTTTATTTTCCTGTCATTTGTAAAATGTACTTGTCCTGAGGCTAGTTCTGAATCATTTAACATTTGAAGGCCATGAATAGTGAACAAGCACATCTGCTACAGTGGAACACATTCACTGTGAAAACCTAACATGTGAATTTACTTTCACATAACAGGGATGAAAATCTATTTATGCGGTGGTGTGAATCAAACATGCTTTTTATTTAAGCCTAGGCTCCTGGAATGTTGTGAAAATAATATGATCAAATCGTGATTCAAACCAACTGAACACAGCACGCAGCTGAAACAGACACAACACACGTTTTAAATAGACTGCGGTGCTCAGGACATAGGGACTGAGTGGACTGTGATAGTGGGACAGAGATACTGAGTGGACTGGTCATAGTGGGACAGAGAGACTGAGTGGACTGGTCATAATGGGACAGAGAGACTGAGTGGATTGGTTATAGTGGGATAAAGAGACTGAGTGGACTGGGTATAGTGGGACAGAGAGACTGAGTAGACTGGTCATAGTGGGACACAGAGAGACTGAGTGGACTGGTCATAGTGGGACAGAGGGACTGAGTGGATTGGTCATAATGGGACAGAGAGACTGAGTGGATTGGTGATAGTGGGACAGAGAGACTGAGTGGATTGGTGATAGTGGGACAGAGAGACTGAGTGGATTGGTGATAGTGGGACAGAGGGACTGAGTGGACCATGATAGTGGGACAGAGGGACTGAGTAGACTGGTTATAGTGGAACAGAGAGACTGAGTGGACTGGTTATAATTCAATTCAATTAAATTGTATTTATAGTATCAAATCATAACAGGAGTTATCTCGAGATACTTTACAGATAGAGTAGGTCTATACCACACTCTATAGTTTACAACGCCCCAACAATTCTAGTAATTCCCCCAAGAGCAAGCATTTAGTGCGACAGTGGCGAGGATAAACTCAGAGGGTCTGAGTAGACTGGTTATAGTGGGAAAGAGAGACTGAGTGGACTGGTTATAGTGGGACAGAGAGTCTCAGGTGTGACAGGGCATGGTCTGGGGGGAACAATGGGAAGGAGATTTGTATAAACTGTGAAAAAAGAAGAGGACAGAAGTTTCAATCAGAAAGCAAGATTGGAGACTGTTGGCTGATCTGTGCGATTAAAAAAATGCCAGATTGCTTAATTAGGTACAATATTACAGTGAGTTTGCTAACAGCCAACTGAGCAGTGTCTAAGACTTTATGTGTGATGTTCAGACAACTAAAAAACGCTCTGGAGAGAGCTGGTTAGGAGTGTGACTCCTTAAAACGAAGTCTACCTGGGACTCATCATCACTGGCTGTATAATTCAGGGGGCTATGACCGGGTCAACTAAAGAGAGTTTTCCTCCAAATTTATATTAAAAATGCACACGAAAACAAGAGTTAAGGTGCTTTCAGTCAGTCGGCCCTTGGATGCTTCTGTTTAGATGCTGTTAAATAAATATGTTTCACTTTGATTGAATCTGATCTTCAAACTCTTTCACTAACCTCTGACCTCAATTAAAGGACCAGTGTGTAGTTTAGGGGGATATATTGTCGTTAAGTTTTCATAAGTCACCCAAATCACCCAAAACTAAGAAACTAAGAATCATCTTTGTTAGCTTAAATGTGTTTCATGCTTGTTGCGGTTAGGGCGGTCAGGGCGGTCAGGGTGGCCGGGGCGGACGGGGCGGTTGGGGCTGTCGGGGAGGTTGGGATGGTCAGGGCGGTCGGGGCGGTCGGGGCGGTTGGGGTGGTCAGGGCGGTCAGGGCGTTCAGGGTGGTCAGGGCGGTCGGGAGGGTCAGGGCTATCTGGGCGGTCGGGGCAGTCATGGTGGTCGGGAGGGTCGGGAGGGTCGGGGCTATCTGGGTGGTCGGGGCGATGCGGACAGCGTGCATAGTTGCCGCGAACCTAGTTCATACTGATTGTGGTCAAAGCAATCAGAGCAGCAGTCATAGCGGCTCCAAGAAAGGACTTATTCTATTCTGTAGCCTGTATCTGTGAGACCCAGTCCACATTGTTACAAAATCTTGGAGGGGCACGCACAGACCCTCCGTACACCATCCACAGTCACCCGCAGGCCGCAGTTGCGTTCTATTGCCATCCCCACCGCCCCGACCACGCTGATCGCAAGAAGTATGAAACACGTTTTATTTCTACAAAGAGAGCGGGTCCTCTTCCACTGAGCCAGCCATGCTGCACCGCCATGTTTCTACAGCAGCCCAGAACGGACAAACTAAACAGTGGCTCTAGGAAGGGCCTTTCACGTTTTTACGCTACCTGAAGGCCATTGTTAGCCTGGTCCAGACTGTTAACTTCCTTGAAGGCAGGTACTCAGTTGAAGTTTCAAACTATTGGATCTGCCCAGAGCCACTCTGGATCTGCCATAACCAATCGCTAACGTTTGGTCGTGATGTCGGCTTAGCATCGCTAGCGTTAGCCAACTGCTTCACCACTAACGGAGCGAAAATCAAACTTTTCCCGAACCCCGTGGGGAGGAGGGCCACAACATCATGGCCACCAACAAAACTCAGCAAAGATTGTTCTTGCTCGGGCTTTAACTTCTGGATATTCGGCAGAGTTGCCACAACGGACCGAATGGCTTTGCTCGAATCTTTCTCCGTCGCCATTACAGAACTACAACTCAAACTGTCGCACGACCTCAACGTCATCGTTCTCAGCCACTCCCTCTGTTCGCTGATTGGACCGGTAAAAATTTGGCCGGAGAAAATCGGCAACCAGCAACCAGCTGGTATACCCCAAACCCAGACGGTGTACTGAAGGAAAATGAAAATTGAGCGGAAGTACGTAGGAGGGCGGAGCCAGGCTAGGCCATCGTACCTTCTACTACACGCTTGGAAAGGGAGAGGTGAGGGAAGAGGTATTCAGTTGGTTGCAATCTGCCACCTCACCACTAGATGCCACTAAATCCTGCACACTGCTCCTTTATTATTGTTCCTGTGCTGTTCCTGTTCACTTCTGATTCTTCTTTAATGAAATAATTGTGTGTATCCTAAATGTTTCTCGTCTACTTTCCTATCCTGTTTATCGTCTTACAACCACTCCGATTATTTATTTTATCTTTGGGGGGAGTCCTGTCCCTCATGTTGGGAACCCCTACCTTCGATTAAATGGATTTGGTTTGTTTGTTTGTTCTCATCAAAGTTTTCTTTGGGTAAAGTATTTTTTTACAGGAAACACTTCTCCATTTTGATTTCTCACATCAGAATTTAATTTGGCCAAATAGTGTTTCAATTAGAAGCAGCATTACAGCCCTGTTCCAACCTCAGCGTGAGATTTAAGCTAATAAGTAAATGGGTTCAATATAAGTGCTTTAAGGCACATTCTTTATATAATAAACCGCGTACATTTCTGTGGTGAGATTCCTCGATTCCTCAGGATTTTTTTTCCCCTCGAATGTAAAGGAAAAGCTCTGATTAGGAGTAAATCCTCCCATTTCTGCGCAAAGTGGAGTGCAAAGTGCTGTTCTCATCAGTTTTATCGAGCTCCACTCTGCGGGATGACAACTCTCTATACGGGAGGGGGGGGGAATCAGCGCTGACAATAAAGTGAAAATGACAATGAAAGAACAATAGGAGAATGGCAAGAATCCTTTTTCCTTTCAAATCCTGAAATAGTGTGACTTCCACTTCGCAGAGAGAGTAGATTATAGGCATCAGTCTGCACAGCTAGGCACAGTGGGCTGCTTCTATATGAGTTCTGTTTCAATGGTTTTCCGATGTGACTGCCACACTAGTGTGTGTGTGTGTGTGTGTGTGTGTGTGTGTGTGTGTGTGTGTGTGTGTGTGTGTGTGTATGTCCTAAGGCTCTTGTCCCTTTCCATCTTTCATACTGTATGTAAGATCTCACTTGTGTGTTTGAATTGGCTGTGCATTTCTTCCTATGGCTGTCATGTTGAGGCGTGTATGCAAATCCTTTATCCATGCAAGTGTCTGCCTTTAACATGAGCGTGTCTTTGCATTCATGTGTGTGTGTTTGAGTATGTGTAGCACCAGTAGGAAACCGCACGCTCACCAACTCAGCACCTGCAGCATCTGCCACCTACCTGCTGTGCACAACACAGCTCGGCTGCCGGTAATTCATCATCATGGCCGACGTTCTGCCATCACATCCAATTATTAGGCGATTAGCAGACACACACACACTCACAACTAACGATGCAGCATCACTTCCCATTACTGCCCCATGCATCATGACTGTAAGACTGGGATATAAATGACAGCGAGGTAGTTCAGGGGAGAGACATTTTCTGTGTTAGGGTCTGCCAATCTCACAAAAAAAAAAGAAAAAGAGGTTGATGATGAAAGTAAGCCTTTTTCAGCAACCTCTATGAATTGTTAAATACAGTAAAGTCTAACTGAAATCACACCACGTCATCCATTACGCAGTTCAAAATCATGTCAACACGTGTTTTATGTGTGTTGTTTTTTTTGTATAGTCAATTACTAACTAAAGGAAGAAAAAGCTTACAAGCCACGGATGGACAGCGTTTTAAGCACCCAAGCAGACGCAGTAATATTTTGAAGTTTACATGCTGGTTAATGTGCAGCTACTGACCTGAGAATCAGACATGTAATGTTGGTCTATCCTGCAAACTGATGTTAGCAGGGCACTTTTCACCCGGGAATGTTTGTTTGATGCTCTTTCAACAAGTTAACCTGCAGGACAAGATGTGTGTTCATTTTAGGAAGGAAGCAGGAAAGCTACTGTAATGTGTGTGTTTTTCAAAGTATGTGGCTCTTGTGTTGTGTAGCAGGCTTCTGTCTGCCTGTTAGTCCGTGTAACGTTTGCCTGTGATAAACGCTGATGTTACTGCTTTATGCTCAAATTTGACAGGCTGTATGGAAAAAGTTCTCCACTTTTAAGCAAATTAAAAAATTTGAACGTCAAACGCTTATTTTTCTGCATTCTGGTGATTTTATCTGCAACAATTTGTGCATTTTCTGCATCAATGTATGGTGCAAATGTCTTTATTTATGTAAAGGAAATTATAACCGTTTTTTTGGGGGGGTTGCACTGACCAGTTTGATTGTTGCTGTTTTTTCACATATCCGCTTTAATCCTTCATCACTAAATGGAAAATAAAAAAGCTGAAGAGCAATCTGACAAATTGAAGCGGCCCTTACTGTGCTGCTTTTTTTTTTACATTTTTTATTATTTTTGCTTCACTATTGTGCTAACTGAACTCATATTAAATAAACTGGAAAGACCACCACATCTTCAGCCCTGAGCACACTCATCCCAAGTTTACGCTCAAGGACTTTTTCTGCATCAGCCAATGCTATTCATGTTGCAGTTCCCAATAATTACTCAGCCATTCAAAGGGCTCTTTTTTTCGCTGCAGGCTTGCACAGACACATGGTCAGAAATCATGTGTCTGTGCATTCCTGCACATGCAATTATGTTCGTATGTCTGCATTCAAATTGCAAAGTATCCCATTTGCACAGCGGCCGATTATTGTTGTCGTAATTAGTTTTCAGGTATTCATGTATTCCTTGGTATTTCAGGTTCCATTTGGACGTCAGTTAATTAAGGCTGCTCGCTGCCAGTGGGCTCACACTGTACTCTATTTAAAACAAAGCATGCATTCAATTATGCCTTATGTCTGAATTATTTATACTGTATTAAATGTATAACATTTGTGCTACGTGTGTGATGTTACTTACTTATGTAACTTGAGTTTGCACAAAAGATAAACAAATTAACTAAGTTCATGTCCCATGTATCATTTTCAAGTTAGTTTTAAATGCTTTTTTACAGGCATTACAGCAGATTTTCCCTCTTCTCAAAAGGCAAGGCAGTTTTATTTATATAGCACATTTCAGCAACAAGGCAATTTAAAGTGCTTAACAGAAAAAATATTAGTGAAAAACAATTAAAACATTCGTTAAAGAGAATATGAAAACAGCTAAAATAGAATAAGACAGGTATATGAAATACAAGAATAAGATACAGTGCAGTGTAAGATATTAAAAAACTACATAAAAAAAAGCATGTTTGTTGGACACTATAAAATATAAAACTGAGTCAAAATGATGCAATAGGCTTCTTTTCGAGAATAAAAAAAAAATTCTGCAAACCTTTTGAGTCTCTTTGTGCAGCAACAGCATCAAACAGAAAGATCTTCAGCCTTGATTTAAAGGAACTGAGAGTTGCAGCGGACCTGCAGTTTTCTGGGAGTTTGTTCCACATATGTGGTGCATAAAAACTGAACACTGCTTCTCAAAGTTTAGTTCTAGCAGAGCTGCCCCATGCGACCTGAGAGGTCTGGATGGATCATAATATAGCAGCAGATCAGAAATGTATTTTGGCCCTAAACCATTTAGTGCTTTATAAACTAACAGTGGTATTTTTAAATCAAAGTAGCACACAATCTTGAACTAAATGGGCGGCTTAAGAAAGTGTCCTTGAGCAAGACACTGGGTGCATCCCAGGTTGTTAAATTGCATCCCTGTTTCCTTCACTTGCTTCCCTTCCTTGCACCTTGTCCGTCCCACCGAGGAACCATGGTGGATACGCGAGGAAATTATGCAAGGAGAGAGGAAACAAGGAAATATGTTTTTAGAGGGATGAGACATTCTTTCATCTGACGTGGAATGTGAATAGCGCCTCGGAGATTCCTCCTTGATCCTTGATCCTCTGGGCAGGAATAAGAGCTTTGAGACGGCCTTCACGAAGGACGGTCAGTACAATTTCCGGAGCGGGGAGCGAGGAGCGAGAAGCGAGAAGCTGTCAAATAACAGACTTGAGAAGTAGTCACTAAACCCTTAAGTCGCTCCCGATGCTCCGCCACCATTGGTGTATAAATGTGTGTGACTGGGTGAATAAGTCAGTAATGTCATTGATAGGGACATAGTGGCTGTGGTCAAGTCCTGATACTTGTTTATATGGCTTGCCTAACACACAATAAAGCTTGTCATGCATTTGGCTCCCTCAACACTATTGTACATGAAGCAATACACAGAGGTGTAGCCCAGCTACTGAGCCTGAAGGACCAGATCATCCATCAGCCAGTGTCAGCAGCTACACTGATGTAAAGGCAAGGCTCTGCACACTCGGCTGGTCATGCTGCATTGAGTTAACTGCACCGGTGCGGGTGATGAGTGGCATGTTAGGATGAAAGTGGCCGATTACATCTTATACACGAGACATCTTCACCAGACAACTGTTCTGTCTAACTGGGAAAGGGTCTGTTTGTTAGATGTCTTTATGAATATAGTGGATTACAACATGTACACAACACAACATCTATGTGTCTCCTTACTACATACTAATACTATACAGCAGGGTATTCAGTGTTTTTGGGGCAAGGACCCCTCAGCTGAAAACGAGACGGCGCAGGCGACCCCTTACTATATATAATGTACAAAATTGAGTTGCATATTAAATAGTCTCGCTTTACTCCAAAGCGTACTAAAGGAGAGTCTGGCTACTCCACACAGCATTCGGGGATGGGAGGAAAACGTGCTCTGGTTTAATGGTATTTCTTTAAACCAACCAGAATCGTTATGGGCGGTGCTACACTCCGCAAAGAGCCGCTGCAAAATAGTCGTGCGAGAGAAAAAACTCAGATTGGACAGATAGTCTAGCTAGCTATCTCAATTTACCCTGCAGAGATCTGAGGAGCGGTCAACAATAGTCCTCATAAATCCACCGTATTTAAAATTCCAACACAAAGAAAGGAAGGAAACGGAAAATATGCTAAGGATATATTCTACATATTAAACTACAACAACGTGTAGGGTGGCCTAAAGCCTTTGGGTGTACCTTTTTTATGGCGCGTACAATACTAAGGTATTAAAATAATTGTTGACAAATTAATATATTTATACATCATGTTTTAATGTTAAAATGTGGAACAGTGAATCCTGAAGCTTAAGTGTATCTGTGGATGGCTACCTTACCTATAGGCCTGTAAGCCTATCATCAATGTTGTGTAAATTAAAAAAAGGATTCATGTTAATGTATATTTTCATACATATAGTTTAAAATTTCAAACAATAATTTGGTGGACCCCCTGTTGAAGATCTCTGCTATGTAGTATATACTACATGCTAGTTGTCATGGCATTCTGTTTTAGCAGTTAGTATACAAACAATATCAACATACTTAAAGGGATACTTCACCGATTTAGCATTCAGCTTTGTATCAGCAGAAACCCGGTAATATTTTTGAATGGCCGTGCTTCCCTCCCTCATGTCCCCCAGAGGGGAGATCTCTGGTCTCATGTCCCCCAGAGGGGAGATCTCTGGTCTCATGTCCCCCAGAGGGGAGATCTCTGGTCTCATGTCCCCCAGAGGGGAGATCTCTGTATTGAGGGTCTGGAAAAAAGCCTCTTATGACGCAAAAATCGTCATTTTGCGTCATAAGAGGCTTTTCTGCCCAGAGGCTATGGACTACAGGCAGTAGTAGGACCTACTTCCGCATGTTGTCAACCCGCCCATAGGGGGTTGGACTGCCGACATTCTCCGAAATTTCACGAAACAAAACGAGTGTCAGCCATCTTGAATCCTCACGTAGCGTGGCTTCTCAGCAACAAAACTTTAGATAGCTTTATTCATCCCGAAGGAAATTTTAGAACAACAATTATGTGCATTCAAACTACCGCACACGTGTACCACCCGGATACATTGGTACACCTACCAAGTGGCGTGATGAAATTCAAACTGTAAATATACAAAAGTTATGCCGAAAATGAAGCTAACTAGCTGCTAACTGTACACATAGGATTGGAGGGACAGTCGCAGCTAACGAAACCCCTACTGTTCACAACAATTCATTAAATTGAAATCGGACACCATTGTTTTTTGTTGTTTATGTTGTTTTTTTTCTTCATAAGACCTTGGGGTATATGTTATGTAAGTGGCGTGACGAAATTCAAAATGTAAATGTACAAAAGTGATGCCGAAAGTGTAGCAACGATCTTTTCCCATAGAATTAAATGGGACCCAGCCTAGAAGAGAATTTAATAACGCAATAGCCCGACAAACAATGTATAAATTTGCTAGTATGTGTTAGCTGAACTTTACGGAGCATATAATGTGTTTCGTATGTCGTTTTTATATAATGTCGTTTTTATATATTTGAATTGTGTAACCACTTGAGCCACGGTGAACTGTGTTTCGTGTATATGGTTGAAATGACAATAAAACACAGTTGAATTGAGTAGACCGTCTCACTGTCTGCCTGTAAACAGTAGGCGTGGCTTGGGAGTGTACCCAGAGCAGCGAAGCAAGTGCATTCTGGGATTTGGTGTCTTTCATCCACATGAGCCAAAAACACATTTCCTGGCTTTTCTCGGCCTAGAAGGCACCAATTTCAATTTTTTTTTCACATTTATACTACATAAGTGACCCAATTTAAAGATATATTCAGCTTTACAGCGGTGAAATATCCCTTTAACCACTTTATACTGACAGGAAGTGATAAGCAAATGTCTTTTTTAGGATATGGATATGACACATGCCTTTGGTGTGGGAGATCTGGGTTTGATTCTCACTGCGAAACATCAACCAATGTGTCCCTGAGCAAGACAGTTAACCCCTAGTTGCTCCAGAGGCGTGCGACCTCTGACATATATAGTAATTGTAAGTCGCTTTGGATAAAAAGTGTCACCTAAATGACATGTAATATAATTTAATGTACAGCCAGTGAGAATTGAGTGACATTTAATTCAAATATCTTCAGTTGACAGAGGGACCTCTTTGAAAATAGCCATGCCACTTTTTCCCTCGCCAAAATGTAGCCTAACTTTGGAGGGTTATTTAACCCCCTTCCCAACAAGCTAGCATGACAAAAATGGGACCAATGGACTCCTTCTAGTTTCACATGATTCAGACAGAGATTGATTCTTGGATTTCATGAATCGACTTTGGATCATTTAAATGAAAATCAATTCAAACCGGAGAGTCAGAGGATCATCAAAGTATGTATGATTCCTCCTCTGGGGATCATGAATGTCTCTAGCAAATCTCACGATAATCTATTCAGTAGTTGTTGAGATATTTCAGTCTGGATCAAAGTGGTGGTCGGTCATGCGGTCGGTCAACAACTGGGCCAAAAACATTCCTTTCTGGTTGCTGTATTGTTGATGATGGTAGCTGCTGTTAATGGGCGAAAAACACCATATTTTCCACTACTGGATGTGTTATAATTGAGAAAAGGTATGGAAAACTCAAACCTCAGTAGCCTGACATTGTCATACTCAGATTGTAGTCAGAATTGAGTCTGATGCTGCTCCATTGGGCTGTGATTATGGGGCGTGTTTCAACTGAACCAGCAAAGAAAATGCCTCTGCACTCAATTAGATAGACATACAACCAATCAGAGCAACGGAGACAGACGTCACAGAAGTCACAGGCAGGCTTCGACAGAGCAAAGGCAGAGGTGGGAGTTTCCATGTCGTGCGGACGGGTGTGGCAATGTGTATACATACGTAATCGCGGTTCTCTGTTCCTCTTTTAAAATGCGCTGTCAATATCTTCGATATATCAATTCTCCAGCGGCAGCCATCTTTGTTGTAAACCAATTCAACCCAAGCGCTCTTTGTTGAGGTGGTTGATTACGTTACTGTTGATCATCTGTCCATCATCGTATAAAGCCCGCCCTGACATTTTTATTGGGCCGAACAGCTCTGGTTCGAGCATATTTGCTCCACAACGTATTATGTCCAGACCGTACTTCCCGACCTTAAATGTTGTGGGCGGGGCTAAATTTGGCTGGCATCCAGGCTAAAACCTCAGTAGATGTCTATTGTTCAAAGCATTGTATATTGTTCTCCTCTTGGATCACCTGTGATCACAGGCGATGCAGATCTTCACAGGATGCAGCGCGTCACCGATGTCAAAGACCCTAAGGATCCAGCTGCTGAGGGATTGCTCCTATTGGAGACTGCAGGGCGCTGGACAACAAGTCTATTTCTTTTTGTTTTGAAAATCCCAGATGTTAAAAAAGAATAAACACAACCTCCAGTGTAATCCCTGATGTTTACCCATTAAATCTGATGCTGCTCTCTATTGTGGTTAATGGTTTTCTCAACACTAGATTTTCTCCCTTCTTTGCAACCATGAAAGGCTCAAAAGAGGTGCATTCTGTATATATGAATGAAGATTAGCTGAGAGAGATGTGAGAATTGTAGATAAGATCATGTTTCCCCCAGACAGCATGTAACTACTGTACTGCCAGCTGTTGTAGAGGATCAACTGAATTGTAAAACATTGGTCCAACATTTTGAATAATGCATCAAACTGGTCTTCTGACATAATAACGTAGATATCACTTCTTAATTGTTAATTGTTCTCCTCAGAAGTGGGAGAATTGTTCTTTCTTTCTGATTTCGTAATGCCAATTTCCGCAACAAGGAATTAAAAGCAAAAAAACAAATGAACCATCTTGTGAAGTAGGGATGTCCCGATCAGGTTTTTTTGCCCTCGAGTCCGAGTCCGAGTCATTTGATTTTGAGTATCTACCGATACCGAGTCCCGATCCGATACTTCTATAATATATAAAAAAGAATAAAAATGATCTAGGATGTTCTTTATTTTTTATTTAATTCACCTTATTTTAACATTCAACAACTCTGTTAACAAACAGAGCACTTCTGTGAGGTAGCTTGAACAATCAAGTAATAACAGAAATTCTTCACTTTTGGACTTTAGTGCAACAGTAAATATAAAAAGTCTAATATAAAAACAAATAGCACCTCAACTTAAAATACCCGGCAGGCATGTAAACAAATAAAAAAATCAAAGTGCCCCAGTGTTTGCAAAGCCAGTAATGTGCTTTTAGGAACTGAACTCCTGACTCTTACTGTCCGCAGACATACTCGCGCTTTCCGCTTCAAGCTGCTTCCGTGTTCTACTTCGCCGGCTTTAACCAATAGCGTCTCTGCAACAAAGTGATGTCATGCCGCACGCGTTGCTGTTTCTGTGTGGAGTCAAAAGGGTCTAACTCTGTGCCACCGCATAACTATAGATGTGTTAAAAAATAATGAGAATATATATACATATATATATCCGAGTCCTGATCGGGAGATAACGTCCGATTCCGATCGAGTCTGAAACCACGTGATCGGGCCCGATCATGTGATCGGGCCCGATGTCCAGATTCGATCATGTGATCGACATCCCTATTGTGAAGGGCTTACTGCATGGGTGGAATACGGTCTCAAAAAAATTAAAAATGCAAGTCTCTTCTCTCTTTTTGTGGCATTTTAGGCCTTTATTGGATAGGACAGCTTAGACAGGAAAGGGGAGAGAGGGTGGGGAGTGATATGCAGCAAAGGGCTGCAGGTCGGAAGCAAACTCGCTGCCAGTGTGTTGAGGACTGAGCCTCTATATATGGGCGCACGCTCTACTAGGTGAGCTACCCAGGCGCCCCGCAAGGCACACTATAGGGTTTGTGCAAAAATGAAAATGCTTTTATTTTACATGGAAATATGTATTTAAAATGACCATTGCGTTGCGACCGATATAGGACTTCATCAGGATCCAATAAACCAACCTATCGAACACAGACCTGCTCCTTATACGTCCATATATTCAGCGGTGGAAGAAGTATTCAGATCCTTTACTTAAGTAAACGTTCTGATACCACACTGTAAAAATACTCTGTTACAAGTAAAAGTCCTGCATTGAAAATGTTACTTAAGTAAACGTATGTAAGTATCATTAGGAAAATGTACTTAAAGTATTAAAAATGAAAGTACTCAATGCAGAAAAATCCTCACGTTTTAGAAACTGGAAACAATCCAAGCAGTTGTGTCAATCAAACGTGTTTAATCTGCTAATCATTTTAGCTGTACTTATAGGCCTATATATTGTTGGGTAGTTTAATTTATAATAATACATTGTATTTTATAAACTACAAGTTACTAGTAACTAAAGCTGTCAGATTAATGCAGTGGAGTAAAAAGTACAATATTTCTCTCTGAAATGTAGCGGAGTGGAAGTAGAAAGTAGCATGAGAAAAAAAGACTCAAGTAAAGTACAAGTACTTCAAATTTGTACTTAAGTACAGTACTTGAGTAAATGTACTTAGTTACATTCCACCACTGCATATATTCCAAATACAGATTTGAGTTTAAAAGATGATGTAAATGTATATTTTGATATGTTAAATCAATATTTTAGAAATGAAAGTGAAATGAAAATGATCTGTTTTTGACATCTGTGTTAAATCAAGTGTGAACTGGTACAAGACTTTGGTGTGGCAGGGCTTAGAGAAAAGCTGATGACGGGGAGTGGAAGGTCACATCGGATGATGATTAAAAAAGATTAACTGTTGTGATCAGCCTGTTCTAAATAATCCATACGATAACCAAAGTGTTCCACTGATAACTATACGACCCCTGCCTCAACTAGTGACCCCGTTCATAAAGTGATTATCACTGCAAACTGTGAATTGTCAATTATTAATCTGATTGGGCCATGA